>CALNVZ010002100.1:64657946-64684445 GCA_940671915.1 Paracentrotus lividus | reverse complement strand
TCATCTCATATTCCGATTGGCAAATCTCATTTCCTTCCAATTTATTCTGATGAAATACAGCTGACAATCTGGTCGTAGCATTGACATTGGTGCAAAGCATACAAATTGGTATGCGTCTAGGCGCATCATGTCTCACTGATGTGCAATATAATTTTGTCGCCCTCGAAATCCTCAAATAATGAAGGGACACAAGGGCGGTCTAGTATGTCAATTTGAATAGGTGTATCTTTTTACTGCATTGTGGGAGTCAATATACAAATATTGTACAGATTTAAAATATGCTAATGTGTAAAGAAGAACTAGGTTTTTCATTGTTGATATTTAAGAATAAATTATGCAATAAACCTTCATCTAATCAATACTAGGAGTGATGACACATGTTGACAAAAATTATACATCTTACACTTCAAATGTCTAAATACACACAATCAAATTCATTTGCCTTGACAATTTCGTCTACAAATGTTTTTATCAAACTAGAGGCATTGGATGTATGCATGAGTCTCACAAGGCTGCATGATAGATTTGTAATTGAGCAGTATGCCTATCAAATATATCCATAAGATCAATTTTTGGGATACTTCTAATTCTATATTAAATTCAATGAATAGGCCTATACACTTTTGAGCCTGTTTCTAAAAATGTACCCTTGTGCACACCCCATGCCATGCCCCCCCCCCAAAAAAAACCAAACAATTATTCACAAACCAATCTTATCGCAATAATATTTGAGCATTTCTTCCTTTGGAAGTTTTAAAAAAGTCTCTATAAACTCTTCTCTTTGATTTCATTAAAAATCATCTAAACACACTTGTGTGTCAGAGTCAGTGCTTTGTGAACCTATTTTAACGATATAAAAACGAGCAACATAAATATTCATAAATATACAATTTCCTTGTTCAATTTCCTTGCTAAATGTCAAATTCATTGCCCAAAACCTCACAATAACCTCATTTTACCATCTCCATCATTCTGTTCCATATAACACAATCAATACCTCACTTATCCTGCATCGGTTGTGGTTTGTATTGCTATTCATGACTACATACTTGGTAATTCACCCTAGCCTGATCCTCTATCCCACGCTTGTTTAAATCGTGAGGAGAGCATCACTGAAGTAGAGAGTACGAGGGGAACCATAGCTACGTGACAGCCATGAATGCAAGCAGGATATAGCAGGGATCAGTCTGAAGAACATTTCTAAGACTCGGAATAATGCCTTCCAGTGCCTGGCAGGGACAGAGGCAACAACCATAGCCAGCCAAGAGTTCGGAGAGGACGCCGAGGTCACGACCTCTAAGGTTTACCTGCTGCCAAGGCTTTGTGGACCCTCTGACACGGTTTGAAGTTTCCGTTGGGAAATTAGTTTTCACAGCACAAAAACATTGCCATATCATAAACACAGGATACGCAAATTTTGCCAGTTAGGCAGCCATAAATAGCTCATGAATAAGACTGAATTACTGTTACCAGAAATAACATGCCTAGTTATGAATAGTTTACGTCTATTACATGTCGTTGGCTGCAAGACAAAAAGTTCTTTTAATCTAAATGTAAAAAGTAAGAAGAGTTTAAACACCCTTTTAAAATCTCAGTAGACAATGTAATAAAAAAATAATAATTGAGTGATTTGCTATAAAGGTGGAAATTAGTATCGCAATCAAAATTCATGAAACACAACATTCCAAATAGAAATTTTTAGAAAATAGAATTTTTCAATAAACATGTATCTTATTGAAAAGAATCATAAATAAACAGTTGTACTACTCTCTCATTCACAGGAAAGCACAAAGACAACATGATATGAAAGACGAGCAACGATGTAGATGCACCTGCCTACCCACTACATACACACTATCCTTTCTCTCGCTTCCTACAAGGGAATCTTTAAGAACTTCATCTTCTATCTGCTGCTTCCACATCAGCCCAAGTTTGCTAAATCTCAAAACTATAGCCAAATTAGCCCTCCCCCAGAAAAAGTGGAGCGATTTTGATCTCAACCATAGTATCATCTCAAGATACGGGGCATGCACACATTGGACACTGAGCTTGGAACTATCCAAAGCCGAAAGCCAGAGTGTATTCACAACTGCAGAGTAGGTACAGCTATATGTAGTTCGAGAAAATAGCTGGCTAATTCTCAAACTAACCTGAATCTCTAAATTCTAGTCCATGAAATAGCCAGATAATTACATGAACCATTACAAATGATCTCAAGCTATTTCTGATCCGGCCAATTAAGCTAATTCCGAAACTTGTGCTGATGTAGACAGACGTTTTTTTCACACAGAGGAAACGCATTGTTGGAGCCCTCAGGGCCGGGACATCTCTAATTCTTCATCTTGGCCGCTAAGATTGATAATTCTGTTAATTCGACGTGAAGGTCGAGGGGGCATGCACACCAACGGAGGTTAGATCGGCAAGACAGAGGCCCATCCATCATTAAATGCTTTGATGGCACGAGATAGATACATACACATAGATGGTAAACGCCATAGCAATGCATCCTTTCCCACATATCATTTCTTACAATTCGTCAGTGAATGTAGACATATTATAAACATGCCAATGCCTAGGGTAATGAATTGCTTTTATTGAAATAAACATTATGCAATGTTTTATGAAGCATGATTATTGTCATTGCAGGAGATGTTCAATAATATATATTTTAGTTTAGTGAATATATGACCAAAACATACATACATGTACAACACAGTGTAGTGCCAATCTTTAATTGCTAAGATAGAAATAGATAATCCATAATGATCACACTTTATAAATCACTTTTTAGTTGTTTTCCTTTCTATTAGTTTCAGTTGATGTTATGATTGATATTATTATTGAATACTTAGTATTTTTTTAATATTATTTGATCAATTTTAACATGCCTTTTCCATGTTTTTAAAGGGGAATCCAACCCAAGGAGGGAATCAACCTTACAGGAAAGAGGAAAATGAGAGGAGCAATCTAAAAAAAGTTTCATCAAAATCGGTTATAAAATAAGAGAGTTACAGAAGTTTGAAAAGTCTAGTTGTTCCGTCTGTGGGGATCCTCAAATTGGCATCATCGGCTTCAAAATGGCCGATCTCATGGAAAACTCTCCATTCATTTTGTACACAAATTTTCAGATTTCCCCCATTTTCTTTCGAAATATATCTTTCCTCCTTTTGAGCTCAACATATGTTGTGTGAAATATATTTTCCCATGACATATTTTGAGCTCAGAAGTAAAGAAGACAAATTTTGAAAGAAAATGGGGAAAATCTGAAAATTTGTGTACAAAATGAATGGAGAGTTGTCCATGAGATCGGCCATTTTGAAGCCGATGATGCCAATTTGAGGATCCCCACAGACGGAACAACTAGACTTTTCAAACTTCCATAACTCTCTTATTTTATAACCGATTTTGATGAAACTTTTTTTAGATTGCTCCTCTCATTTTCCTCTTTCCAGTAAGGTTGATTCCCTCCTTGGGTTGGATTCCCCTTTAATGATTCCATCACGAACATGTATAATGAGATTACAATATCTGTTTCATTTTATGTGAAAATAAACTATTTGATTTGAATGAACTTGAGGTACACGCAGATATGAATGTATATTTATCTCTTAGAAGTATTCCTTTTACGTTATATATAAAAGACAGTAAGTGGCTCATTTTCTGCAGAAGCTTCGTCAGCTATAAATCCAAGAGCAATTAAGTTCAAGCACCAATTGACACCTCACTCTATTACCACTCGCTAGATATTCAAGACACTTTTCCCCCATTATGATAATTAGTAATAAACTCTTGATTTCAGAAGAGCAAAAACCACAGACTCACAGCACTACAAGACCAAAAGTAATGAAGTTTGTGTTTCGGTTATCCATATCAATTTGTTTTGTTTTTATGTTCTTATCATATCATCAAAACTACATTACATTCACGATGTTGTTGAGGCTTGCTAATTCATTATACCTGACCTGAAATTATGGAAACTGCAATCAAATTAACAACTGGGATATATGCCATGTTTTTATCAGCATTTAAAAACAAGTACGTTTGTATTTAAGTAAATCAGAAGCGATGAAATTAATAGTAAGGAATCAATAAAGTTGAATCCAATTAAAGACAATCTATAGATAATGTACTACACTTGGAGCTAATAGTAATAATGCAAGTAACCTCATAATCCTTAAGATAATGTCACAAATTGACTCAATATCCATAAATAAATATATTTATTGGAACGATATCAAAATGAAGAGGGAGGATTACTAGATAGCAAATTCTTTCGGGATGGCACTATTTCGATGGTTCTTTGAGTAAGTATTATCAAATGATTATCAAGTATTTTGGAAGTGATAAACACACACATTTTGATCAATATTCATTTCATGAAGACATTCATTTGAGCTTTTCCCATATATCTAATGCAATTTTGTGTGAACATGTTAATGCGTACTATACGTGCGTCATGATACAAACTCTCTCACGCACACACACTGAATTAGTCAAGTTCATTTCAATTTGAGTGGAATTATGATAGACATGAATCCTGTTAATCTAAACTAATTGATTGTTATCACCAAATCCTCTCTATCACTAGTTCTTTGCTTATTGTGACGAAGAGAATGAATCAGAGAGACGCGTCACTGGACCTACCCTCGTTTCCCTCTCTTCAATCATAACCATCCTTGCCAGTGAAAAACAATTCATTGCCACAACTAAATTGAAAACTGATGAAAAATGATTGCATATGACAGTGCCCCCCAATAAGCATGTTCCTAATCAGCACGTATTAACATGTTTGGAAATCTTATCTTTGGCGTGTCAACGTAGAGAAAGGGAAAATTAAATATTCACTGGTTTGCGTCATAAATAGAAATGGGCAACTGAAAGAATAGGCATCGAAATTGGATAATTGTCTTTGTTTGTGTTGATACTTAAAGGACCAAGTTAGCTTTCCTGAATTATCAGGGAAAGTGGTCAGTAAAAACAGAAATAATAATAATAATTGTAAAAAAGATTAAATATTTGAAAACATTGGAATGCACAATTTCATACAAAGAAGACCTTTATGATAAGTCACAGAAAAACCAGTCCATCTACATGTACTCACTTTCTATTGCTGATCCTAAGTAAGATTAAAATTATCTGAATTTACAAACCACACACTACTGAATATCACTTGAACGTCCTTGAAGAATTATATTATGACAGGCTAAAAATGATGCAAAATTCCCTTTCAAATCTTGTACGACTTATTTAGTGCATGAAGTTACATTTTGAAAGTGCATTTAAAGATGATACATTTAATTAAGTGAAAGCATTCGATTGGAAGAGTATTGAAAGGGGAATAGAGGGAAAGTTGAGAAATGCAATACAGGAAAACCAAGATCATTTTATTATTGAAGTATTATCCACAAATCTAAAACATGAGAAGAATTGTTATCTTCTACGGAATCAAATTACGTCGGCACAGCTCTTGTTTTGTCCCTGATATGAAAATCGTAATCAAACCAACCAACACTTTCTATATTTCTAGATCGTGAGTTTGTACGAAATTCTATTTATGTGTGCGAATGAATGAAGAGATATTGACTTCAATCTCTAATTATACACACCATATGGATTTTACCCTAACACTTAAGCGTCAACCCCTACAAACACACCGCGCGCCGCTAAAAAAAAGCTGCAAAATGGTACAATTTTCCTCTTTTTTCAACCATATCTTTTGATCCGATGGGCCTAGTTCACCAACGGAAAAAGTCATATAGCATATTACTTTATCTTTTATGGTGATATGAAATCACGATATTTGCTCTTTTTATCGAACCGTCATTTTTTGTTTTGAAATTCATCAATTTTGTCAAAGTTTCTGTGTATTGAACTTTTTTGACTGAATGCTCTCTGGCTTTATCTGAAATTTTCTTGCCGGGAGCGGCTTTTTTCACCAACGGAAAAAGATTCAAGTTATTCAGTTCATTCCGGAAATGTTGATATATAAATATTCTTATTGGATGAAAAAAACCACCGTCTTTTTAAATCAAAAGATCAAACCAATTGTCTCCGTCTGATTTGGGGAACTTGGCTATAGGAGCCAGGCCGGCTACGGGTCGTACCATTCTTGCTCATGGGAAACCAAGGGGTGTTTAGCGTGCATCCCTGCAGTATCGATGAGATTGAATTCGAAAAAGAAGAAAAAAGGCGACATTTGTACTGATTTTTCGTAAATAATCACGCAGTCAGGTGGCGATGAGATTTTCCTTAACAAGAAAATGACAAGAAACAATGTCTGCTGAAAATAAATAAATGTTCTCAATAAATCGCCGTACGTGTCCCTCCCACTAAGCCCAAACGCCGTGTCACCCCCTTGCTCTAAATAGAACAGTCGCGAACCTATCGTGATCCTGGCTGGCCAATCAGATTCAACCGCACAGCTGACCGCACATTGTACACAATGTTGTACGCGTAGTCGTTTTTGTATGCGCACAGCTTACCCCGCTACCCGGGCTGATTAAAAGCGTCAAATTAGGTGAAAGAAATCGGGGGTTTAAAATTCATATGTTGCCGTAGGTTTATTTATTTTCCTTTCCCCATCTCTGCAGTAGCTCTAGGGGGTGGCTTAATGACGCCACACAAAACTAGAAATATAGACAAGTTATGGTCTAGAGATGATGAATACTCTTTCTTTTTCTCCTAGCATTTCGACTCTCATTAAAGCATGATTAAGTAAAATGAAACTTGTCTACTGTATCATGAGGTACATGTATGAATAAATACAACCACTAGATATTTTGAATTTATGCTATTTTATTGAAATTTCTTACAAAATCTTTATGTATACAGTGGTGGCCAAAATTATTAGAACACCTGAACCTACACAATGTCTATGGGATTATCAATGCCCTAGTTCATTTGCCGAAATACGATTGAAGATATCGTTTATGTGCCCTGAGCTTTCATGACTTTTTAGCATAAGGTCTTACGTATATTTTGATACCAAATTTATATAGTTTCGACCATCTGGTAATGCGCAGCATTAAAAATAGTTGCGCTATGCGCTTTTGGTTTCCCCATAGACTTGTGTATTAAACATGTAGTCCAAATGCCAAAAACTAAAATGCCAATTACATATGCCGATTGCTCAAAAAGTATTTGAGGTAGAAGTTTGAAACTTATTCATTCTAATATACCATGTACCTCAAATACCTGCCGAATTTGAGAAAATTTGGTGGAATGGGGAGGGGTGGATTCGCCCCCTCCCTTGGTGGTGAGATGACCAAAGTAACCATGCCCATTGAAGGTTAAGACTATTTTTTCATTAAATGAAGACACTCCTTGTAAATGTAAATTTTTTAGAAGGAAATTTCAAGAGCAATTCAAATGTGTTGAAATATTAAAGGTCAGAGGAAAAAAGGACTTAAATGGGGGCTCTAAATTAAAAATTTGGGGCCCCTCACAAATAATTAAAAAAAAAACCCCCAAAACATGTCACTACTTCACCCTATCGTATTGTGAATGACATTTTTGACATTCTCATGAAATTTCCTTTTAGAAAATGTATACTTTTGTAGGGAGAGACTTGATATTTTTAACGTTATGACATTTTGATCCTGATATGGGCGAGATATTTTCGATTTTATAATTGGTAGCGTAACACAAAAAAGGCGATTTGGGGGCAAGTTGGGGGCGAGTTCCAAACGCATGACTATGTTATTTAGTTTTTAAAGTATAATAATGACTTTTGTAGACATTCCAGGCATTTTGAAGGTATTTAAATGGTCAACTGAATGAAAACAACTAAAATCATTTAAATTTACTTAGTGTTCTAATAATTTTTGCCACCACTGTATATTACATATTTGAGGGGCAACTCTCAAGTAACTGAAGGCTGCTGGTTTAATAATAACGCTTGAAGTAAAACCAAGAAGGGTGAGGGAGAGATGGAGGAGGGAGAGATGGAGAAGGGAGGATGAGAGATACTGGATAGCATCCCTAATTCATCACTAATAAGTTGCACTTTCACTCCAAACCAGACGAGCAATCGCATCCAGTCACTGTATGCTATGATTTCCTGCACATTGTATACGGTAGAAAGAGAGTGGATTGTCCGGCCAAACCTATCGACCATACTACAGGATATGATCACACCTGTCCTTGCCTATTCTCTTCTACAATACTGTCACTATATCAAAGCAGTTGGGTATTTCCTTAGCTTTAAGAGAGAAATTAAAAGATGGGAAGAGCGTGATGAAAGAGATGGGGAGATGGGAGACGGGAGAGGGAGAGAGATAGATAAATATGGAATGCATCCGGTTTGATATTTGTGGTCATAATGGTTATTCATATGACCAAACAGGCTGGAGTGTGTACAAAATTTGATCAAAAGTAAGTTACAATCACAGCAAAATAAGGAATTTTCCAAGTGAAAATAAGGAATATTGTGGATTTTGTATGATTTACTGTATAAGTGGTTATTTTCGCGGTGACTTTATTTTCGCGAATTTCGCGAGTCGGTCATCGCGAAAATTTCCTCTTCAGTACAAGGCTATTTATAGTAATGAAGTCATCACCAAAATCGCGAAATTTTGCTCTCGCGAATTTCCCCAATTAGTCCAAAATCGCGAAAATATCTGTACGCGAAAATATTGGCTTATACAGTACACACCAATTTTCTGTAGTTTAAAGGCTGAATGGTATGCATAATCCATCCAAAATAGAAATGATTGGCAGGTTGCATATGATGCAAAAATTTGTACAGCACATGTAAATTCCCCAAATTTTAGTTGTTGGCTGTATGAGAGGAGGGGGTGGAGCTCTCGTTGGAAGGGGGGAGGGGGTCATTCAAAGACAAAAGTGCTACCCATGCACATCTGGAGTGCACCCTTAAAATAGACCCTAAATGTTGTATTGCATAAAGTCAAATTTGCACCCCTATTCGACATCAGACTGGAAAAAACATACCCTAAATTGCATAAACACTCTAAAATATGGACCCTAAAACAGCAATTTCCGATGACAACACCACTATTTTAATGAACAGAGTGATTGAAATTAAAAAAACACCCCAGTTCTAAAGAAAGCGTCCAGCAACACCGAGTGGGGCTGGAGAAATAAATATATCAATCATATTTAGGCTAAATGTCCAATTGTTTTAGCCCCTGGATGTCTTATCATGTTACACAATTTATAATAATCCGGTAATATTCAATGAGGTCAAACCCAGCAAGTGGCTTGTTTTGAATGTTGTGAGGTAAAGCAAACTAGCATTATGCAACCAATCACAGAGCTAAGATACCCTACACAGTAAATGTGAGAGATACAATATTGTTTGAAAATTTTGTGAGGATTATATTTTCTTGAACATTGTTTTTCTTTTAAATATGTTTGAAATAGTTCAGATCCAGTTCGATGAATAATTACGTGTTAGCGCTTGTATGCTACGACTTCATTTGGATATGTCTTTAATATTGTTGCCTTCGTTCATTCAGAGACTGCAACTTTGTCATTACTGTCTTTAAATTAAGCAACTTTTTTAAAAAGATATACATATTCATAAACACAGCATATCGCCCTTTATCTAAAATCCACTATTTTTTCAACGTACGCAACTTTTATTGTAATCATTATAACAGGCCAGTGCATACATTATCGTCACCCTCTGCCTCCGTCGCTGCAAAGCATCGTGGGATAGGACGGCTCTCGCACCAGAGGAGATTAACAGATTTGTCTCATTAGCAATGGGTTTACCAGACATTTCATCATAATAGGGTTAGATGGCAGACCACGGGCAAGCACAAGTGCACGATTGTATGCATGCCCCCGTTTGCAAATTCTATGACGTTGGCTTTTTAGATTCTATTTGTGCATGTAGCATGCTGGAGTCGGGGGTGTATGAAGAGGGATAGGTACCCTGAGGTATATTATGCTGCACCACGACTGGATCACTGGTTCTAAAATACTCACCAATTGCACCTTCTCTAGAAGCTGCCCAACATAGCAACTACTATTGTCTTGATCATCATGATGTAGTTGAGATTTATTTAGAGGGAAAGGTAACTCGAGATGTTGAACCATGTAACTGCATCACTGGTTCTCAAATAGTAACATCTCACAACAACTTCGTCTTCCGAAAGAAGTTTTCCTGACATAGCAATGACTATTGTTTTCATCGTATGTCATGCTGTATGTTTTGAACAAGAATAGATATTCCGAGGTATTACATCACTCACTACTTCACAAATTTCTATCACTATCACCAAGCTCTTCTTTTCTATACGCTACCTGACATAGCATCTAATATTATCTTCATAAAAGGATATAAAACATGTTTGGTTTAAAATGGTGGTGCTATTTGTAGCTAGTAAAGCTTCCTAAATCATGAACAGGGTTCCCAGCATTTCAAGAAAACAAAATTCCCTGATACTTATTTAAACCCATTACCAGTTTCACGTGTGTTCTATGTTGTCGCTGTGAATTACTTGCAGTATAAAACACTAGTCTGACTGACTACCAAACTTTCAATTTGGGGACCAATCAAAATTCCCTGATTTTTCACTGATTTTGATGCATTATTATCAAATTCCCTGACTTTTCCCTGACTGAAAAAAAAGTAATATAATTTTCCCTGATTTCCCTGATATGCTGGGAACCCTAATAAATACAACTGACGAAAAATTGGGGGAGTTGTCCAGTAAGGAGTTTACAAATGTAGCATTATTGCAAAAAGTATGAATGTGAAGGCTATACATCAGATGTCATCTAAGAATAAATATTGGATTGTTCTTGACTATTTTTAAGTGCAAGTTGAAAGCTAGGGGGCATGACCTGCACAGTGCATGTCCATGAATAACAGAACCTTTACCTATGTAGATCAATATGCCACAATGTGTTTCATAAAGATGCCTCCACTCACAAGCTAAATGATCATGCTTTTAACGGATTAGCATAAAACCAAGCGCTTTCTGCCCATACTCGCCAAAAAGAAAACATCCATTACGCTGTATAGCACATACCTTTTGTGTTTAAGGTTGATAAAAGGATTGTGCGAAATGATTAAATATCATTGATGTAAAACCAACGCCATATGTTCAATGGATATTCAGTACACCTGCTTATGCCTCAAGCAGAGTTATCTACATAAATTATTCAATTCCGAACTTGTCTCACTATCTCAGGCAATATCTGAGCAAATAGAATAATCTCCTAATGTTTAATGTCGGGATAAAGGAAAATATATCTTCATAATGCCTGAATATAAAGCATTGTGAATATATGTAGGATTTACATCAACACAAATACAGTGGTTGAAACAAAAAAAATGCATATTTCTCCCTTTTTGCCTCTGACCATTGTGTAACATAGTTCTACATTTAACAAAATCAACAATACTATTTAGCCGTTTAATTTTTTGACAAATACCTGCTCGTTGTGGTAACATACAAGAAGATTAGCATCCAAAGTCAAACTGTTTTTTTTCCTAATCAATAAATCACAACAAATTATTCTTTATCAACAATGTAAGGAGCTTTTGCTAATAATAACTTGGGCTTTGTTCAAATCAAGAAAATTCAGCATATATCCAATACATTACTAGCCATGAGATTATCAAAGCCACAATAACACGACTGCATGTACAATGTATAGGACAGACTCTAGACACATAGATTTACAGCAGAGAGACAATTTCGATAAAAGGCACTCAATCTCAGCAAATAAAAGCACATATATTTTACAATGACCCGTCATTCAGCTCATAAAATTCAGGGGCATAAATAAAACCTGTATCACACCTATCTCTATCTGGAGATCAATCACATAGAGAACCCTGTGTGAATTATTCATTCCTAGTTTCACAAATGGGCACTGCTTCAATGTCGGTACTCTATCAATTTTGAAATTTTCATTAACAGGAGTATTTTATTTTGGTTTTAGTGGGCAATAATATGTCCGATTTAAATTAACACCAGAAACAACTTATGAAATCAAAATCAAAATATATCAAAAACTCCAAATATAGATAAGGTTATTCAGCAAACTCCAAAGTTCCTGTATATTATATTAAATTACAGGATAAAACACAAAATAATGGCATTTCATCTTTGAACACTGAAATCTATGAAAGCTTATCAAATCATGTTTTTCAAATTCATTTTTATACAAACAATCCAACCAAACACAAATTTTCTAACTTCAATTTGAATATAAACACATTACCATGGGATAACAAAACAGAGAAAATAGAAAAAGAGCAAATGAAAACCAGTAGGCAATGTAATTAGGACATCCACATAGCAGTATCTCATTCTACAAATTGATCCCTTAGAAAATTGAATGCTCCCAATAGACAAATATGATGGATGCCTTTTTTCACTATTTTCCAGCCTGACGAGGAGCTAGCATGGACATGGTGGAATTGATAATATGTATGCCAGATAGAGACGATGAGCATCACATGCATAGTACGGGTCGATGCAGGCAGTGCATCCAGTATGTGAAATGTTAGAGTACTCTTGTTGTGTGAGTATGCGAGTGTGTGTGAGAGAGTACTTTCTGCTTCGATGAATTGTGAAATTAGAGACCCTTTTAAACCATTACTCACAGCTAGGAATCCAGTGATTAGCAAAGTATCATAATTATGAAACACGGGAGAAGATTTTTATTAATATTATACATCACTCTCCATCTCTCAATCACAACGTCCTATAATGAAGGTAAACTAACAAACTCAATGTTTTAATCTCGAATGACATAGATGTGAACGGCCCATGATGTGTTCACATTTATCTTTTGTTTATGGATGTGTAATACTTAATGTATACACTTGAAGGTATAGACTGTCAGACTGCGTGCCACAGGATAAAAATCATATCCCTGCACTTAGCGAACCATACAGTCTACTGCGTACGGAACCTTGAAACTCTTTCCAAGGAATTTCAAGTGCACCATAACCTTGAACCAAACGTTAATCTCGAGCATACTCTTACTCTACAGATTATCAAGACTCTACTCACAATTCAGATGAAGCAAGCGTCTTGGTGTTATTGCCCCAGTACACAGCGGTCGTACCAAGCAGCTGACTAAGAAATGTGTCACTATGCACAATAGGATGACAGTCCACGGCTACCATACACAACGCAAGGATGCAGCCAGCGCACAAAATGTCTTCATATACAAGCAAGTACACTGTGAGCATTCCTCTCCTGTTGTCTTGTAAGGGGTTGAGTGCGTAGTGAGTAGCTACTACTAGGTAGTCCCGTGGAATGAGGAAGGTACTAACGGAATGGGGGGAGCGCTCTTGTGTGATCCGTCTTCTCTGCGTAGAGACACAGCAGTGAATGACGGAGGGCTCCCTAACAAGGCAAGCTGAGTAAATGACCCTGACCAGATTGAATTCAGACAACCCACTGTATACCACCACTCTCAATCCAACGGTCTCTCTTCGCCTCTCTCTCCTATCCTCTTTCTCTCCCTTTCTCTCATACTCTCTCCCTGCTACCTATACTCTTTTCTTATTCCTTTTTTGTGGGGGAGGGGTTATACATTTTGGTCTATCTTTCCCTCCCCATCTCTCTCTGTCTCTGTATACTGAATCTGCATCTACTTCTTTCTTTACCTGTGTTTTTTAAACTGCATCCTTCCATTTCTCTTTATTTCTGTTCTTTACATCAAGGTCCTGTTAATCATCATCAATCTTATCCCCCCCTCCCCCGCCCGCCCTTTCTGCATTCACTTACCTATATTTTCTCTCTCCCTCTCTCTGTCTGTCTGCCTCTCTCTTTCTCTCACATTTTCATTTCTCTCTACCTGATCTCTAACCTTGTCCCAAGTTGTCCAAGCCTGCCACTCCCCTCCTCCTCTTTCCCCCTCTCTTTACCCCTCTCTTTACCCCTCTCCTTCCCCCTTTCTTTCTCCTCCCCATATGTCTCTCCCTCTTCCTCTCCTTCCCTCTCTCTCCCTGCATCACCAATGAGCAATATATATTGGTAGAGGGGAACGCTCATGAACTAGAGCAAGCATCATTATGAAGTCGCAATATGAAACCGTAAATCAACAACAACCTGCCCGAAGGGGGCGGGGCACAATATAGCTCGGGGAGGGGTCAGACACCAACATAACCATCCCCCACAACCCCGGTCTCTGGTGTCCTCTTTCCCCCCTCATCCGCATCCCAAAGTCTCATCTGATGGGGTTGTGTATAGGAATGTGTTTTTACAGCTTAGTAGCAAAGATTGATTTAACCTGTAGGATACTAATCTGTGCAGCGTATTCTAATCAGGATATTGGCATCCTGTCAGGGACCGTGGTCAATAATTCTAATAATGGTGTGTAAAAATAGGATAATGAAGTTTGTGAACCTTTTTAACCCTCTTCTTCTTCTCCTCGACTCATCGCTCCTCATCAACAAGGATAAGCTAGCAGTAACATATCTTAGTTCACTATGAAAAGAACCCAGACAAGGCTTTATTCTTTACATGTATATCCTAAAGTAAAGTCTAATCTTTCCTTCTATTAAACTTCTTAGACAATTATCATGTTAAATGATATCAAATATGTAAAGTACGGAAATGTCTACAGATATATCACAATCTCATTTTCAATTTTACCACTCCTCAATTTCTTTCTAACATGCCTACTCCTGTTGTTTGTCTGCTTTTGATAAACTATGGGGCATGTTGATGTGGAACAGTGGATTGATGTCATAAATTGTTCATAGATTGAGTTCAAAAGTCAAGAGCAAATTTTTAGGTCACGTCATGACTGCAACTGCACAATGTTATTCACAAGAAAGCCATTAAAAGGGAGAAATGGGAAAATTCCAAGGCTTGAATTGTCGCCACCTATAGTTCAAGGATGTATAGTCTTTTAAACACAAACTTTATAAGCTCCAAACACCTCCAAACATAATTTATTTTTCTTGTCATTAGAAATTAGAAATTTTGAAATCAATTTAAATTTAAAGATGAATAACTACCACTTCTTCCAGTTTACTTTGTATTGTCACGATTTTGACTTCCTCTATATGTGTATGTACAAAAGGAATCTCCTTATAAATGTATTCAAATTTCTTATATACGTTTATACCCTAAGGATATTACCCGTTTTGAGAGAAATTAAAAATAACGTTGCTAACACAATTTGTTGCTATGTCTCACAGCCTCAGGCAATCATTTACGTTGTCAAGAGCAACATCTGAAGTGTGCATAATACATGTAGACTTAGTGTAAAATATTTTTTCCTCCAATACTGTGCAGACCTCCTATTGGAGTATTATCGCACAACTTTGAGGGGAACTGCAGAACTATGGGCAAAATAATGGATTTTAACTTTTTCCCTTTTCCCTTTTTTTTTCCCTTACAATCTTCAGCCCTGCTTCACTAACAAAGGTGTGAAAACAGAAAGTGGGGAAAGGTATATGATGTATATGTGCAGCAGGCGATGGGGGCAAGTAAGCATAGTAGGAAACAAGAATGGGGTCACTTCAATACAAATCAAATCTTCTAATTTTCATCCAGGTATGAGAAAGTGACAGAGAGGATAGATGGAGTGGAGGGAAGAGAGTGACAAAGCTAGGGAGAGAAAAGGAAAGGAGAGTAAGAGAGGAAAACAGAGGTAGAAGAAGGGAACAGGTGAAAGAGAGAGAAGGGAAAGAGGAAGGTAGAGAAGGATAAAGAAGAAGTAGAGAGACAGAGAGAGAAATAGAGAAAGAGGGAGAGAGTGGAGAGGCAGAGAAAGGGAGGGGGATAAAGAAAGAAAACAGGATTAGGTCTGCAAAACCAATCCCATGTGAAAATGAACCTGGTCTTAACTTCACCCTTGACCTCAGGCTCTTTTACTCCTCCCCAACCCCACCCCTCACTAATAGATCAATAGGTAAGGGATCCTAGCAGAACTGTCAGAGGTGTCTGTGAAGAGAGGGGGTACTGAAAAAGCAACATTTGGAAACCCTTGAGGTGCATATGTGCATATCGACCATATGGCTGCATAGTCCTCCTAGAGCTCCAACATTATTTATAAACAAATGAATTCTAAAAGAAGCATTTCATTTGATTACTTTTTCCAAGAAAGTAGACCCTTACAGTTTTCAAGCCAATATAATTAAATTTAGTATTCTATCAAACAAGGTTAGACACTCCCCCCCCCCTTAAAAAAAATAAAAATAAAATGAAATTAGCTTGGACATAGGCATCCTACGTTCTTGAAACATGGAATTTTTTTTATCCTCATTTTCCAAAGACCATACCTGTCCTACAGTAGTCTAGACAGGTTTTCAATAGGCATCACATGGTGAGAGTTGTTCTGGAAAGGATTTTGACTGAAGATAACCTCTATGGAATTTAACTTGCTGTGTTTATTTGATTCTAGTAAATCACTCCACCAGCCCACTTCAATACCTTCTACAGGCTCAGATTACACCAACTATCTGATAATGTGTGACCTCAGGTGAACTCTCCAGGGTCGTTGTTATGGCATACAGCTCTTGTCTTTGACCTCGTCTTTGAACTCTCATCCCCAACTACATCAGCATCTACAGAGCAGTCTGACTTCAAGGCTGATATATGATTTTTTTTTTCACCTTGATGAAAATTAGTTCAACTAAATCTTTTCAAATCACTGTATCTTTTACCAAATCATTGTATCTGTATCATCTCACAGATCTATTCAAGAGGCATTTAGATGATGATTTGATACTCTTGACTTGTTTGGTTTAGCTTTTATATCTGTCTTGGTTAAATTATTGTAGGAATGAAACAAAAATAGAGTCTTGAATTCAGGTTACTGATGGATTTAACTTTCAGTCCCACTCCCAGGCCCCAACAAATATTCTGTCAAAAAACATAGCTCAGGGGTAGGCCTAATGTTTTTCCTTAAAAATAGAAAGAGATTTTACAACAATAATAATACAGGCCTAATCTAGTTTAATATTCAACTTATTATCAAAACAAGGTTTTACAACCTCGTCGTCATGGAGATGTAGCCATCTTAGTATGTTTAATACATGTTTCAAATATTGATAGACTCCCAACCCTTATACAAAATACTTCATCGAAAGAAACCCAAACCAAAAGCATCTAGAAGTTTGATGAGGATTTCATAACTTTATAGAGCCAATTTTCCTCAACTGCTTCTCAATGTTATCACATGTCAATTTACATTTAGTAGTGTAGACTTCAGATTATTATATTCCATATTCGCTCCAAATCTGCCTTGACTTTTGACCTTGATTCATTACACTCTTTAGCATACAGGGCAACCCAACAAAAAGTTCTTATTAGATTTTCAAGGTGTTGTGGGCAACTTAACCAATATCATTTTTTAAACTATTCTATATATCCTGATAGTGATGTTGCGAGAAATTTATAAGATATCATAAAACCCCAAACGTATATTTGGGGCATATAATTTTTCTTCTCCAAACAACTAGGATAAGTTCTTGGTATACTTTCCATTCCTCTAACAAAATCTGTAAATACATAACTTTTTCAACTATAATTTTGTTTTTTTATTTACCACAACCGAAATTGTATTTCAAGCATTACATTATTTTCATTTCTATAATGTAAAGCCCTAAAGAATTAGGTCATACTTATTATGCGCCACATGAATCTTATCATTATTATTATTATTATCAATTTTTCTTTAAAAAATTGGTTATTATAATTGTTTCACCCTGTATGATAGTCTAAGCTTGTCTGATCTCTTCTAATCAGCTAGACGAATGTCTTCCACCTGCTCAAGTACCTTACACTAATCATGTTTGACCACGTGGAGTCTCAGAGGTACGACTGTGGTGAACATATACCCTTTTCAGACTGTTATTTCTTAACCCCGTACTATCCTTAACCCCATACTATCCTTAACCCCGTACTATCCTTTTTTGCTTTCAGACTGTGTTTCTTAACCCCATACTATTTGCTTAGCCGGGGTTAAGAAATTCAAGGCTTTTCACACTGGGTATTCCTTAACCCCATACTATTTGCTGGATCATGAATATCAATGATTTCACTCTCTTTCTTTATGTTCTTCACTGTTTTTATCTCTTTCCTTGTGTTTTCTATCTTTCCTTTTGTTATTCATTGTTGTTCTCTTTTTCCCTATGTTATTCCTTGGTTTTTTTTTTCCTTATGTTATTCATTGTTTTTTTCTTTTTCCTTATGTTATTCCTTTTTTTTTTCTTTTTTTTTCCCTTATGTTATTCCTTGTTTTTTCTCTTTTTCCTTATGTTATTCCTTTGTTCTCTCTTTTTCCTTATGTTTTACATTGTTTTTCTCTTTTCCTTATGTTATTCATTGTTTTAATTCATTGCTTTCCTCTTTTCCCTTATGTTATTCTTTGTTTTTCTTCCTTTCCTTATGTTATTCATTGCTTTTATCTTTTTCTTATGTTATTCATTGTTTTTCTCTTTTTCTTTATGTTATTCATTGTTTTTCTCTTTTCCCTTATGTTATTCATTGTTTTTCTCTTTTTCCTTATTAAGTTATTCATTGTTTTATTCTTTTTCTTTATGTTATTCATTGTTTTTCTCTTTTTCCTTATGTTATTCATTGTTTTTCTCTTTTTCCTTATTAAGTTATTCATTGTTTTATCCTTTTTCTTTATGTTATTCATTGTTTTTCTCTTTTTCCTTATGTCATTCATTGTTTTTCTCTTTTTCCTTATTAAGTTATTCATTGTTTCATCCTTTTTCTTTATGTTATTCATTGTTTTTCTCTTTTTCCTTATCTCTTTCCTGGTGTTTTCCATTTTTCCTTATGTTATTCATTGTTTTTCTCTTTTTCCTTATGTTATTCATTGTTTTTCTCTATATTTGTGTTATCAAGTTTACGATAATTATGCATATTCATGACCACATTTTCATTGTGGCTAATGCTTAGCCCCGCTTTTCCTTAGCACGGTTTGGTTTCAGACTGCAACTCTTAGCACCGCAATTGCCCGGCTAACTCCGCAATTACCCGGCTAACCCTGCTTTTTAGCAGGGCCAGATAGTACCGTACTATTTACCGTGCTAGCCTACTTTGGTAAAACGCAGTCTGAAACGAAGCGTGCTAAGCTTAACCCAGGAAATAGGTGGTACTAAGGCCCCCCCCCCCCCTTAGCCCTACCTATTTCCTGGGGTTAAGGATTTTAACTGCAGTCTGAAAAGCATAATAGAGGGAGACAAACCACTCCATGGGAGAAGAATCTTATGCCAAAAATTGGATTATTGTAGCTTGTGGGAATAAATAAAAGATTGAGTGGTATTAAAAATATTTGAAGGCGAATGGCCACATATTGCAAGTGCATTCTTATAATCATTACAATTACTTGTATAAATCAACAAAAAACCCTTGCCACCACTGATTTTTAAGAACAACAATTATGTTTTTCCCTTAATTTTTTTATACCTAAAAATCCATACATAAGACCACATTGGTATACAATTTTATTCTATAAAAAAGTGTCATACGTTTCAAATTAATTTACTTTCTACCTTTATCTGCATATTCCTGTTTTTCTTATCACTTTCTCTCTGAGATTAATTCTCAAGACATGTACTAGTTCAGAGGACTTACATACAAATTTTGTTCCACTTACACATTATCCTTGCCCAAACCATCTTAATTAGCGAGTGTGTGTTATTCAACTAATCTTTCTCACTGATGTCAAGACACATCATGCTACATCAATCAATGTCAACTGTATACTTGACCTCACATCTTTATCGTTCATAAATTGTCACCATAACAGGGAAATGCTCAAGAAAGACTCTGGAGACCCTTGACAGGTAAATTGTGAAGATTTTAAAAAAAAAATGTAATGCAATCATGTTAGGAACAAATAATTGGTTTGTTGTTGACATGTAATTTGTCAATTGGTTGAAATAAAATGAGCAAGTTTTCGTAACCTGTACAGTGTAGGCCCCCTACATGTTACAGAGAGAGGGAAGGGTGATAAAGAACAGAAATTTAGTCAGTAATGATATGTGTAAATGGTAGTTTGGGTGAGAAGATATATGGCAAGTTTATCAAAATATTGAATTACATTTTCTTTAGTTTGAGATTCTTATCTAATCTATAAGTCTTATCAATTTCATTAGTCAACATAACATGCTATGTGCCATTAATAGTTTTGGGGTGTTTTTCTTTAGCATTCAAAGTAGCCAATCATTCACAGCCAATCTTTCATTCTCTCTCTCTCTCTCTCTCTCTCTCTTTCTTTTCTTCTTCTTTTTTTTTCAAACTTAATCTTTAACTATGGGAATGGAATTCCAAATCAAGATATAATTTTTTTTTTATCATATGCAGTAAATATAGAAATTTGCTGAAAGTCATATTTATTGATAACCAAAACCTTGAGTATGGTTTCTACGTCTCCTCAATTTCCTTTAATCTTCAGCTACTAGGCCTACTTTTTTTAATTTTTTTTTTTTTAAGCTAGCAGTAACATATCTTAGTTCACTATGAAAAGAACCCAGACAAGGCTTATTCTTTACATGTATATCCTAAAGTAAGTCTAATCTTTCCTTCTATTAAACTTCTTAGACAATTATCATGTTAAATGATATCAAATATGTAAAGTACGGAAATGTCTACAGATATATCACAATCTCATTTTCAATTTTACCACTCCTCAATTTCTTTCTAACATGCCTACTCCTGTTGTTTGTCTGCTTTTGATAAACTATGGGGCATGTTGATGTGGAACAGTGGATTGATGTCATAATTGTTCATAGATTGAGTTCAAAAGTCAAGAGCAAATTTTTAGGTCACGTCATGACTGCAACTGCACAATGTTATTCACAAGAAAGCCATTAAAAGGGAGAAATGGGAAAATCCAAGGCTTGAATTGTCGCCACCTATAGTTCAAGGATGTATAGTCTTTTAAACACAAACTTTATAAGCTCCAAACACCTCCAAACATAATTTATTTTTCTTGTCATTAGAAATTAGAAATTTTGAAATCAATTTAAATTTAAAGATGAATAACTACCACTTCTTCCAGTTTACTTTGTATTGTCACGATTTGACTTCCTCTATATGTGTATGTACAAAAGGAATCTCCTTATAAATGTATTCAAATTTCTTAATACGTTTATACCCTAAGGATATTACCGTTTTGAGAGAAATTAAAAATAACGTTGCTAACACAATTTGTTGCTATGTCTCACAGCCTCAGGCAATCATTTACGTTGTCAAGAGCAACTCTGAAGTGTGCATAATACATGTAGACTTAGTGTTAAAATATTTTTTCCTCCAATACTGTGCAGACCTCCTATTGGAGTATTATCGCACAACTTTGAGGGGAACTGCAGAACTATGGGCAAAATAATGGATTTTAACTTTTTCCCTTTTCCCTTTTTTTTCCCTTACAATCTTCAGCCCTGCTTCACTAAACAAAGGTGTGAAAACAGAAAGTGGGGAAAGGTATATGATGTATATGTGCAGCAGGCGATGGGGGCAAGTAAGCATAGTAGGAAACAAGAATGGGGTCACTTCAATACAAATCAAATTCTTCTAATTTTCATCCAGGTATGAGAAAGTCAGAGAGGATAGATGGAGTGGAGGAAGAGAGTGACAAAGCTAGGGAGAGAAAGGAAAGGAGAGTAAGAGAGGAAAACAGAGGTAGAAGAAGGAACAGGTGAAAGAGAGAGAAGGGAAAGAGAAGGAGAGAAGATAAAGAAGAAGTAGAGAGACAGAGAGAGAAATAGAGAAAGAGGGAGAGAGTGGAGAGGCAGAGAAAGGAGGGGATAAAGAAGAAAACAGGATTAGGTCTGCAAAACCAATCCATGTGAAAATGAACTGGTCTTAACTTCACCCTTGACCTCAGGCTCTTTTACTCCTCCCCAACCCACACCCCTCACTAATAGATCAATAGGTAAGGGATCCTAGCAGAACTGTCAGAGTGTCTGTGAAGAGAGGGGGTACTGAAAAAGCAACATTTGGAAACCCTTGAGTGCATATGTGCATATCGACCATATGGCTGCATAGTCCTCCTAGAGCTCCAACATTATTTATAAACAAATGAATTCTAAAAGAAGCATTTCATTTGATTACTTTTTCCAAGAATAGAACCCTTACAGTTTTCAAGCCAATATATTAAATTTAGTATTCTATCAAACAAGGTTAGACACTCCCCCCCCTTAAAAAAATAAAAATAAAATGAAATTAGCTTGGACATAGGCATCCTACGTTCTTGAAACATGGAA
The DNA here is from genome assembly GCA_940671915.1 of Paracentrotus lividus. Taxonomy (NCBI): domain Eukaryota; kingdom Metazoa; phylum Echinodermata; class Echinoidea; order Camarodonta; family Echinidae; genus Paracentrotus; species Paracentrotus lividus. The sequence continues at coordinate 64,662,274 of CALNVZ010002100.1, read as the reverse complement.
TTTTTTTTATCTCATTTTCCAAAGACCATACCTGTCCTACAGTAGTCTAGACAGGTTTTCAATAGGCATCACATGGTGAGAGTTGTTCTGGAAAGGATTTTGACTGAAGATAACCTCTATGAATTTAACTTGCTGTGTTTATTTGATTCTAGTAAATCACTCCACCAGCCCACTTCAATACTTCTACAGGCTCAGATTACACCAACTATCTGATAATGTGTGACCTCAGGTGAACTCTCCAGGGTCGTTGTTATGGCATACAGCTCTTGTCTTTGACCTCGTCTTTGAACTCTCATCCCCAACTACATCAGCATCTACAGAGCAGTCTGACTTCAAGGCTGATATATGATTTTTTTTTCACCTTGATAAAATTAGTTCAACTAAATCTTTTCAAATCACTGTATCTTTTACCAAATCATTGTATCTGTATCATCTCACAGATCTATTCAAGAGGCATTTAGATGATGATTTGATACTCTTGACTTTTGGTTTAGCTTTTTATCTGTCTTGGTTAAATTATTGTAGGAATGAAACAAAATAGAGTCTTGAATTCAGGTTACTGATGGATTTAACTTTCAGTCCCACTCCAGGCCCCAACAAATATTCTGTCAAAAAACATAGCTCAGGGGTAGGCCTAATTTTTCCTTAAAAATAGAAAGAGATTTTACAACAATAATAATACAGGCCTAATCTAGTTTAATATTCAACTTATTATCAAAACAAGGTTTTACAACCTCGTCGTCATGGAGATGTAGCCATCTTAGTATTTAATACATGTTTCAAATATTGATAGACTCCCAACCCTTATACAAAATACTTCATCGAAAGAAACCCAAACCAAAAGCATCTAGAAGTTTGATGAGGATTTCATAACTTTATAGAGCCAATTTTCCTCAACTGCTTCTCAATGTTCTACATGTCAATTACATTTAGTAGTGTAGACTTCAGATTATTATATTCCATATTCGCTCCAAATCTCCTTGACTTTTGACCTTGATTCATTACACTCTTTAGCATACAGGGCAACCCAACAAAAAGTTCTTATTAGATTTTCAAGGTGTTGTGGGCAACTTAACCAATATCATTTTTTAAACTATTCTATATATCCTGATAGTGATGTTGCGAGAAATTTATAAGATATCATAAAACCCCAAACGTATATTTGGGCATATAATTTTCTTCTCCAAACAACTAGGATAAGTTCTTGGTATACTTTCCATTCCTCTAACAAATCTGTAAATACATAACTTTTTCAACTATAATTTGTTTTATTTACCACAACCGAAATTGTATTTCAAGCATTACATTATTTTCATTTCTATAATGTAAAGCCCTAAAGAATTAGGTCATACTTATTATGCGCCACATGAATCTTATCATTATTATTATATTATCAATTTTTCTTTAAAAAATTGGTTATTATAATTGTTTCACCCTGTATGATAGTCTAAGCTTGTCTGATCTCTTCTAATCAGCTAGACGAATGTCTTCCACCTGCTCAAGTACCTTACACTAATCATGTTTGACCACGTGGAGTCTCAGAGGTACGACTGTGGTGAACATATACCCTTTTCAGACTGTTATTTCTTAACCCCGTACTATCCTTAACCCCATACTACTCTTAACCCCTACTATCCTTTTTTGCTTTCAGACTGTGTTTCTTAACCCCATACTATTTGCTTAGCCGGGGTTAAGAAATTCAAGGCTTTTCACACTGGGTATTCCTTAACCCCATACTATTTGCTGGATCATGAATATCAATGATTTCACTCTCTTTCTTTTATGTTCTTCACTGTTTTTATCTCTTTCCTTGTGTTTTCTATCTTTCCTTTGTTATTCATTGTTGTTCTCTTTTCCCTATGTTATTCCTTGGTTTTTTTTTCCTTATGTTATTCATTGTTTTCTTTTCCTTATGTTATTCCTTTTTTTTCTTTTTTTTCCCTTATGTTATTCCTTGTTTTTTCTCTTTTCCTTATGTTATTCCTTTGTTCCTCTTTTTCCTTATGTTTACATTGTTTTTCTCTTTTCCTTATGTTATTCATTGTTTTAATTCATTGCTTTCCTCTTTCCCTTATGTTATTCTTTGTTTTTCTTCCTTTCCTTAGTTATTCATTGCTTTTATCTTTTCTTATGTTATTCATTGTTTTTCTCTTTTCTTTATGTTATTCATTGTTTTTCTCTTTTCCCTTTTGTTATTCATTGTTTTTCTCTTTTCCTTATGTTATTCATTGTTTTAATTCATTGCTTTCTCTTTTCCCTTATGTTATTCTTTGTTTTTCTTCTTTCCTTATGTTATTCATTGCTTTTATCTTTTCTTATGTTATTCATTGTTTTCTCTTTTCTTTATGTTATTCATTGTTTTTCTCTTTTCCCTTATGTTATTCATTGTTTTTTTCTTTTCCTTATTAAGTTATTCATTGTTTTTTCTTTTTCTTTATGTTATTCATTGTTTTTCTCTTTTTCCTTATGTTATTCATTGTTTTTCTCTTTTTCCTTATTAAGTTATTCATTGTTTATCCTTTTTCTTTATGTTATTCATTGTTTTTCTCTTTTTCCTTATGTCATTCATTGTTTTCTCTTTTTCTTATTAAGTTATTCATTTCATCCTTTTTCTTATGTTATTCATTGTTTTTCTCTTTTTCCTTATCTCTTTCCTGGTGTTTTCCATTTTTCCTTATGTTATTCATTGTTTTTCTCTTTTTCTTATGTTATTCATTGTTTTTCTCTATATTTGTGTTATCAAGTTTACGAATAATTATGCATATTCATGACCACATTTTCATTGATTGGCTAATGCTTAGCCCCGCTTTTCCTTAGCACGGTTTGGTTTCAGACTGCAACTCTTAGCACCGCAATTGCCCGGCTAACTCCGCAATTACCCGGCTAACCCTGCTTTTTAGCAGGGCCAGATAGTACCGTACTATTTACCGTGCTAGCCTACTTTGGTAAAACGCAGTCTGAAACGAAGCGTGCTAAGCTTAACCCAGGAAATAGGTGGTACTAAGGCCCCCCCCCCCTTAGCCCTACCTATTTCCTGGGGTTAAGGATTTAACTGCAGTCTGAAAAGCATAATAGAGGGAGACAAACACTCCATGGGAGAAGAATCTTATGCAAAATTGGTTATTGTAGCTTGTGGGAATAAATAAAAGATTGAGTGGTATTAAAAATATTTGAAGGCGAATGGCCACATATTGCAAGTGCATTCTTATAATCATTACAATTACTTGTATAAATCAACAAAAAACCCTTGCCACCACTGTTTTTTAAGAACAACAATTATGTTTTTCCCTTAATTTTTTTATACCTAAAAATCCATACATAAGACCACATTGGTATACAATTTTATTCTATAAAAAAGTGTCATACGTTTCAAATTAATTTACTTTCTACCTTTATCTGCATATTCCTGTTTTTCTTATCACTTTCTCTCTGAGATTAATTCTCAAGACATGTACTAGTTCAGAGGACTTACATACAAATTTTGTTCCACTTACACATTATCCTTGCCCAAACCATCTTAATTAGCGAGTGTGTGTTATTCAACTAATCTTTCTCACTGATGTCAAGACACATCATGCTACATCAATCAATGTCAACTGTATACTTGACCTCACATCTTTATCGTTCATAAATTGTCACCATAACAGGAAATGCTCAAGAAAGACTCTGGAGACCCTTGACAGGTAAATGTGGAAGATTTTAAAAAAAAAATGTAATGCAATCATGTTAGGAACAAATAATTGGTTTGTTGTTGACATGTAATTTGTCAATTGGTTGAAATAAAATGAGCAAGTTTTCGTAACCTGTACAGTGTAGGCCCCTACATGTTACAGAGAGAGAAGGTGATAAAGAACAGAAATTTAGTCAGTAATGATATGTGTAAATGGTAGTTTGGGTGAGAAGATATATGGCAAGTTTATCAAAATATTGAATTACATTTTCTTTAGTTTGAGATTCTTATCTAATCTATAAGTCTTATCAATTCTTATTAACATAACATGCTATGTGCCATTAATAGTTTTGGGGTGTTTTTCTTTAGCATTCAAAGTAGCCAATCATTCACAGCCAATCTTTCATTCTCTCTCTCTCTCTCTCTCTCTCTTCTTTCTTTTCTTCTTCTTTTTTTTTCAAACTTAATCTTTAACTATGGAATGGAATTCCAAATCAAGATATAATTTTTTTTATCATATGCAGTAAATATAGAAATTTGCTGAAAGTCATATTTATTGATAACCAAAACCTTGAGTATGGTTTCTACGTCTCCTCAATTTCCTTTAATCTTCAGCTACTAGGCCTACTTTTTTAATTTTTTTTTTTTTTGGGGGGGA
>CALNVZ010002100.1:64618287-64647287 GCA_940671915.1 Paracentrotus lividus | reverse complement strand
TTCGACTCTGAATCTTTCAGGAGAAAATCATACAATGTACATTTTGATTGATGAAATCTACTGCACCATCAATTTCATTTTTTAGATAATTGATGTTCATAATACCCTCATTTCATGGAAGCCTAACATTGATAATGTAGTCGGTGATGTTGCGTTCGGTTTAATGCTAATGCACTTTTTAATTTCCCCCTTTCATTATTCAGCTAAAATCAACTGCACCTAAAAGATGAATCAAGTAGATGGGAACAATGAATTATAAAAGACCCGTTGCAGAATGAATAAAATGGCAAACAGGAAAAGTGAAAGGGATACAGGACGTAGGGATAGAGAAGGATGGAGAAACCATTGAAGATGACAGGAAGAGACTGCAGGTGATGCAGGCTGGTCTGCACGGCAACAGTTGTCAATGCAGCCTTCTACATCTATGCAAATTAGCTATTCTCCATCACTACTGCATGTAATGAATCACATATTGTGAATACAGTGTGAAGATTATCAGCTTTCCAACAACAACCAGTTGATAACACAAACCTATTTATATTACTATATGGCAACTACTGTACTTTCATCTTCCTCTTTTCTCTTACTCTTTCTCCCTCTTCCCTCACTCCCCCTCCCCCCACCCTTGTCACCTCCTCTCTCTCTCTCTTCTCTCCTCTCTCTCTCTCTCTCTCGATGTATGCAGACTATCATGTAGGAAAATAAAAACATCTTTTACTGGAGTATTACTGAGGGCATATCATTCTTTGGATGTTTTTTTTTTGTTTGTTACAAGTTCATTTAATTGATTTTTAATACCTATCCATAGAATAATACGCTTATATCTTCTACGGATAGCAAGATATTCCAGAATAAGCTATTAAATAAAGCTTTCCATTCATATTCAGCATTGACAAAGGGCAAAATAATGATACGAACTGAATGTATTCACTAAAAGTTGGTTGTGCATACCAAAACACTGACTCATTTTATACAGTGAAAACTGTAAAAAAAATTAAAATCTACTCAAGGGAGGAGAAAAGAATTGTCTCCATTGATAGATGTTTTTAAAAATAAATTACGTTCAATAAAATAAAAAGATGTCGTTTTAAAAAGCAGGTGGTAGTTTTTTTTATTTATTGACTATCAAACAAATTATAAAAATATAAATCACCTGGAAATTAAACCATTGCAGCATTATCTGTTAAGGTCGTGGTCATAAAATAAATAATTAATGCACTGAATACTGCCGTCTACAGTGTATCTACAAATGTAGAATAAAGTCATTATAATGTAGTACTCCGTCAAAACATAGCATTTAGCTAAAATGTGAAGTACTGCTATTTTGTATACTCTTTGGTTGATTTTTCATTCATTGTCTTTATGAAATCAATAAAACATTTATACAGCCTATAAATCAAACCATCGCAATCATGTCTGTATCATTCAAGGACGTGATCATGGTATGAATTATTAATTCACTAAATGCCGCCACCTATCAATATGTCATAAAGTTATCGCAATACATAGAGAAAATATAGCCCTCAGCAGACAATGCAAAGTATTTCTATGATGTCTATTTTTAGGCAAGGTCACAGTCATAATGATTTACTATCTTTAGTAGATATTAAGTTATTGTGATATGACCTCCAAATCATGCACAGAGTGTGCAGGTGGAATGAGGTTAATAAAAAGAAGACGACAATGGACTTCATTTTGATGAGATTATCATTATTACCAATTATCCTGCAGGGTTTTAAACTATTAGCACTTTATACCAAATATGCACAGTGGTAACATATAGGCGTTTATTTAACAAAAATGTACTGTATTCCTTTGTTGAATTTTTCTTTTAGTAGGGTAGTTTCTTCCAGTGGCAAGTTGGTGTCTCAAGTCTGAAGTGAACATGGGTCACCTCCCCCTAATTTTTTTTTTTCAATTGCATAATTGTAAATGTGGTTTTTGAAAGTTGTTTTCAAATTTGCTGTATCATACAAGTTGATTTTAATCAAAGAAAAATAACCTTTGTTTTTTTCTTTACAGTAGTTTGGTCTACACAGTGATATTTTATTGCTACTTTTGTAAAGTAGGAAATTCCCATTATTTTTCTTGTTTTGCCCTTATCGTGGATACGCCCCGGTGTGAAGAGGTTTTTGAACAGAGCCTGGACAACCTCGATGAGGTATTGGTTGCTTGAAACGATAGTCACATCTGATTCAACAAATCTATATCCCATTTCTAAGCATCTGTTAAAATGCAAATAGATAATCCAATATTGGACATTTAATCTATGGTGACACGCTTGGGAAACCCGGGCTCAAAACGTGGCAGCGCAGAGTAACAAGGCGTTCAATTCCCCACACACACTGACAAATGCACAAACACCATTCTGCATAAACTATCGCACAAGATGTTGAAAGAAAGGAGAGAGAAGAGAAAGAAGGTAAAAAAGAAAAGGTAAGGAGATGTGAAAGGGTTAAATCAATGGCACGAACTGGACAAACAGTTTCCAGCAGCTGTACAGCTCTTACATAGAGTCCATTAGAGGGCATTTTGGTACTCTATTTTCATATTGATTTGCCCCTTTAATCATGACAAATCAATATTTCTGAAGGGATGAATTTACACATTCTGAACATATGTTTCGTCGTGTAAACACAGGACGATCTGGAATGACTAGTACTATGGAATTTCAGTGGTTTGCCTTTTAAATTTGAACTTATGACAGATAAAAAAAATTGCCTTTTGAGAGCTAAAATCAATTCACATTTAATTGTCTTTTTTTCTTTTTTTTTCTTTTTTTTTTAATTTCCTTGGATCAACTAAATTATGATATTTACAATTTACATGTAAGAATTATTGGATAATATTTACAAATGTAATCAACATTAAGAAAAATGTTTAACAAAAAACATGTGCTAATCATTTATAGTACTGATAAATGCAGCTAATCCACTCTAAAAATAATGTTATCTATATGTACTTGCATAGTCAGTTCTAAACATTCATGTACAGTTTAAATGGATGCTCTACATTCACAAGCAAACCATTTTTAATTAGTGCTGCTCAATAATAAACAAATCAATCAGTGTCTGTGAATCCTTTTTCCAGATGGTCAAACCTAAATTGAGAGTGCAGTATATTATACTCACTTAATTATCTTCATCTCTCTAAGTTCCTTCTCCATAAACTCTTAATCCTGAGTTTTATCTCTGCATCCGAGATTAGTGATTTATGCATGACGTAGCAATCTGAGAATGTCTCTGATTTATCTATTGTGTTTTTGGCAGGAGTTATAATGCAAGTCTATTCCCAATGTGGGTGGATAGAGCAAGTTGTTTTTATTCGTCCAGCATTTTACATTTCACAGAAATGCAACCACTTACTCATTCTTGTATATCATCACTAATCCAGTCTGATGAGTTAAATCAGATGTATTCACTTGAACGTTACAATCAATTATTATTTTGCAACAGGATTCAAAATAAGCAAAACTGTTTGGGAGGAATGCTTAAAATAATTACTATCTAAAGTATTTTCATTTGATATGCATTGATAAAACAACTATCAATTTGATGTTTTTCTTCAATTCTGCAGTTTTGTTAATAACAGAAATAGCTATGCCCTACATGTATTGGATTTCATCACTGATTGATTTGTTTTATCAGTAATACCTCACCCTACCCTAAATACTTACATATAATTGCACTAAAAAGGAAACGCTCTCATTCCCCCAAACCCATGTTATTCTACACTAAGAACCTAAACATAGGTCAGTAAAATGGTTGGAAAACAAATGTCTCAGAGCCTAAAGATATTTCAGAGAGAAGAAGCTGTCAGTCCTTGGCTTGTCATCCATCAATTGTTTGAAACAATTTTTGTTTGGAAAATTGATAGGTTAGCTCTAGGGAGTGTCTTTGTTATGGCACGGACGGAATGGCAATCTTTTACATCAATGTGAATTACAAATGTTCACACAACAAAGTTACCCATGTCTGTGTATGCTATATAAGCAAAATAATTGCAGACAGATATCTCAAAGATTTTGGATTAAATAGATGGGGTAGTCATGTGAACATAATTTCATAATGTTCAGGATGATTTGATTATAAATAGCCTAAATCATCTTGGACTTATTTCCAAAACCGAGCTAGTTTTGCGAGTTTGACTGGAAAAGGTATGATAAAGTGAGAGGTGCTGCACTGGCCTGATACCTAAGGAGATCCCATCATGCACCTTTAAGGCAAGTGTATAAGCTAGAGGTCAGATCATAAAGTTAAAGCTCGAGCTGGGGGGCATTTCATCAAAGGACTTGTCGAACGTTTTATCCGACAAATTTGCTCTCAGCCAATCAGATGCAAGCATTTCAGTAGCTTATAACAGTTTGTCGGATAAAACGTCCGACAATTCCTTTGATGAAATGCCCCCCTGGTGTAACCTCAATTTCTTGCTTCAGTCATCTTCCCCTGATCCACCGTGCAGTGCACTAGTTGTCAAGCTCAAGTTAGTGTTCAGAGAGCTGCATGGATAGTGTGAACACACTGGGTGAATCCCAAGACACTGGTGTCACTGAAACTTTCCCAATCAGTATTTCACATTTAGAACCTGGAAAGGAAGCATGGTATGAATATATCATTTCTCACAACACAACAATGACCCAAGAACCATTTAAAGGCCACGGGTGATTGTCAGAAGAAGAAAATAAACAATGTATGCTTCCTTCATTTTTATTGGTAACTGAAGATATACAAATGTACATTGTACATCTACATACAGTGCACTTGGACAGAGGTTGTACTTTGGTTTTAAAGAAAGAAAGAAAGAAAAGGCACAGATAAAATCTAATTGTTTCGATCTTAGATAGCCATTATTTCACACTGAAGGAAAAAAAATGTTGACTTTGTTCACAACTGTGCATCTAAAACTAACATATTGATGGGAACAGGCGGTCCTCAATGCAAGACAATTTTTAGGACTTGCCATCTTGCTCTCTGTGGTAGCTGACGATAGTCTTGTATTTCAACAAAATAAAAATTTAACATTCACTTAATATAAACTCACAATTGTTGAACAATTCTGAAAAACTTTGGCCTACATTGAGTTTTGAAATATGAACATTTCTAATACAACAATTGTTTCATATTATCAGTTAAAATCAAGATTCACCCTAAGATACCCCCCCCCTTTTTTTTTTTTTTAAAGGGGGGTGGGGTTCATTATGTTCTATGCCGGGGGAAAGAAGGACAAATAATAAAATTAAAACAATATTTTCTACATAAAGATTTGCATCCCTAACTATACAGATGCCTGGTTTGAAACATGTTACTTGTCTGACAATCTTTGCTGATACGTAACTCATGCATCTATTTTGGACTAAAGCAGGGCATAAACATGTCTGGGTATATTTATGGGTGTATAGTAAGAAACACTTTAATCTTCTTGATGTCATATTCTGTGTTTCAACTCATTCTAATTCATGAGTACAGAAAAATATTGGACATGTGCTTGTACACCATACTGGTAAAGATGGAACAATACATTTTGCTCAACATTGAGACTGAGAACATACAGAATAGAATCCATACATAATGAAAACAAAACCATCTTCATAGGGAAATAAAGAATTAAATATTACATCCAAAATTTATTTCTTTAACATATTTTGAAAAATAATGTTGGCCGAACAAAAAGGTAATAATCTTGCAAAACAGACCACTCTTTCTACGAAACAATTCTTTCAACATGCCATGGGTAACATTTGTTAGCCTACCCTGACCTGATCACTTATTTATAATTGCCTAAAATTTATAAATAGTGAAGTTGACTTGATGAGATGTTGAGAAGGGTTGGGTTGGGTATAATTGGATAATATTTCAGGGGACATGGTGATTTAATAAGGATGTAGATTGCAAAAGGTTAAAAGGTCAAACAAAGTGACATGGTAGAGAACAATGACGAGAAATTGAGTTCAAGTAGTGAAGGAAAATAAATTATTTACAGAAATGGAATAGACTTAATTCATTACTCAAGATTTGGGGCAAAATTGTATGACAATTGATATAGTGGGAATGCTTGACCAATATACATTGTAACTGCCAAAACAAAAGGGCAATATTACTACCATCAAATCCAATCAGATTAAATTGTACATACTTGAATAATTAATCTCATTCAATTTCCACAATCATTATTCATTATCCTATAGATCATAAACACAAAGCCAAAAGTAATGATGTAATCAGTTTCCATGTTCTATATTCATCTTGAAATCAAAGTCTTTCATCACTCCTCCTTCTCCCCCTTCAGACCACGCCAGACGCTTCCAACAATAACTCTCCACTATTTATTCAGCAAATACCGGAAACTCTTTCCGAGATAATCACTACTACAACTAATATTGGATAAGCTTAAATATATGGAAAGCTTGTAAATAATTGGTCTACATGTCTATGATCTCATTAGATTAATACCAAGAAAAACAAACCAGAAAAATCAATATCTACTGTCTCATCAATTTAAATCCAATCAAAGAAACAAGGCAATCTAGTATGGTAATCGTAAATATTCATTACAAATTTGCTATCATACACGTAAGTAGCTCAAGAAAAGAACATTTCGTAAAAGGGCAACCAAGAATGATTTTGATAATTTCAATTTGCGTGTCAACTCTTACTTTACTCTACCAAAGTGACAAGAAATATATATATTTTTTGTGTACAAACGTGAAGACATACAGCAGAAAGAGATATAATAGAAAGGTCTTGCAGCCAACCTAATTTACTTACACGTTCCCTTGTTAGAGTACGGGGGTGAAGGAGTGCTGCATTTGGGTCCCTCTGAAATGCAATAATTGCATTATTGCCAATTTACTGCCCCCAAGGGATTTAGCTTCAACATTTTCCATCTGACATTAAAGCCCCTTTACATTTCAACCTACAGCACAGCCATTTTGCAAACTGCTACGCAGGAAAATAAAATCACAACCCCAAACTTCATTAGATCAAAAATATTTCCCGTTCTCCCTTAACCCTTGTCTCCGCAAGGTGTAATAAGTGGCGTTGATTATCTCTGAGCTAAGGTAACTTAATTTGTTTTCAGGGAGTACTAAGCCCTCATCTTTCATTTAAGGCTCCAAGGCAATCTCAGCTTTCAATAAGAATTCATCTGTAGGATGAGACCTAGTGATGAATACCACAGATTGAGACTTAATGAAAACTTGGCTTCTACTAAACGACTCTCCGTCTCCTCCTACTCCTCACCTTCTTATCTCTGCCTCATTTTTTTACTTTTCCATTTTTTTATTTTGTTGTTGTTGTAAGAACTGACTAGGGTAATATTAAAGGTAACACGATCCTGACAAAATACTGGTTTCAAAATACATTATTATCATTTTCCTATTATCATACATGTACTGTCTCTAAATTTCAGCCTAATTCACTTTTTTTTTTACACAACAGCAAATTTTATTCATTAGCCCAACTAACATATTTTTTTTAATGGTTCTTAAACAGCGCATTATTCTCAGTCACTTTTTAAGACACTTCTTCTTTTCCATTAAACGCAGTTTGTACACGTGTGTTTGACAGTTTATTACCATGTAACATTTTATAGCTCTGGCCTAATTCAAAATGATGGTAATTCTAAGAAATTAATTAAAGAGGTTCTATAAGCAAAGCTCACTGAAAAAACTTGATGTCATATTGTGTCAAAAAAAATGATAAGACCCATTTACTCACATTACGAATTTATCACAGTACATGTAATTTTAGGCATTGTCTTGAACTTTTTTCACATTCTAAAAATAATTCCACTACCTTTAAAATCTGAAGAAGTGTGTGCCTTGTGTGTGTGCTTAGAAGGTGAATCATAACATCAAATCTTCAAGCTGACATGTTGAATGGAGGGATCCAAAATAACATTCATCAGTATTACTCATTGAACAGTTGCATTCAGAAAGGTTTCTCACAAATATTACGTGCCTCACATTCATGAATAATCTCTCTTTATTTGGCTTTGTATCCAGCACGTTCAGTTTCACTCTGAATAGAAGACTGTCATGGGTTTTGGAGGTACTCAAAATAAATCATTAGAATCTAACAACATCATCATGAAGCATTCAGTAGATAATGTATACATTGACTGCAACATCAATTTTCAAATTATTCTTGTTGTCGAGGTGGAAAATTTACGACTAATCAAATGTTACTATTAACTTGCAACTTGTAACTTATGTTCATCATCAACACAGATCGACCACTCCTTTCTCTCATTTTATCTATTTCTTTTCTTTTCTTTACATTTAAAACATGGAATAGCTTTAAAACTCCCTACTTACAATAGCAGTAAATGGACCATCCATATTATTGACAATGGGTGTCTACTACATGTACATAAATCTATAAATAAGTGTTGGAGATCCGTTCTACAAATAAGACAAGCTACAGGTTGAACTGCCACTTGATGAATCCTTAAAGGCCACACCACAGCATCAAACAGGTCTGAACTAGAAGAAGGTGTCTAGCCTCTACAAACATGGTAAATTCTTCACTACCTCAAAGCAGGAACTGATACTTCCTTCAGAAGATGGCCACCAGGGGTATTTTTGTGTGGTGAGTTCAAACCGCAGAAAGCTTTGCAAAAGCCAGGTTGCATGTCTAGTAATCGCCTTCGCCACAACAACTGAGGTGAATAGGGACAGGGCGAGTTTGATGGCAGATAAACAACAGAACCAATGCCTTTAACATACAAATGTACTACACTAATATAAGTCAGTTAATATGAATATTTATGAATTCCTCTATTTGCCCCCATTTGTTTTATAACAAACTGTATCAACTGTTTGCCTCTAATCTACTTCAATTGATTTGAGGGTGTATATTAAAACAAATGTTATGTCTTGAAATCCTCTTGCGATCCTTTATAAGTTTCACTTTGGGATGATACTTATATGATTGAAGTTTTGCCAAACTTATTAAACAAATTAAATCAACCAATATCAGGGCCTTTACTCCATTAGCCTGATTGAACTATACGATAACCCAGTGTTTCTGCAATATAAAAAAAAATTAAGCACATACTTACACATGTACATATGACGTCCTCCAGTTCCTTGCAACATTTATTTTCCAAACTTTAAATTATTCATATGACCTAAAAACCAATATTAATATAGGGGATTTCAAACTAGTAATTGTACATTATAATAATAATCTCGCAATCTTCAGTGAATTACAAAAAAAATGTAAATTAAAGCCAGAAAACCTTCGCTAGGCCCCCCCCCCCCCCCAATCTCCTTGAATAGCATGCTGACTCACTATGCTTCAAATACATGTATAAACCCCTGTATTCCCCAACAATTGTCCTAATGAAATTAGTGCAACAGGAAGGCCCCAATCAACACCTTATGAGAAAACATGGAATTAACTGAAATAACTGTTCAAGGATTCCACAGCATATAAATGAATGGTCTACACATTTATGAATTTGTACGCAAGTATGGTAATGGTGACACAATGTTATAAATAACAAGTGTATTTATAGTGAAGATTTGCCAAGCATGTTCTGCTTTTCACAAGCATTGTTCCAATAACGAATTGTAACAAAAACCAGCAGTAAATTATTAGATACATTTAAAGCAAAAATAAATGTTAAAGGAGGAGTCTGGGCTGAAATGAAAAAGTTTTGTAAAATTAAATAAAATTCATCAAGCACAACACAGAAAATTTCATCAAAATCGGATGAAAAATTACGAAGTTATGCATTTTTTTTAGGTCTTGATTTTTTTTGTAAAACAGTTCTTGGCAAGTGTCTCATTGTCTCAGTTGAATATTTGAATATTCAAATGACCAAGCTGATGATGTCACAGTCCCCCTACTTCTTGTGTATTTTATTATATGAAATCCTATTTATCTCATTTTTTCATATATTGCGTATACAGAAAATCTGTCCCTCATACTGAAATAAATAAAAGCACTTGTGACCTTGAACATTCCACAAGGATTAATCCGTGTTTTTATTTCCTTGGGGCAGAAAATCTTGATAATTGGTATTTCATACAATAAAATACAAAGAAAGTAGGGGGACTGAGACATCATCAGTTTGCCAATTTGAAGAACTGTTTCCTAAAAAATTCAAAACCTAAGAAAATTCATAACTTTGCTATTTCTTATCCTATTTTGATGAAATTTTCAGTGTTGTGCTTTTTCGATTTTACTTTATTTTTCTTATAATGCAAACTCCAGCCCGGATGAGTCCTTTAAGAGAACTGATCTCATTATTTATGGTTAAATTCGGAAACATGTACAATAAATATGTGTCCTCTTTTAGTAATACAGGTTTCATAAATGTGAAAGTAGATATTTATGCATTTTGAGTCCATGATGAATGAAATGAGAGTTCATTTATATCTAGTGCAAATGCTTGGGAATTAGTAGCCTTTTCTATCAAATTTTTCCCTATTTCAAAATTTATTGGCTATTTCCTTGGCACCTGTTAGAAGTCAAACGCAAGGCTTCAAACAAATCTGTGCAAACTTTAAATCATAAGAACACCCAGATAGTAAGAGAACAAAACTAAACAAAATATTCTATTCTTGAGAGAATATTGCAAGTCAGGGTTCCTATTTTTCATGGCCACACAAGGAAGGCCTATTCTGATTTTCTAGGAGAAAAGAATAACTATGTATTGAAGAATACATAAAGTTTGGTGGAAAAACAACATATAAACTCTATTAAAATGGAAGCCCTAATTTCAGGGAATATCTGGGAACAGTGTGGTGATTTGACCACATTCACTTCTATCCAAGAGAGTTATCCAGGAAAGAACACCAATAATATACAAAATCATTTTCCTTTTGATAATAAATCCACTGATGAAACCACAGACTATTGGACAATTGTAGCTGGTTACCTACCAGATATTGACAAATGCTGTCCTCTCGTGGGCAATTCTGTCCACCTGCCAAAGATATACCCCCTCCCCTTCCTTTCTTTCTCTCCATCATTTGACCTTGATGATGAACATGGGAGAATGTGGGAAGGGATTTGCATGTATACATTCATCTTTCCAGGGGAATAGAATTAACTAACTTCATTTGACAATTCAGTTTACACATATCTAAATTTCTTGAAGGAACTGCATCTGTCCGTCTATAGAATCTAAATGTAGTTACCTAGCTATTTTTGAATGAATAACCGTCATGATTTTCTGCAAAGTCAAAATGATTTATGAAATACCTTAAATATTTCCAAGTATTAGCATTTCAAAGAGGGTTGACAAAGACAGCACTTTTCTTAATAAGAGATCTTTTTTAAAAAATACCAGCACATTTCACAAGGATAATATTATGTCTAACCACATTTGAGGGACTCTTGAATACAGAGTTGCACTGAAAGTACATTTAATATACATGATGGTACCCTTTGATTAGTCTTGAAGAAGTTGAGTCAGAATTATATAATTAAAGGAAATAAATTATTTTATGTTGCATCATAGAAGGAAAAAGAAAACTTGTTTGTCAGTCGACAAAGGTGGAAACACATAAACTCCTAAAAAGTTAGATAGCCTGAGCAGTAACTTTAGGCCCTACAACAAAATTTGCTGCCTCTATATAAGAAGCTGGCCAAATATTATCTGTCTTTGATGTCAAAGATATGAAAGATAGAAATGGATCTGCTCATCGAGTGAAAATATCTTTGATTACATGATGAATGTATGCTTGATCAATATTTTGTATATCGTCTGTTGGGAGCCATAAGGGCGTTATTGCATCTTTAATGTTCCGTTGAGAGCCAGAAGGGCGCTATTACTGTACAAAGTCAATGGTAATAGCGCCCTTCTGGCTCCAAACGGAACATCCTTGATCTGCAATAGCGCCCTTCTGGCTCCAAGCCGACGATATAAGGGATGTAGTTTTCATGTTTAGCTGCTCTTGCACTTTCTACAATGTATACTAGTACACTACACTTGACACCCTATCTCTAAAATTAGCCCAAATCCTTACCCAAACCCTTACCCAACTCCAACCCTTAACTTTAAACTAATCCTTACCCCAACCCTTCCCCTACTCTAACAAGTGGATTAGTAAATTACGCGATGCGTAATATATGTCCCCGCCGATAATGTAAAATTCCCATTATATCACGATCAGTGCTATCACATAAGGCAAACAGAATCGAAATCGGGTAAAAAATGGCGAAGAAGTAGCATTTTGTAGCCAATGTACAATATAGGTAAAAAATAAAGGTCAAAGGTCAAAATTCAGTGAAGAAATTTTGTAGCCATCAACTAGTGCTATCACATAAAGCAAACGGAATCGAAATCGGAAGAAAAATGGTGAAGGAGTAGCATTTTGTAGCCAATGTACAATATAAGTATAAATCAAGGTCAAAGGTCAAAAGTCAAAATTCCATGAAGAAGTTTTGTAGCCCTCACCTAGTGCTATCATATAAAGCAAACGGATTCGAAATCGGATGAAAAATGGCGAAGGAGTAGCATTTTGTAGCCAATTAACAATATAGGTCAAAAATGAAGGTCAAAAATGAAGGTCAAAGGTCAAAGGGGTCAAAAGTCAAAATTCCGTGAAGAAGTTTTGTAGCCCTCACCTAGTGCTATCATATAAAGCAAACAGAATCGAAATCGGATGAAAAATGGCGAAGGAGTAGCATTTTGTAGCCAATTAACAATATAGGTCAAACATCAGGGTCAAAGGTCAAAGGTCAAAATTCTGTGAAGAAGTTTGGTAGCCATCACCTAGTGCTATCATATAAAGCAAACGGAATTGAAATCGGATGAAAAATGGCGAAGGAGTAGCAAATTGAACTCACATACGGACGCACGGACGGACAGACGGACGGACGGACGGACGGACGGACGGATGGACGGACACACACACATACACACGTACGGAGCCGGTTCATAGTCCCCTGCTCGAACTCGTTCGGCGGGGACAACAACCCCAATCCTAATGTTACGGTGGCAGGGGTGTTCGCTTATGGAAAGGCCCTTCTACAAATGTTGCGGTATTGTTGAGGTTGCATTTTCACACAATCTTGTCTCTGAAAAATATAACTATCTTTCAACAACAACCAATTATATTAAAAGGAATCCTACGTATCGGTCTCTGGATGACATTGGCCTAGACTTGCTGGAAATATAACCTGCTCCGTTAGAACTTCTTAATAAATAAATAGAGTGTTTTTGTAGTACTCTGTTACTCAATGATTGAACAAGCAAGGGTACTTTACTGCAATTGATTGTGTATTCTCATATTCAGAGAGCAATGAAATGATAGCTCAGAATGCTGGTACGTTATACCAATACTCCGCATAACATGGAAATTTGTCCACACCAACAGCACTCTTAAATTTACATTAGGCATGAATATTTCAGTTTTAAAAATCCTTGTTTGGCATGGATGTTTCAGTACAATTTTTTTCCAGGGCACATACTGAAATTACACCATTTTCCTAGGAGAAACAGTGAGATATCTTGCAAATTTTCTTGTCAATTCACACTTTTAACATATTGTTGCGTAGTGGAAGCAATTATTGTCCAGGTACATGTATTCACAAAACCTTAATCTTATGTATACGGAATGGGAAACTTTTTCCAATAACTTGCCATCACATATAAGGACCAGTGCAAATGTATTGGATTGTTCTTGACATTTAAAGCATCCAGAAAAGTGCTACTTGTACATGCACATGCATGATCATGATTAGGGGCTGTCCTTTTGTCTGAAAACTAGACTTGACTCCTAAAATAGCTGTGGTTATATTAATATTCAAAGAGTAATTGAGCCAAATATCTAAGGCCAATTGCCAATAATACTACTCTGCCAAAAAACATGATGTTATGTCATTCAAATTTCATGAAACAAGAGAGCTGTCTTGAGCTTACACAATCATGTCTTTCGAAAGCTCATCCCTAAAGTTATTACATGTATATGCAGACTTACTATTAGAAATTTTAGCGGACCTATATGTTATTTCATTGTTGCTTTCGTAATATATGTTTAAACGATCCTCGGGATGCTTGCATTCTATTCAATTTTCAACTTTTTTGTGGGTACAATCTATTGCAGACATGAGCGAAGTGCATTATACGTATAAAAAGCTAACACCAATTGTCCTTCCAATACTGGAGAAATAAATGCATTCACTTTGAACAGGCACTCAAATCCCATTGACCTTTCAATGCAATTTGATATTTCAAAACAAAATACAAGAGATGACAAAATAAAAGGACAAAAAAGACAAGCCCTCCATTCTCAATTGTTCATGCCTCAAATCAATTTTTAAAATGACTGAAGAATAGTCCCAGCATGTACCTAAAATAAGAAAAACTAATAAAATTGTGTGAAAAATTTGGCATCCTGAAGAAAGCTGTACATCATGCATTTGCCGCCGTTAAAGGAAGCTACAAATAAACAAAGGATAACACCTCAACGACAGAAGGGCTCTAGGACGGGATGATTCCGTAATGTGTCGCCGTGTTGTCTTTCCATCCAGGCAAATTGCAATTTTCCTATGACAAACACCACTGACAGAGTAGGGATTTGGTGCAAGTCGTGTCATCTTCACTCATGGTTTCTTGACTATCTTTCTTAAAAACGATGCTTAGGAAGACCTTTGAATGGGAGCACGTGAGAGGTTTAGCGAAAAGCTGGCAATTATCTTCTGGAGCCGATTCTTGTCACATGATGTTCATCCAGCAAAGAAACACAATACTAGGCATATGATCAAAATGTATCATTGTGCAATGAAACATCATGGCAACATACATGCATGCAAGTATGCATGAAAGGTCTAAGATGACAGAAAGAGAGACTGACATAATAAAGAAATGAGTGATAAGAGCTAACATCACTCTTAAAAAAAAGGTCGCTGCTATGTGATGTTCCTCAAACAAGGTATTCTCTCTGCCTTGCTTCTCCCCACCTAAGTGTTTTTTAAAAATGGGTAGCTGAAGTGATAGAGCTCTACATACATGTATTTAGCTTCTTTCTATTAAGCTATGACTGGGGTCAAATTATTTGAGGCAATGACCAGTATTTGCAAGGGAACATACTTAGCTTGATATTATTCACACACCAATCCATGCCCCCCCCCCCAAAAAAAAAAAAAAGGAATACAAAATAAAAGCCCATGGACAGCGAAATATCAAGAGGTGGAAAACAAAAGAGACTTGAGGAGTGAAATTATCTGGTAACAGAAGGAATACTTGGACCATAGGAGACAAGAAGATAAATAGGACAGGAACCCTTGCACTGGTCATAAGGAGGGAAGATGATATGATACTCCGATGCTAGGGAGGAAGCAAATATGAATACGAGATCTGCAGCTTGTCCATACACAAAAAAAAAGTTCATCCTAATACAAAAAATTGCATACAGAGAGACATGGGATAATAATTCATCGTATAGTGAACTGGTCACCCATACACAATAAACATTTATCCCAAGTCAATTTCAAAAATTAATTTGGGAGGCCACAAAGTATCAGCTTGTGCAAGGATCTACAAAAAAAAATAAAGGGTTGATTAGTTTGTTGGTCCAGTTTTGACAGTTCTCTATGTGTACTGATATTATTTATTTATTACCTCTGGGACCAACCTTCACCATGTGCATACAATGTAGTGTCCCTCTTCATGTATATTCTCCAAGTTTTAAGGGTCCTGCATGAGTTTAAACATGAGCCATGTGTCCCAGTCAGGCGCCTGCATTGTTGAGGCCCACCTTATGTCACAGAATTGCCTTAGCATACAAATGACCAAACGATGACTGATCCCAAAGCATAAGCTCTGAAAAAAAACCCTGACTATAGGTTGTATGTACACATCTACCTTTATAGTTTGACCATATATTCTCACTTAAACCAGTGCTTGATTCCAAGTTCTATTTTAAACGATGACCAAAATTATCACGTTTTTACGTGTTGTATTGGTCTTGAGCAAAAGCTTATTGTACGGCTTTAGTTTTCCTGTATAGCTAGACCGCCTCGCCTCGCCTCTATACAAAGAATTTTTAGAGTGTAAACAGAGAATGGATGGGGTTATCAGAGTGCATGGGTTCTTACCTCGTAATGAGAAGCACCTAGACAATCCAAGAAACAGGCTCTTGTTGTTAACTCAGAGATTGAAATCTGCAAAGAGAAAGATGAAGAAGCCAGAATAGTTATTGCAAGATGTCGAAATGAGAAATGAAATTCTATCGGATTGAAGTATTGTATTTCATGTTATGGTATATGCTTTGGTTGAATTTTGGATATAAAATCCAAGATTTTCTTTCTTTAAAGACAAGAAGTATTGTAATAAAACATGAATGAAATCATATACTGTATATTTATTTTTGCTGTGATTTTATTTTCATGAATTTCATGAATCTGTTTGAACGAAAATTTCCACTATAATACCGTATAAGGCTTTTTATAGAAATTATCAACTCGCAAATTTAACAAACAGGTTCAAAATTGTGAAAATATTGGCTTTATACAAGAACTCATTTTATGGCATATTGAATCATAACAAAAGCATAGTGGAATGTACATCAGCTGTGACGATCCCATGAATCTCAGATTGTGATTCCACAAATCAATTTTCCTTGCTCTATATATACTCAGGTTAATCAATTCTATAAAAAATAAACCATCCCATCACTCAAGAAAAAGAAAAAAAACATGCCAGCACACAGGCACCTACAGGACACAGGCTTGCTACATCTAAATTCTGGTATCCTAAAAATTAAACTTCCAACCAGCAGGCCACAGCTTACAAAATATAATATTTCAATGAAGATCCCATGAGAATAATTCTGACCTGATCTCTTGAACGTAAATACAATATTTTAAGTAGTAACACATCGTTCAAAAACAAATTTTATATTCTAGGTAATCAAATCAAACTCGACAAATCAAATGATTCAGAATTTAGGAGAATATTGTTGAATTCCCATAAACTACTTATTGAGAACCAAAGAAGCTATCTACATAAGATATGGAAACACTTTGCTACATAGCAAACACTAAATAAAACATCACAACATCCTCTTCCATATTAAAGGTCTTTGGGAGCGGATGACGTAGAAAATGCTTGGAAACTGCATGTACTTTAAAACCCTCCAGAGATGTTGACATCGAGAAACTTGCCCTCCCAAGCTCCTGAGCTCTACGTCACATCAATCAGCCGATGACGCAACCTCGGTCAAAATAATCAAATCTACAGCACAGACCTTGATGAATATGTACAGCATGAAATTGAGAAAATCCATGAAAAGATATAAGAATAGGTACAAAACATACATGTGAAGAACTGGAGGTAAACCACTTACAGGTGCAATAGAGATCAAAAGATGGAGTTGAAGGTTTGGATGATGCCAGAGATATAGGGGTAAGGAGAAGAGATCTGAATACCGGTGTGGGATGGTTGGATGGGTGCGAGTGAACTGAGATGAGTTGGAGTCTAACACAGTGAGAGGTACATGGAGGATACCGATGGTGGTGCTCTCATCAACCTGCTTCAAGGTGGAGTCTATACCAGTCAACGAGCTAGGCAATACTCTCACTCATCTATCTCTCTCGCAAATCAATATCCAAATTAATTTGGCCTGCAATCAATGCTGGCTGAGTGCTTAGTCCCAGCTAATGCCATTACCGATGCGGGCTAGCATGCTAATGAGCACCGCGCGGCATCCGGCTTGGTGCGCTTGTTACAGCTGTTATATCGTAGACAGACAAGATGGTGAGGGGGAAGAGGGATAGGAGAGAGAGAGGGATAGAGAGAGTTTGAAGAGTGATGAGAGGACAGTGACTGAGATTTAAGGAAAAGGGTAAGTCTTAGCGGTATATAAACAAATTTAGAGTAAGTCTTCAGACAGAATTAGAAAGGGAGGGGGTGGAAGAGAGATGGATAGAGACTAAACTAGGAAAGGGTACATGCAGAACCATCAGAGGTACATGAGTAGGAAAAGAGTCAGCAGTGGAGACATTTAACATAAGAGAGAGAGAGATGAAGAGAGAGACAGAGAGAGACAGAGAGGTACGTTAATCTCAAAAATATTTTAAAGAGAGAGAAAGATGCAAATATCATACTACTCCGTGAAAAGCTACGGGGTTTTAAATAAACGTAACTAACAATGTAAACAAAATAAAAGAACATATGCATGTACCTCAGGGTGATGGATAAGATGAGTTCACATGTCTTGGTCTATTTTTAAACCTGATTAATATTTGGACAGTTTTTCATTCATAATTCTTATATTCAGTGAAGATTTATGAAGGGAAAGTAAATAAGAAAGGTGGGCTTGATGAAATGCAGCGAAAGTTGGGACTACTCTGTGAAAATTACATTTTGCTGAATGTACTTTTCATAATTGAAGGGCACAACACTACCTGGTAAAATTCATCTTATTTTTAATGCAATTCACAACTTGACATTTCAGGCATCTCTTGAAAACTACTTGGCATCCTGCTGTTATTATTCATGTCAAAATTGTTGCATCATTTTAAAGAATACCAAATGACATGATGTTGTGTAAAACTCATCATGTTCTTCAGAATAGAGTAGATAATTCAGCAATGCCATTACTTTACACATTTAAAGGTAATCTAGTTTTTCAAATAATAAAGGAGATTATTTTGTCTTAATTTTGGTTTAAGAATTACACTAAATGCTTGTTTATTAAAAAGAATCTAGACTAACCATACACTTAATTTTCAAAACTACATGTTCACTTGAATCACAACAGCCAAAATATTTTGACAGGAAATATCTATGGGTCTTAATGGTAACACAAAATTACCTTAATTACCTAAATTAATAAACTACATGTACAGTACATGTACAATGTATGCTCTACAAGCCTGTAACTTTTTAATAGATTCCCCAATACATTCCAGTATTTTCTCCCTTTCCAGTAAACAAAGTATGCATTGATGGATATACCATTTTTCCTTTTTTACATTTTATATCATTTTTCTGTGAAATATGAAATGAAATAGACTGTACTGAATGGAAAATATACTTCTGCGTTTTTTCCCCATAAATTGCATACCCAAGTGCGCAGCATGGCCGATATAGAGAAAGCTGGCTTCTTAGATAATCCTATTCTCTTTGACAAATCTGGGTTTACTGTCAAACCCAAGCTCTTGGACTGACCTACTTACACATAACATTATAGACTTGTCCTGAATTCTTGTTGCGACCCTCCATCAGTGTGAATTACATGTCAGTGATGACAGTGAGGCCGTTTACATTGCCATAGTGAACTGTGGATTGTGCTAAATCGTCGGCAAACCAAAAATGTAAACAGCCTCTAAGATAGTGATGTGGGGGAGGGGGGTTAATGCAGAGTGAATAAGAACAGAGAGAATGGAAGTTCCCTGAAGAAACCATTTAAAAAACGAATTTCAATCTTCTGCATATGATCATCAGGCCTTTCAATGATTGCTCTGACATAGCAACATCTAATTCACACCAAATTTATTTCAAGATCCCACATCATATAGAACCGGCAAGTTCTACTTCAAGTTAAAACATGATAGAAAATCAGAAAATGGTTAATGTTAATGTTTTACAGATATCAAGGCCTCTGAAATGAAATTAATCGCTTCAAAAAATAATTCTGCAATGTTAGGCAAGCAGAGTCTGAACTGAAACCAGTAGCCGAAGCAGCAGCAGGAGGAATGGCATTAGCATACCTCTACATTGAGTGCTTGCGTGACGTCTCCCCAGTTGTCTTGCTCATTAGAGCTATAGCCATAGTACTAAGCTCGTATGAGATGTGTAAAGCAGTCCTCTATTAATGACTCTACCTCCATCATTAGTCTTGCCTCATCTTGCTCCAAAATGGAATTCAATAATGCTTCTACTCTTTTTATGAATACTGCATCTTTTTTACAACAAAAAGGGGATTTCTCCAATAAGTAAAAACGTCACCTGAAATAAGGTGGAAGAAAAAGAGTTGGGCAATTCCAAGCAAAAGCGGACATGGAGCTGAAACTTTAATGTGATGCTGTGCATCACTCAGTAACCCTGTTTGTGAATATCTCATTAATTAAGTAGATCACCATAACAAATGTTATCATTTTGAAAAGTGGGTTCCAACAACTATTGTTAATGAACCATTTCTTTGTAAATAATGGTCAAAGTATAGATGATAAATTTGTTTGAAAATTGAAATTTCTTTGTGAAAGTCATTCCGTTCCCTTGGAATTGCCCAGTTATCTAAAATATTATTTAAGTATTTTGTACTCTCCCGATCCTAAGGAAAAATTGTCATAAATAAATCATTGCAATATTAGCAGGGCTGAACATTCAGTTCCTTCTTTTTAAGTAGGGTTCACCTTTATGCATAGGACTAAAATGCTCTAGCTGTATTTTTTCGGGGGGTGGTTTGGAGTTAAAATTTAGGGGCCTAAAATTGCTCAAATATCTGGAATGCACTAAAAGTAAAATGGTTACAATGCAGATGAGGACACTTAAACTTATCACTAAGTTATCTAAAGCAACCTAAAAGGGAAGTTCTACATTACACAAAAAATCTATTCAATTTAAATTTATTGGTGGTACAAGCTAACAGCTTATTTGATTTGCCTCATACAAACACAACCCTCTATGAAATCAACTTTTCAGACAACAACTCAACAATAGCATCCCTTTTCTTTTCAGAAACCCACAAAAGGAAACCATGCCCTTTTGAAACTAAAGTCGCTGTTATTTACTGATGTTTTTCTCCTCGACACTGTGCACTTGACGTTGATTGAGTGGATGTCGCAGATAACGAGGCCTCTATCGTCTACACATAATTAATCTTTTCAATATCAATTTCCAATCCATGAATGCCCTTTTAATTTTTGAAGCATCACCCTCATTCCTTCCTTGGAGCCCAACAAAGTCTGACTGGAAATGTGCACAAATGCAAGGGATCATTAGAAGGGCATGCAAAGAAAGGACCGGGGCTAATCGCAGAAGCAGATTATAGGAGAAGTCCCTGACAAATGCTTTCAAGAGTGAATATGTACTTGACCTCTGTAAAGTAAAAAGAAAGAGCTGAAAAGTTTTTAACTGTCAAGGTCATATTGCTTTATCCTGAATACATGTACATGTATGTAATTGTTGCTGTATTTCAAATTAAAAGTCAATAATTTTCAATCTACATGTTTTTGGAATTGAATGAAAAAATTTGGATATGTACATGTAGCTAGATAAAGACGAGTTAAGTATACAGAATATTATAATACACAACATTCTAAAATAAATAGCATGCTACGAGATGGATCAGGGGGGGGGGGGACAATATGAGTCAAGCAAGTGAAAGTTAATGCTGCACTAGCTTGAGCTAGTTTGAGCTAATAATGGTGGCTTCTTATATAGCGCTTAGGTCCGTCATGCATGACGCTCATGGCGCTTTACAAAGAATTTTTTTTTACACATTATTACCCCGGTCATAGCTGAGCAGGCCAAGTATGTACATGTAGCGCTCAAGCATATCGGGTAGGCCTACCCTATTCGCACCTGGATGGGGAGGAGCACTGTAGACAAAACGCCCATGCCCTAGGACGTAAGTGTCATACCGGGGTTTGAACCCATGGTCCTTGCTTTCTCAGTCCAGTGATATTACCACTAGACTATGACACTTCTACTAGCTCAAGAACAGTTTTTGATCTGACCTTGAGCAGCACAAACGAGCCCGATATATTAGGATGGGCTTTCATTCTAATTTTGAGGCAAAAATTGTTAAACTTATAATTTAAAAATGTAAGATTTTGCCAAATTTAGAGCTCTATTTGACACAAAAAACCTGATATTCAAACTAATTCATCAGATCAGAAATAGTGTGTTGTTTCAAGCTCAAGCTGGTGCAGAATAACCTCTAACTAGTGATCTTTTTACTATAATAATATTTTGGTATGTTTTGTTTTGTGTTGTTAATTTTGTTCCCCTTGGGGAGGGATTACTATTTGATTTAATTTAATGAAGAAAAAAAATGTTTAATATTTCATACAATACTTCACATTCAAGTATGGCAGCATTATGATAAACTGGCATACAATTACATTTCTAATAAATTCCTTGATTCATTGTTTTGATTGTTACTTCAAAACTCTATGAATACTTCGGTTTTTTTAAAGCAAGAATATTTCCTTTTATAAATAGTTGATTTAATCAAAAGAATTATGAGTCTGGAAATCAATTTCTCAAAATTTGATTATAATCTGCAGAATTTCTTTTCCAATAAATGTCATGACTGAATGTTTTGATAGAATTCTATCACGTGGCAGAATTATTATTACTTCACAGTCCAATACACAATTAATTCCAAGCAATTGCAATGCACAATTACATTTACACTGAATGATGTACAGGTACTATATTTAGACTGTCGTACTTTATCATCATGTTTGAAACCTTTTATTTTTCCAAGAAACGGCTCTTCTGACATACGTGAACTACATGTACGAAAACATATTTCATGTGCATCTATTCACTAAGAAATACTAGTCTGCAAGCACAGACTCCAATTTCATACTTTAATATTTTTTAAAAATATATCATGTCTGACATCATAGCTTCAAACTGTCCGAGTCAATACATGGCATATTGAGTCTCACAATTCAGACTCTTACAATATGATGGACATGGGCATGTTCTCGCAATCTATAATAAAGAATTTGTTGTTTCTGTGCAGAATCATGATAGTGAAAATGTAGGATGTTTTTCCCCATTATGTAGGCCTAACTTCTCCTTTTTGGGTCACAATATCATATTATACGATACCGGTCCAGTGTTGGATGCAGGAATTTGCTCTGGACTTGAATCATTCCAGGTCTGAAAGTTAACATGTTTCATTTAGGTGAAGGCAAACAAAAACAATTTCTCATGAATATAATTAAAAGAGTACTGTGGGCTGACTGTAATCTAATGTAAAGGAAAGAATCTGGATGAGAATAGAGAAGACGTAGATGCTCCTTTCATCTTCACTAAGATAAATGACAAGAGAGATATAAGTACACGCATCATCTTCAAACAATGAGCGGCATCATCATGCATCGATTCACAATCAATCCCAGCCTCATCATCTACAACTCTTGAGCAGAAAATCAATGGCTTGGAAATTAATTTCAACACGTCCACGCAAGATATGGGGCAAAATGAGAAGCATTGATTTATGCATCGACATATCATGAAATTCCAGGGGAATAGGACAAGACAATAAGCATGAACCTGAAGACACTCAAGAAAGATTATATTCTACGTTGAGAGGTTGACGTACATCTATTTGGTATATTGATGGGTAGAACCTTGATTAAGAAAGGGCAATGGTTGAGAATTGCATGTAAATGGGCCTGTTTATTGAGAGTATTTCCGTGTATCCCACAATTCTGAAGTTGGGCTTTGTCAATATAATGTCGGCCTGAAGAAATGTCAAGTACTGCAGCAGGGAATAAGATTTCTCTGAATGTGGCATCGTTCAAGGTTCCGGAGCTGACATTGAGAGCAACTCCGCTGTGTGTATGGCTATTGTTGAAGAATAATTCATTTCATAAATAATAAATCAGACACCTTTGCGGTATTCAGATGTACCAACAAAACTTTACTCTTTTTTATATTATAAGTAGAGTATTCCATTTACATGAAACGCATGTGGTATTTACAAACAACATAAGATCAGCATGTTGGCATACTAATGCTCTTCCCAGCAACGGGGTAACCAGAGTTAATGTTTTGATTATGAAAAGTTTTACCAAATAAGCAGTTTGGCACCATTTCATGGTGAAGTTTGCGAGGACTTTAACCCCACATTGCTGAAGCACGAACATGTTTTTGAAGAGAAATTTCAAACTGAAAATGCAAGAACAGTATTTTTAGAGCTGCGGACCTTACGGAATGTAATAAATGTGATAAGAGATATATTGACTTGCCAAACACTGACCACTGGCGTAGTATGATCTGGGGTGTAATCCACATCTAGACTTTGATCCCTAACTACCTGAAATTTACATGGAAATTGACTAGAAACCTACAATGACCACGAAGACTAGACAAGTCAACAGCGGCGTTCTTTTTATTAAAGCGCTTGAAGAGTCAATGACATTGGGCTCCGGTTCGAAAGAGCAATTACAGGACAAATGCAAATTGAATTTTACATGAGAGGAGTCGTTTTGGTTTTGTTTGAATAGTAAAAGATTTGAAGAATGCATAGCAAGTGCAAAGTGCAGTTC
Source organism: Paracentrotus lividus (assembly GCA_940671915.1). NCBI lineage: Eukaryota > Metazoa > Echinodermata > Echinoidea > Camarodonta > Echinidae > Paracentrotus > Paracentrotus lividus. The sequence goes on along the minus strand of CALNVZ010002100.1, from coordinate 64,623,090 downwards.
AGGAAATTGTAATGCTACATGATGGAGAGAAATATATTTAAAAAATAGCTTTATTTTTACTATTGTTATGGCACGAAAGAGCATACAATAATGAAAATAGGTTCATTTGAAATCAGGCTGGTGTTTCTTTCTTTACAAAAATATTTTGGCACAAGATCAGATTGAGCAATATGTACATCATTTATACCTCTACAAGCAATGACAATATATGATGACGCTTTAGCGATTCAGTGTAAATACAATGACCATAGAACGTGGGATAAATGACGGCCAGAGGTCACATAACCACCTGCTCGCCGCGGATATTTTGCGGATCTTGTAATTTTCAAAAGGAAGCTCCAGATCGATGGTAATCAGTGAAAAGCTTCAAGAAACATCAAATCACATCGCCCCAAAACTCGTCATAATTATTCCTCGTTCCCTTCCTTTCTGATCCAAACAGAGAAGTTTTGAGCAAAATTTTGAGGGGTTCATGTCAATTTTGCTACCTTTGCGGTATCCATATTTTCCCAATTTTTAAGTATAGTTTTTATTTAGCCTCAAGCATACAAAGTTTATATGCAAAACTTCTCTAACTCTCACAAAAAACAAGAAAGATAAATGGGAGAGAGAGAGGGAGAGGGAAAAAGAGGGAAAGAAGATGTATATAAAAATACGCAAACTGCTTGCCCTGTAGGTTACTTGAGTCACAGTTACAACAATACAATCGTAAAAAATTATTTTCTTTTTAATACTGGTGCACAGGACTTGCAAAACAACAATACGGCTTGCATTTATAACACAAGACTTTTAACAACTGAAAGTAATAACAAATCTTTTGTGTGTGTGTTTGTGGGTGTGTAAAGCAGTGTCATATTACTCTTGCATGATTATGAACATGTGCACTTATTTTCAAAAATGTACTGGTCAGTAAACACAGAGTAGACAACGACAAATGAGCAAAAGACAGATAATGAACTGCAGACAAATAAAGAGATAATTCGTTGATAGCAATGTACTTGTAATGTAGATGTAGATTACTAAACAGCAGAAGGAATGATGCCTAAAATAAGAAACATCTTGACAACTGAAATCACCAAAAAGTAATGGTTTTAAGGGAAGAAGTCTATTTCAAGAGAGATATAAGACTATGTATAAAGTACCTTCTGAAGAAATGATGAAGTAAATAATCAAGTCTTGCCAAGCCTAATATGTTGTGAATGCTCTTTTGAATGTATTCTGTTTCTTCCTTTTTTTCATGGCTTAATGCTTATAGAAGTTTGTTGCTGAATCTGTTTGGTGTGGTGCTGATGCATGCAGTCCAAGATTTATTTCTATGGCCATAGTCACCACCGGGCATTTATCAGTCGCAAACGTTTCTGCATCTGGTCTGAATCAGTTTCGCAGGAGTCCCTTGCATCAGATGCTGTGGGTTGAATTATTTTCAGGCACACCTGACTATGAGCAATGTTGGCAGCTACCTGTCACAGGTTGCAGGGGCCCGTTTCTTGAAACTGACATAAGTCTAAGTTCTTGGACAACCCGTAGGGACATGTGTTGTAGAATTAACATGCGTTTTGATGGGATGTCCACGAACTTACACTTATGACAGTTTTGAGAAACAGGCCCCAAGACACCCAAAAACAGTTGTGACCATACATGTAGCTTTAATAGCAAAGGAGCAGGGAAATATGACTCAAAGATGGTCTGGTGTCTAGTCTAGCCACTATAGTCACCCGTGGGGGTAATCCTTGTCGGAAATCCAACAGGAAGTCATTGACTTTGATGCATGTGCCAGGTCAAAGGTCACATCACACCTCACACGTACCAATTTGGCATCGTACTTATTCCTCCTCTCAGTATTTAAAATGTCATAATTATTAAAATATTAAAATTATTAAAATATTAAATAAGAATCTTATAAAGCACCAATCTGTAAGGTCACCCCAATACATTCAAAATGATTTGGAGTTTATTACCTTCAATAGTCTCCACCAGACATTACTTTATTTGTTGATTGATCAGCACTTATAGATTAAATGGCTTTTTCAATGTTTTTGTAATGTTTTTCTTGAAGAGACAGGCTATTCAAATAATTACATTGTACCTTTGGTAATATACCCCATCCAAGCCCTAGTCCCATAAACCTACTTCTCCATTAATGATAAAACCTTTATACCTTTCACCGAAGACTTTAAAAGTAGCATGAAGAAGATGGAAGCAAACAGACAATAGATGAGTCTGAAAGGAGCATCTACAACACATTAACCTTAATTCCTTTGTTGTAAATAGGCCCTCTCCAGGTTCTAAAGGACTGTATCTTTTATTAGGGACCATTATGCATTGTGATGGCCAGGGTGTATACAGGGAGGGGGTGAAAAGAATAGACTAGAATACCAATACAATCCCAGTCGGCAAACAAAGGACTTTGAATATATACTACCCCTTCCCCAGAGGCGAGGGAATCATAAAGAGAAATACATCAATATTCACCCTCAACACTTCATAATGTGCAAATACAACATGCATGCTCTTTTCTAAATCACATACTGAATAGTACATTTCCCCATGAATTTGTACAAAATAGACATCTGTCCCTTTTTCTTTTCCTACACATAGATTTCCAGAAGAAACAGATAAAATTCTAGACATAACAAGAGTTGTTCGAATCAGACACAATTACTCGTAGTTCACATAAATGTGGACATAAGTTGTTTGTATCAGACACATTAGTACAAATAAATGTAGACAATTTGGCAAAGGCAATAAAGCCATAAACATAGGATAAATATCTTGTTAGGGTCATTGCAAATATATCTTTGGCAATTCATGCTTTATGAGACATTTGTGCCCTATTTTTGTTGTAATTTTCTGTATAATCGATGTAATTCAAAGAGGCACTATTCTTCTGAAACAAGGCATTAGCAAGCACATTATGTAGTTACGACACGGTCACGACTGGACGTGAATATTTCCGCAAACTTGGATATCGTACATGCAGGAGGGCTACCAACTCCTACAAATCTTTGCAATTTCAACATGGATCTAGCAAGACTACTGTCACCTTGCCCCTGTTCACCAGAAAATATATGTATCCTTCAGACGCAAGGATTTATGGTGAAATCGTAAAGACAAGAAGCAGGGAGGTGCACTAGTTGTGACCATATAGCATAAGACCAGTATGTTGGGTTGCACAAAGGCTGGTTGATTATTGATCACATTAATAACCATCTACAGGGAAATAATGATGCTTGGTCAAAGAGGAGGCTTTGAATAATAACTGGAAGTGGCTAAATTGACCAGTGGATCTACCACACAATCACTTTAACCACACATGTTATTATCCAAGCTAGCCTCGAAGCACAGATGTGTAATTTAGGGGGGAAAAAAATCAATGCAACTTTCTTTTATTCTGCTCGGTATAGATTTTTATAGTCCTTCACTGGGTTTAGAGCATATGGATACACAAAGAGTTTACGACAATTAGAGAGTACGTAGAAGAATAACATATTTGAATGCAGCAGAGAGACAATACAAGATTTCAAAGATTAGAACTGTTATACTTCATGTATATGTAGAGGAATTTAGTAAGAGAGTGAAAATATGTCCCATCTCAAAAGCCTTTGATAAAATATTAACTGAACAAGAATGATTGTTTGTATTTTCAATGCGCTCATTGTAAATTCAATAAGTCTTTGGAGAAAATAGCATTTTAAAAAAAATCTGGAGAGGAATAAGCCTAGACCCTTTTTAATAGAAAGGTTTGGATGAAGGTGGATTTTTCACTCAGATAATAAATTACAATTTTCTTCTTTTTTTTTTTTTTATTTATTTATTTTTTATTTTTTGCAAAGAGCAAAAAAAGTCAAGTTCAATACACTCTTTTGAAGACATGACAAATATGAGGAGTGGAGAATTTGATTAAGATCAGATTCTAATTTAATATTGGTGAAAATCACATTTTGATCCAAGGCTGGTGAAATATTTGATAGAATAAAACCCAAATAGAGCTCATTACTTGCCATCAAACTGGCACTTATGAGAGTCGGGGGAAAGACGGTGGTAGGCGGTTTGAGCAAGTTACCAAAGATATATTCGTAATCAAGCTAAGTGTTTTATCCTCCAGTTTGTTACTGCGCAATCCAAACAAAAGTAAATGGACGGCGATCATTATATCTCACCAAGAAAGACCTTTCTATTTGTCAAACAGTAATATTCCTATAGCTGTATCTATAGCCCAGACAGCCTACCCATCCCTTATTGGATTATGTGTAGAGAGAGGGTAGGCTATAATCCATTTTAATTCCGTTGATAGCTTAGTCAACTCTCCTTTATCTAATTACTTTGTCCCTGGGTTTTAAAAACACCATCGCCCCTGAGACATGATGCTCAAGATACAAGTTCGTTGTGGAGACGAGGGTTGGGATGAAGAGATTGATGCAAATGAGGAGGTGGAGGAGGAGGAGGAGACATCAAGGTGACGATATTCTTTATTACTTCCATATACTGTAAATGTACAGGTATATTTATGGCATAAATTTTGTAATGTTTTTAATGGATTCTACGCAATATTGCTCACCGTTTTATCCGAGAATGCTACATGTAGTTCGTGCCTACAACATTGTGATGAAACAAAAAGTGGATGAACAGACTATGGTACTAAAATTGTTTTCTGGTATAAATGCTTAAAGTTGCATAAAAAAGTGAATCCTTTTTAAATAATTCATTTAAAAATATTACATAAATATTTATGAACCCAAGTACACTTTCACTCGCCCCCCCCCTCCCCCCACACCTCCCCTTCCGACTTCTCGCCCCTCCTTG
>CALNVZ010002100.1:64525501-64617107 GCA_940671915.1 Paracentrotus lividus | reverse complement strand
CCACCCCTGTTTGCTCTGAAAAGGAGACATATTTCCCAATCAATTTTAACACAATTAGTCCCCTTTTAAAGTGTATGCACGGAGGTGTTACATTTCACCTCCATAGGCATGCAGTGTTGTACCATGCCTATTTACTAGCTGCTATTTATCAGTCAACAACATTGCGAGTGGTACAAGTACTTCACATTGATCAGCAAGACGACAATTAGAGCTGCATCTATAGGTCAGAAGTAAAAGTATTTTAGCTGCCATTAGGATTTGCAATAAGTCAGAAAATAACCTGGTTGTTCAATGGATACAAAAGAAAAGATAAAAGCTCAACATTCTTTCTCAAGGAAATTTCAATAAATTTCCATTTTTTTTAAATATCTAATGATTTACTTCTACAAATAAAACAATGAAGTGAAAGAAGACTGATCAGTTTCATTTTCAAATCACTGCTATTACCATTCCTTGTTTAACTTCTTTAACTGCTTGATCATTTATCACAGTAAGTTGTAAACAAGATCAAACGGAGCTCTATGCCTTTTATTTCTACCAAAGGCCACGAAATAAAAATCATTGTAAGGTGTCTGGATTTCATATGTGCAGATATATAGGGAGCGAGTTGGCTCAGTCGGTAAAGCGTCTGCCTGTCGAACCAAAGATCGTGGGTTCGAGTCCACCCCGGGCGGATGACTGAAGCCTGCGTTGTGTATTAACGTGCCCCTCTCCTGTTTCATAGACGCAGGCTATGTTACAGTGGAAAACACTCTGTCCCTCGGATAGGACGTTAAATGTTAAACGTTAAAGGAGAGTCACAACCTGTGCACGTTAAAGAACCCACTGCACTCTTCGTATAAGAGTAGGGGGAAATCCTGGTGCAGTGGTCCGCCTGCATACCCCCAATCAGTTATATTGGGACGAGAGACCTGCGGGTTACAGTGATTCAGTTCGCTTTTCGCCTTCCATGGCACAGGTGACGCCAAAATGAATAATAATAATAGTAAATGAGGCCCTTTTGTAATTTCTAAGTTAGGGGGATCCAGCAGTCAATTTTGGGGCCATGTTTACCGCCCTATCACACAGGGTAACTTAAAGTCTCAAAAACATATTGCACAAAGCATAACTCTTATTACAGAGTTATTGATACATCCCTTTATTTTTTTTAAACCCCAAATTGATATTACAAAATATAATACTATTTTTGAGGTAATAACCAATGGCTATGACCTCATAATATCACCTTTCAAATCCAATCATACCTTCCTGTCCCTCTTCTATTTTTTTTTTTTTCATGCTTCAGGGATAAAGAGATGTGCAGGCACATATCGTTGTCTCGCAAGGGTTCTAAAGTGCAAATATTTAGAGAGATATTTTCTCAATTTGGAGAGTACATATAGCCTTGCATTGTCATAATTGATACCCGTAGGCAAACAGCAAAAATGCAAATTTGAGTGTGCTGGCAAACATCATTTGTCCTCTGAAAAACTGAACTTTTGCAGATGGTCCGAGCTATTTTCTTTTGAGGAACAGAAGGGCAATAATACAGAGTTAAGAGTAATAAGTTACATCCTTCTGTAACTCAGCAAACGATTAGCGAACAGGTTGTGAGCATCTTTGATATCTCAGAGAACCCCTTGTATTTTATTATAGGTATTATGGGGTTTATATTATTGGAACCTGCCATTTCTCTCTCTCCCCCCCCCCCCCGCTCCCCCCCCCCCCCCCCCCCCCACCCGCCCCCGCCCCCCAGCTGCAAAATGATATCATCATAATGATAGATTCAGGGATTAAGAATAATGTGAGGGCCACAATTAAAGCCTCATTTTCTGCTATAATTAAAAAAGATAAGAGTACATTCTTCACCCTGCAATAAGCTGCAGGCAATCCATGGCCCATTCCCTCATTCAGCATAGACCCCCTGCCCCATACTTACAGATAATCGGTCTGACCGTGAGCACAACAGTCCATTTTGAATAATAAATTTTGTTGAAATTATTCCTGTTTCCCCCAATTGTGATTGCTCAATTTATGACAATGATGCACTTTAATAAATCACATCGACCCCTTCCCCAAGAAAAAACATTAGAAATAAAAACATGTTTGTCATGTATTCAATGTAATTGCATCAAGGATAGTTTTAACAAGTAGTTTATTCAGTACTAAAAGATGCATACATCTAGAAAAAAATCATTAACTCCAAACAAAATGAATACAAAACATAAATTGAAACTTAAACAGCACTCCATGTTTGAAATTGAGAAGCTGTATATTAATTACTTAATTCCATTTAGGAATATTTATTATTTCATAAAATTTTATTTCATGTACATGTATCCAATGACAGTCATTTTCATTTTTCTCTTTCTCACAATATCTGATTTCTTATTGGCATACAGGTTCAAGTCATACTGAAGAGTATTGCAACTTAAATTACAACCGACTCCAGACTCTCCTTAAGCTCTTAATCCCCTCTACACTAATCTTGGATCCATTTCTAATCTGCCCTCCTATAATTTCCAAACATTGGTATAATAGCCTGCACTGCATGGCAGCCAAAGCATCGAGAATGCGCCCCCCCCCCCACCGAAAACGAAAACAGAACTCCTATTGAGTAATGACTATGTGAATTATGACAAATATTCTAAAATTGTGAATAAAAAATCATACATATTATCTTTTAATCCTAAAATTTCTGTTAAATTAACGGAAAGAAATATACTGCTTTTGACAAGGGTGTGACTTCATGTTATTTTGAGCATCAGTGATAGATAATCCCCAAACTGTTTAAGGCCCGGTCCCACTGGCGGGAGGATTAATTGAGCATGAGTTGCGTATACAAATTTCGTTCATCCGCAACAGAAAACAAAAACAAAACAAACAATCCGCAATTCACACGCAAATCATCCTAAAAAGCCAGTGGGACCGCGCCTTTAAATTTGTGCACATTATTTGAAGGAATACCCATCTACATTGTACATGTATATTGTATACATGTACATTACAATCCCCACCATTACACCAGAAATATGAGTGCAGGAATTTTCGGGGCCAGTACTTCAATATGTAGGTCAAATTAGGGTCAATAATTCTCAGAGGCACAGACTCTGTCACAAATTATGGCTCTGCTAAATTTACATATTCCTTTTTGAGAGTCTATTTTGCTTGAGGGAAAGTTGAAGAAGGATTTGTGAGTTCAGTGTCCCACCCATATTGAAACAACAAATTCAATCCATATTTATTATACAAATTACTCACAGAAGTGTTCTTACACTGTACCAACTACTGACAAATGAAAAAGTGGGAGATTTTAATTTTTTTTTTGTAGAGGCAATAGAATATGTTCAAGGAATTCCAGTGAAAGCGGCAATAGACCACCTAAATCAGTAAAGGCGATATGTACGCCTACAAAATGTACACAATGTACCTACAAACAAAGTACAGTACATGCAACCATGTTAACATACAACATAGGTTTGCAGTCACGATTATAAAACATGAAATTACTGAACAATGCAATGTCACTATCTCGTATGAATATGAACGCAGTTTGAAAGCAGTTTGTTCATGAGACATACTTTTTTTCTTTTATATTTATATCCCCAAATCCCAATAAAACCCTGACCACACGCAGTGCCAGTCCAAAAGACCATCATGTATTAAAGCCTATGTACATTGAATTCACTACACCATTATGATGGAGTAGTACAGGCAAGGGGATGAACTGGCATCGTTTCCACTCAGCGCAGAAACATGAGTAAATCTGCGTATTCCACCAGCATCCCGCTGTCTCCACACGTTTGATTAGCCGGTAAAAGTAAGCCAGTGGTGCGATTCGCCACACAGCAGCGCTCACAAACCCAAGCAAGCCTCGTTCGGCCTACGTTTGTTTACTACGCGTGGCTGAATGGATGGATGCTATTCAATGACAATTTCACACAAGATAGCTTTCTAGCTGTCTCTCCAGCATTATTGATTAGTTGAAAGCAATTAGTAGCCCTTTTTTTTCCTTCTTTGCACCGAATGCTGGGATTAGCAGCAATTTACAGTTAATTGAAATGTGTAATTGGTGTCCTAGAGATCTACATAGATATTGCATTTGTACTGTAAATATGCAGATTGCTGGCAGTTAATTTCATGATTTTGTTGAATCATATAATGAATAAAATATGTTTACACAAATTCTCATTCGCATAATTCAAAAGAATTGTTTTCAGGATTTTCACAATACATGTTATTGCTTATTTCATATCTCCATGATATATGAATTTTTAGTTATCTTTGTGTAAGTTAAACTGCAGGTGTCACTTGTAAAGCAGTACAAAATGAAACCAAAATATAAAAAATAAACTACATGTAAACTTCAATTCAAAACATATCCATGAAATTTGGGCAAGTTCACATTTGGTTCACTATATGGTACTAGTCTACACTTTAGACACTTCATGTAATCATACAGGCACTATCAACAGAAGCCATGGTAAGCCTGTAAAGTAGGCTACTATTCGCTACTGGTAAGAGCATATGAAATATAAACACTGGAACAATATTGAATAATCCAATCAAATGAATAGAATGCAATTAAAATTTGTGTTTATTAGGCCAATGCTATTACATGCCCAGGGTGCTCAGTGAATATAATATCATTCAAATGTCTTCTTCCCTTTTTTTTTCATCAAGGAAAAAATTAATTGGCAAGCTTGAATTCGTCAGCCCCTGGAAATTGTACACTTCAACTAGCGGCACCAAGTGAATTAGCAGGAGTAATTGTTTGCATAGAAATGTTAAACATAATCTTTTAATTGCATTCAACATACTCTTTGCTCACTAAACCTAGATCGTGACTGATGCCTTGAATAGCTAATTTTGCATAATAAGGATTACGATTTTTGTAGAACGAGTGTCAGTAAATTTAATATAGTTTGAATACAAACAAAATCACTAGCTCACCATTCTGCACTAAATTGGGGATCTACGTTGAAGTGTACAATCTAGCTCTGTTTACTCATTTATTGTGTAAACAGTTTTATGGCATAATTCTGAGTCGAGATATGAGTGTGATTGTGACTGAAATTAAAACATGCTTCATATCCGTGGCATGATCTCTCAGTCAGAAGAGTAGTGGTCTAGTACCGAGTAGGTCCTGGGTTCAGACTCTAGTAGATTCGCTACTCCATATTTCCTCATCTCCAAGTATAATAGGACTTAAAGCAGTGGGTCCAATTGGTCCCTTATAATTTCAAGCATTTGCTTTAGGTCAGGCGTCAGATAAAATTAAAAAATATATTTAACTTCCTTAACCACTTGACTGCTGCATGGTACTAATTGCACAGTACGGGTATGACCAGCATGGCACTGGCGCTTCCGAACAGACAAAGCTCAAACAATAGCATGAGCATGTAATATTACGTGGTCCGCGCACCAAATACGTAATATTACGTGGTCCACAGCCAAGTGGTTAAACTAACAGATACTAGTTTAGGCCGTCTATGTCTCGTTTATAACTACACAAATGAACATCGACGACTAATGAAAGTTAGTGACTTCAGCGAAACAGATCGAAGTTCCCCTCATATTTTGGTTTTGCCAATGTGTACATGTGTACGTAAATGCTGTAGTCGTGTCATAGTACACTGACTGTCACTGCATTCACTACATTTGTTGTAGGCCACATGAAAGACATATTGTCTATCAGTTTACTTTGATTGTTGCAAAAGGTGGAAATCTATGAATGTGCTCTATGAAGGCGAAAATCTTGGATGGACAATGGAACCTTACTAAACTTCCATCCATATTCCTGATATCATGCAAGTGGATCTTCATCATGTAATACAAGGCAAGGGATCATGGCAGCCCACCCGCCACCAGGAATAAAGGAGATCTAGCTTTATCTCAAGTCACAGTCCAATGCTAAATATACTTCCGTATCCCTAAAATCAAGCAAACCGAGCTCAATCTTGTAACTAGACTAGGAACAGGATTATCTTCTCCCCCCCCCCCCCCCCCCTAAAAGAAAATAGGAGCTATAGCTAGCCTCATCTCAAGGCACAATCTAATCATCACAACTTGAAATCAGAGTGGACTTGGAATAGGAGATATAGTCTCATCTCAAGTCACAATCCAATCATCACGACTAGAGGAGATTGTAGCCCAGTGACAGGATCACTTGACTGTTTATCTTGACCTAAATCTCGCCCAAATGAGATTCCCCTGGATAACACCTCCCTAAATCTCCTCCGAAATCACGAGTCAACAAAGTTGTAGATTGAAAAATAACTTTAGAAGAAATAGAAAGAAGACAACTGTGCTGCATGCCAATGTTCTTTGATGACCATCTTGAGAGTGCTAACTGGTTACTAATTTCACACTTATTGCTGATAAAAGGATAGAGTAACACAATGTCAATGCACATTATAATTGTCTGCCACAGTTATTTTTATTATCATGTCAAATCTGAATAAATAATATGTAAATTATATAATTTTAAAGTATACCCTAATATCTGACTTCCTCCACTCCTAACTTTATGTACAAAATGTAAATCGCACTAATTTAACTTTAATCTTGCAATCTTAAGTCACCTAGCTACTTTCTGTCCATTTCAACAAACTATCTCTCACTCTTTTCAAAATTTTAAAGTTAAAATTCAAAAAAATTTAGCAAAGAAGAAGCAAAATACTGAACTGCTCTTCCATAAACTTACAACATAACCTACATGTATGTAATATTGTATAAACTGTACACACATTTTTTTAAATTTTTTTTTTTTGCTGTGCAGCACAGCAAATTTATATTTCTGAGGGAAGATGTAGGTAAAACGAAATACCCCTGACATATTTCCAATTTTCCCATCTCATTTTTATTACTCTCCCATCTTCTGAATAGATGCAGACTCCTTCATCTGAATAGTATAATTCAAGAGTAAGATGAAAATATCTCCTCAATAAATCATCTTAAATGGCATGGAGACCACAAAGGTAGTTCACTTCCCTAAATGAAAACAGACATACATGTACTGCTACAAATAAAATGCATGCATGTATGTGAATATAGAAGGAATGCAGTGGAAACTATATAACATAATGAGGTCCTTGGGACCAAGAAATTTTGTTTGTGATACCAGGTAGGCCTACCTGTATCTTGCTATAGCACTGATTGATTTTACCAGATAAACTAGTTTACTCTATGATGCTTTTCTTTTTTTTATAAAATATCAATATGAAGTTAATTGTATAATTATCAATTACAAATTAACTAGCCCAGAGCTTCCCCTCCCCCTCCCCCAACACACACACACACACACACACACACACACACACACACGTACATATTCAGGAATCTCATTTGTTACAATATTATTTTGTTGTTCTCATCACCATCATCTCTTGTATCACATAGATCTCTAATATCAGATATTATGATATAATATTGAAAATTGGTATACATCATATCGCATTTCATTGAAGTGCATGAGTTTGATCCACATAGGATCAAACTGAGTAATTGCCATGCATCTGTACAATAATTCAACCGAACACTGACCCCAATACCTAGGTTTACCTTTTAAATGCATCTACATTGTAGAGAGAGAGAGAGAGAATGAAATTGCCATGGGCCATCACTACCCCACTTCAGACCACATATTCAATGGAACAAATAATAAAATGATGAAAAGCTCCCAAATCTAGGGGCCAATAAACGAGGGTACCTCAATCTCTCCCCTCATAGCCAGCCGCAATTTTTCTAACACTGAATGTGTCTGTGATGGTTAACAAAAGCGTCAAAGACCTGTTAGGCGGTTTGACTGGTAGGCCATGAAGGTTTTCTGTTGATATACTATTGTGTAGATTGTGATGAATGCATACCTCTCTTCTTAACGACGACAACGCAGCCATCAAAGCATACCTTCCCTTACAAGAACCACACAAATATGGCCACATTATGTTAAAAGACATACATTGTAGTACGTTGATATAGGCCTAGTACAAGTAGAACCAACATCCATGCATTAAGATTTTTTTAAAATAACTGATTGCGTATTTGAATTCATATTTACAAAAAGAAATATTGATTTTCAGTAAAGGAACAAACTGAGTAACTGATCATACTTTCCCATTTTTATTTTCGATTTGGCATAACAGTCATTTTAGTCAGAGAGAGAGGGAGAGAGAGAGAGAGAAGAATCCACCTAGCCTTTTCTGATGAATAAATTATAAACAACTTCATCAGACTTACTTTTGTGGGATCAAGTGTTGCAAAGCACTGAGAGTGTTTACCCACAGATTACTAGCGGACTGTTTACATACACTTCAATGGGGACTGATGTGCGAAAGGAGAAACAGTCACTTCTCCACAATGCTAAATCATGTGATCAGCAGTCAAACTACACGCCCCAATAAGCATTCTATCCAACTAATTGAAGCAAGTGAACATTGTTAATGGGTTGTTATGAAGCATTAGAAGAGGGAACCACTATCTATAACAGAGGCCAGACTTTATTTGGCAGGCTTGAGCAGATTAGGTCTAAAGGGGATCTGGTCTAGTGCTTGGTCTACTGATCCTAAGCAGATTGTCGGCCATGTTTACTCCCAAATCTGATCAGTCCATGTAAAACCCAGTATATATTGACACTTCATGTGACTACTGGGTTTACTTATAATCCACCAAGCAAACCTTTGAAGCTCAGTCATATCAGACAAACAACAGACTGACCAAGAGATTTTACATTACTAAGAATGAAAAGATGCACTTAGTTGGTTTGGGGTCGGCCTATGTATACCTGGTGTAACTGGTACTGTACATACATGAAAGTGTAACTGTTTATTTTAGATGCATGATATTGTCATATTTCTTTTTTTTTTTACATTAGGCTCTCTTCATCTGGGCCCATATTCATGAAACTTTACTAAAAATAGTTGTCAACTAATTTCATAGGGAACAGTACTAGGATATACAGTTGTGTGATAATTATGCCTATGAAGATTTTATGAATATGGGCCCAGGTATTATGACCCCCCCCCCCTGCTTCTTCTTTTTATCTGGGTTTCTCCTTCATCCTGTTCCTACCCCTCTCCCTCTCTTTTTACTTTTTTCCTTCCCCTTTCTCTCTTTTTCCTCTCTATACCTCTTCCCTTCAAACTCAAGATAAAACAATCAAAAACCAAATTCCAAGGATGTATGTTTACTAATATTTACCAACAGGGCTCTAGAAAAGTTGTCAATATTTGGACCCATTTTGACACTAAAAAGAAACATTTGCTTTCTGGAGGTCAAACTTCAGACATGTCAAGGAAACCATGTACATGTACATTAATGTTTCATGAAAATTTTCTTCACATAAAGTTGACATTGTGAAATGATCTGGGATGCACTTTGCTTCTTATCAATGAAACAAGAGCAGAATAATGAATGAAAATTGATTCAGTTGGTGAATACTATAAAACCAGAAATAATTTACCTAGTTGCAAGTTTTGTGATATGCTGAGATTCGCAATTTTCATTCCAAAAAATAGAGTAATTGTTTGCAATTATTAACAACTTAGTCAATCTTTTTACAGTATTGAGATTGATCACTGACACATTGCTGTAGATTTCTTTTAATACTGAAAAAAAAATATTAAAGATGTTCCATACTCTCGTGGCACTTGCCATTTGTCTTTTATCTTGTATGAGTATTCGTACAGTTTTAATAAATAATTTTTGCAAGTTTAAGCCCCTAGTACAATTTATACAAGAACATGAAAATAAAGAGCTCTAAAATCAATTTGTATTCAGCAATAAATGGAGCAAACTTCCTTTTCTGTGTTCATTTTTAAGACTCCTTGTGTAAATTTATATCTTTGGGTTTATTTGCTATTAGAGAGATGCAAACATCGCTATCTGCCAAAGCCATTATCACACTGATTGTTAGCTAACACTCAACAGATACATGATCAAGCATAAAGTAAAGCCTACATACAGTGTGCAAGTAACACTGCAAAATGTTCACCAGTGTCATTATTCCCTTTTTGTTTTTTAATTCCCTTCTTTTTTTATCTGCCTCTTTACTACAACTTACCAACAGCATGCCACAGGAAGCTATCATTGCTTTCTAATCTTGACACATCTCCACACAGAGTTCAAAAAGCCAGAGAAATGTGATTTTATTACTGATAAAATGACATAATCTATATTTAACCGGTTTCAGTGAATTCAAATCATTTTCCCCTTCCCAGGTCAACTAGCTCCTAGTTAGCAAGTCACGTCATTTTCCATAATACCAAACACAAATTTACAGCAAGGGGGAAATGTCTGTTTGCGGAAGTTAAAATTTGGGCAATAAGGCAGGTAATTCTAACTGCCGCAGTTCGAACAGTAGCCTGGATAAAGGTTGACCTTTGACCTAAGCCTTACCTACTATGGAGCAGGACCCTACCCTAACAACAGAATTTAGATCTACATGTAGGCCCTCGGTTTCTGAGTACTATGCTTACATAACCGGTAGGCATAAAGCCAGTAATTTAAAACCTTAATACTTGCTGGCATGGCAGACTACAACTAGAGTAAATGGCTCTTTATGTAGTAGCCTATCTGTTTATTAATTATTATTATTATTTTTTATTATTATTATTATCATATTTTTTTTTGGGGGGGGGGGATGTGGGGGTCTTAATTGTTTTGCACTTCTATACCGATTAATGCTTTTGGTTTCAGACAAATAGTCTTGGAATGTAACGTTAGTCCTATAGGCCTACATCTCACATGACTTGGTCCACTCTGTCTACTGTACTTGGAGATTGAAACCAATGAAACCAAATTTAAAGATTTTTTTGGTTTGTGTCACCCATCCTAATCAAATTTTCAAGAAAAAGTTAAAACCAAAGAAAACTTTGAACCATTATTAATTGCTTACAAGTATCAACACACACACAGAAGAAAAAAATATCATTCTCAAAGTTTGCACAATTACATTTTTCATTTTTCTTTCATTCATTTGTCTTGACTCTTATCTATATAAATCTTAATTTCTAAACAAAGTTGTAATACACTTTCAACATTTTTCTCTCTCTCTCTCTCTCTCTGCTATGCAAATTGAATTTTTTTTTTTTTTTTTTTTTTTTTTTTTTTTTTTTTTTTTTTACAAAATTACATGATATCAACTGATCAAGCCATACAACTGACAAAATTAATCAAGACATTTATGTTATTCAGGTTCATAAATCATAAATGCACTGTCTAGAGAATCTAGACTCGAGTCGAGGAAGCTCACACAGAATTTATAAAGAAGACGTTTTGAAAAAAGTGACCATGGACCTTTGCTTGCAAATGTCTTCACAATTTACACAAACACAAGGCACTTCTCAAAACAGACACAAGATCAAATGAAGACTCAAGCCTCCATTAATTTATGATCGCTTGACCTGCCGCTTGATATGCCAGACGAGCATTACGTCTGCAGGAAAAACGAGGCCAAGAAAATTAATGGTAGCTGCGCCGTGCACGGTTGCAGAAACAGTCCCCTTCACCGTTTTACACACGGGATGCTTACGGGCAAACAGTGAGCAAGAACCCGATGAAAAACAGATCATGTTTTCTGTGATCGCGGTCCAATATCCAGTTTAATATATATCAATATTTAAAATGCTTACCTTCGTAGTCAGCACTGATATAAAAGCTTCGGTTGGTTGCTACTAGGATATATCTTTTCGAAAAAAAGTATGAAATTCTCCAACATTTCCAGATGTCTCACGCAGCTCAATTCGGAACCCCTCAGTAGATCACCTACATCGGATACATAAACCGTGTGTGCATAATGAGATAGGCACGTGTGTGTGTGTATGCAAATACGTGCTGATGAATCCAAAGAAACAAAAACAGAGATGTGTTATAGCGCCATCTGTAGGAATAGTCATTATAGTCAGATATGCAGGGTTAAATCACATTTTCAA
Organism: Paracentrotus lividus; assembly: GCA_940671915.1. NCBI lineage: Eukaryota > Metazoa > Echinodermata > Echinoidea > Camarodonta > Echinidae > Paracentrotus > Paracentrotus lividus. The sequence continues at coordinate 64,605,198 of CALNVZ010002100.1, read as the reverse complement.
TTATATGATGATTTTATTGAGCAAAAACACGAATATAAGAACCCAAGGACAAACAGGCAATGACCGATGCATACCTTGGATACATCAAAAAGTATAATACAGGGGGCTGAAGCCCCAAAAAAATCTTTTTCAGCAAACATGTGCAGAAACGTAAAAAGTACCAAATAAAATTTATGATTTTTGGCCTGTTCGGCCCCCTCCCCACCCCCCCCCCCCCAACCTTGGCTCAGCCCCTCCTTTTCCAAAAACGCTCCGCGGTCCCTGCAATACATGCAATATATCAGATTTCACGACCCAGGGCCCTACCTGATACGGGGGGGGGGGGTTAACAATTCTCATAAAAGTGATGTATAACTGGTGACATAATGGATTGGGGGGGGGGGGTGCCGGGAAGAAATTTTCTCGATACGAGTGATCTCAAAACAGGACATTTTATGAAGGCGTGTAATTAAGTTCTCAGGAACATAATGTAATAACCCCTCTATTGGAAAATAATGCATGAGCGAAGCGCGACCAAAAATTTTAATATATGGCATTGAAATTCAAGCCTTTTGGGGCATTCAAATGTATTTATCTCATCATGAATATGGAATAAATGAGAGGAAAAATTGTCTAGTGACCTGAAAACAGAACATTTTATTTGTTTTAGGGATAATAACTTCCTCATAAATATAATTTGATAATCACCTGATTCACCTCATGTAAAATCATGTTAGGGCTTGCTGAAATTGCCATTGTAAATGATTTTTGAGTGATAAACATGATTTTTATATAAAGTTACAGCCCAATAGACCGCAAGACCATTAATAAATAAAAATAATAATAATTTACATTTATGTAGCGCTTTACATAATATACATTTCAATACCGTGTCAAGATATCCCAGGATTACATACGATGACTCTACAATATTGCTTGGGGGAAACGATGGGAGGGTGAAATTTTATACTAAGCATGGAAGTTTAAGACCAATTTGGCACCCCTAAATTTTAAAGTCAAAATGACGACCTTTAAGTTGAAGATTGATTTAACGCCCTTTAATTTTAGGTCAAATTTGCGACCCATAGATTTGAAATAAAATTTGCGTTGACACCATCTGATTTTAAGATAAATTCGGTGCAATTTGGCACCCCTTAGTTCCGGTCAATTCAGCGCCCCCATATAAGTTAGAGATCAATTGACACCAAAGTTTAAGAATAATTTGACCCCTTTAAGTTTGAGATCGATTTGTCCCCTAATTTTGTTCCCCCATATTTTCAGGCCAATTTGGTGCCCTTCCAAAGTTTAAGATCAATTTGGGGGCCCTAAATATAAGATCAATTTGGTGCCCCTTGATTTCATGTTAATTTGGTGTCTCGTAAATCCCTTGATATCCAGACATAACAATATAAACTAACATTATGTAAGTTATTTTACATTAACGGAGTATTTGAGAATTTTTTTTTTTTTTTTTTTTAAATAATTAGTCCAACCATTCTCATAATTGGCATGTAAATACAGCATCTAAAATAACTCTACACGTTTGAAAAGCTAACATTTCTCACAACTTTCAGACTAGTGGTAGCGAAACGCATATAAGTTTAAGATCGATTTGGTGACCCCTTACTTTAAAATCAAATTTGTACCCTTTAAGACCAATTTGGCTTCCCCTTAGTTTCAGGTAAATTCGGTGCCCCAAAGTTTAAGATCAATTGGGTCCCTAATTTTAAGAATAGTTTTGTGCCCCCTTAATTTCAGGACAAATTTGACGCTCCTCCCAAAGTTTGAGTGTGACAGGGTCAGGTCTTTGTTAAGGGGAGAGGTCAAAGTTTATTTTGATTGGGGTTGAAAGGTGATTTTTTTTTTTTTTTTTTTTTTTTTTTTTTAATTCATTTTTTTTAACACCATGAAAATTTTTATATTCCCCAAAATGTATTGGAATCTCAGTAAAACATAAATCAAAAAGAAAAATAATCTAAATTTATATAATAACTTAGGTCTCTTGTGTAGGGAAGTAGTTGAAGTTAAAAGTGTGATTTGTGAAAAATCGGAATATTTCATTCCACCATGTCTACCTTTATGCTGAAGACAAAATAAATAAAAAAAACAACCTTAAACCCTTAATCAATATTTCATTTCCTCTTTTTTTTGTTAGCTTTGATGACAAGGCTGTAAATGCATTGTATTGCAATATACACTCTAAAAACTGAAGTACTAATTTATGGGTGCTCGTATAGTGACTGCACTTGAAGTGCTAAATCAGCACCTGAAGTGCTGTTTTAGCACTTACCCAAGTGCTAATCTATCAACAACAAAATGTTCATAGTCGGTATGGGATTCGAACCGGGTTCACCTAGACATGGAAGAGTACCGCTGACGTTACCAATAGACCAAAGGAGATCTCCCTAACTTGATTGAATTATGAATTAGCATAGCAGATAATTATGGCAACTTTGAAGAAATTTCATCATGAAACAACATTTTACTGGTGAAGTCTAATAAATATTATTCAATTCAATATGATCTGCTAGCAATCGTGAGATGTGAATTGATCTAACGTGCTCGTAAGCGCTTCTCATCCAGGGGATCCAGGTTCGAATCCTAACGAAGTCATGCCATTTTGCCCATTTTTGCTGAAATTTCAGCTCACATGAAAGTGCTAAAACAGCACTTTGAGTGTAGTTAAACAGCACTTCGAGTGCAGTCACTATACAAGCTCTTAAAAAGTCCGTCATAAAGGTGGAATATTTTTTTGGCGCTCCAGCAACATGATTTTGGTCCGGCTTTAATTTCTTTATGTTTGTCCCTGCTTTTACTTTTCGGGACCCTGGCTAAACCTTGGACATTCACCTAACCCTTCGCGGGGATTGTTTTCCAAAATAGTTTTAACCCCCATGATGCCCATTTTTGTCATTTTTCTCTCATTTTCATGCGCGTATTCTGGGGGGGGGGGGGGCTTTACGGGCCCAGGCCCCCCGGGCAGGCGCCCGAAAGGGCGCCAAATTGAGCAAAATGAAAAAGAAATGTAAAAACATGTAGAAAAAAAAAAAAAAAGGAAAAAAATGGGCATGATTTGAGCTGATTAACCTCTGAAACCTACCACTATGGTTGATATATAACGTTGGTTGGATGTACCTTTCTGGATCCACCACTGGGGGGGGCGCCAAAATCAATATCACATCGGGCCCTCCAGGGTGCCAAATCCTGGATACGCGCCTGATTTTGGGAGCCCTTTTTGTTTAACCGGCAGATCACGCCCCATCCGTCCTACCTCAGGAAACTTGTCTGAGGTGTATTGTTGTTATTGTTAAATCTTAGTTCATAGTAACAGGCTTAGGTCTCTTGTCTAGGGGAGGGGTTAACAACGTGGTTAATATGTGATTGGTGAAAATTCGGAATATTTTATTCCACCTTTGTGCTGAAAACAAAAGAAATAAAAAACAACCTAAAATCCTTAATTATTATCATGTTCCCGTTATTTTTTTGTTTAGCCTTGAGGACAAGGTTGTAAATGGTACCTATAAATTATTTTTCGATTTGATTTATGTTTGGCTGAGATTCTACATACATTTTGGGATAGATAGAAATTTCTATGGTGTAAAAATGAATAAAATCAATGTTGAACCCCATACAAAATTAAAATTTGTGGACCCCTCCCTAAATAAAAGACTTTGAGTCTGTAACACACAAAACTAGATTTAACTTTAAACAATAACAACACAACACCTTAAATTTGTTTCCTTGGAGGTAGGACAGAGGGGGCCTTTAAGGGTCGCGTAAACAAAAAGGAGATAAGGCGCAAAATAAGAAAAAATGAAGAAGAAAAAAAAAAAAAGAATCTTGGGGTCGAAGACTTTTTTTTTTGTTGGAAAAAAAAATCCCTTGAAGGAATGAGGGAACGTCCAAACTTGATCTTAATATTATGACGTGTTAGGAATAGGTCCAAGGATCCCAGAAAGTGAAAGCAGGACAAACGCATTCAAGAAATAAAGAAAAATAATGTCGCTAGAAACCCTCCTCCCCCCCCCCCCCCCAAAAAAAAAAAAAAAAAAAAAAAAAAATGTCGAACAGTTGCAGTTTCGACAACTCACATCGCCTTTGGCCTTTGTGGTGTGTTCATGAGAATCTTTTTCATTGTGTTATTTACTTATTATAGTCCTTGAATTTTTCCAAAAGTGGTTTATTACTATCGGAATTATTACTAGAATCATTCACATCACTACCTCTGACTGATTGCCACACCAGTTTTCTTCGGCGTTACGATTAGGTTTATTTTCATTTTCTTACGGGTACGACGATGCACACATTATGCCAATGCAATAATGCGTGTGTTTACGTTTGTGCATTTAATTTAGTTGGCTGTAACACGGAGAAAAGTTCCTCCATAATATAGTAATTTATGCATGACGCTCGAATGATCACGAATTAGCATATGAATACACTACCATTGTGCTTCCAATGAACAATAGTCATGATAAAATTTAGATTTGTCATTTATTTTTTTGGTAAGTCCTCATTTCTTTATGCGTTTTGAAATATTGGGCGTACGTCCGACAGTGGATTCGTTGAAGTTCCTTTATATATTTCTCTTCTTTATTCTAAAAAAATATTGAAGAGTGGTCTACGCCCAACCGTTTTTGAAGTCGAGTCTTGCAGTTTTTTCTTGCGAAATGGGTCCAATTTGGTTATGATGACAGCGCGCACGACAAAGCGGTCTTTATCGGGAACAGCTGAATCGCGTTGTTCAGTTACGGTCAACGCACTTCAGTCATCGCAACCGGGAGGCGGAGCTCTCGCGATAGCTACCGTGCTAATCAGAGCGCCCAACAATCAAAATCCATTGTTCTCTATTTCTGTAAAAGCGGAATGGTAGACTTTTTTCCGTGTGTAAAATTTGAACAGCGGCGATTCTCACAAATACAAATTGTTTTAAAATCAGTTTGGGATAAGCATGGCAGCGTCTAGTACTGGAGAAAAGCCACGAGTTCTAGTGCTCGGAGGTGAGTAGTTATTTCTGCTTTGTAATGAATACCAAAAGAAGTATGTAAAATGGTAAGAACAAGATAATTGTTCAACGTAACCTCGTCGGTTAATGATACCGTGCTCGTACGCCTAAGCTCCGGGAGAGGAACCTCTCGGTTCTCACTGTGCATGGGCGTGGGCGTATCTCTAAGAACCGGGGCAGTTTGCTTGGTATCCACCACTTACACTTGTGCAGGGTCAATTCATAATTGACCTTGCACTGGGAAGTACCTTATTGCAGCAGTTTTCTTCCAATGGAAAGTCAATGCAGAAAAAGTAAAAATGGTGTCTTGAGAAGCTCAGCCCAGTGAAGGTGGCATTTCCAAAAAGGGTCTAAAAATTGTACTAAACAACATAAAAAATATCCAATTGAAGAATTATATTGCAATGAATGATACTACAGATTATCTTAATTTATTTTGAGGTAGGTTTAAAGCTGATTTCACTTATTATTCTTGAAAGGTTCCTCAGCAGACAGCCATTTTTCAGTACAGCCTTATGTTGGTTTGCAGCTGTATGTGGGTATCCACTGTGAAACTCTTTGTGAAACACCCCCAGGTCCCTACCCCACCACCCTACCCTAACCCCACATACAGCTGCAAACCAACATCAGTCAGTACTGAAAAATGGCTGTCTGTCGCCCTCTTGGTTGCTGAGGAAACTTCTCAATAATAATTAGTGAAACCAGCTTTAAACCTACCTCAAAATAAATCAAGATAATTTATAGTCTCATTGCAATATAATTCTTCCATTAGATATTTTTAATTTTGTTTAGTAGAATTTTTAGACCTTTTTTTGGATATGCCACCTTGACTTGGCTTGAGCTGCTCAAGAGACTTTTCTGCATTGACTTTCCATTGGAAGTAAACTGCTGCAGTAAGGTACTTCCCAGTGCAAGGTTAATATGAATTGACCATGCATAAGTGTAAGTGCCCTAACCCTAGTGCGTGGGGGTTGCCGTCAACCCTATCCCTTCACGTAGCAGCATCCCTCGCGGCCGGATGCTAAACTGCACTAGCACTCCGAGTTCTGCAAGTTCATAGGGGGGGGGGGGGGGGGGGGTCGAGAGGGAATAGGAGGGGTGGGGGTAGGATAGGTTAACCATCTAACATTCTAATAACAGTGAAGGAAAGACAGCCGGCCAGCCAGACAGGCCAGCCTTTATTGTCGTCTTCACCATTTTCATGCCATAGTGCCAAGTTTAAAATAACGTTAGATCTAGAGTCTAGTGTTTATAGAGTCTTCTGCTGCACACTCTCATTAACTGGAGACAAAACGGCTTGAGCAAAGTAAACATTTGTAATCGGTAACAACTTTTCTTGTGAGACTTAGTTGTACGAACTACGATATTGCTGAAGTCATCATCGACAGACAAGGTCATGAGATTAAAACAAGAGTTGGTTAAATAACCCAAGTCTTTGTCTTGACATTGGAATACATTTACCTGTTGTATCTGTGTGGAACGTTAAACCACTGTTTTAATATTTAAATGCCAATTTGGTCATTATCATTGTAAATATTGCAAAGCTTAGACCTAATTGTGACCTGTGATATCAAATGTGTGAAATGAGTCATGTTTAAAAGAGGAAATATGACAACATGAAACTACGCATGTACACCTGTACATCATATTTAATGAGATGAAAAGTGCAGCTATTCAAAAAGGCAGTATCTGTGTTGAATATTGTCAAGGCACTCCTGGGTCCAAACTCCAAAGTGCGATGACCAACTTATTCAAAAATGGTAGTAATTGATATGAAATGTACGCAATTTATACGTGCAAAAAAAGGAAACATATGAATGCAGTCTTTCATTGAAAATTGACCAAAGAAAGGGAAATGCCAAGTACTACATGAGAGAGTTCATTTATGCTAAAATATCAGAATCAATCTTTACACCCAAGAAGGCATGGTTAAAAAAAATAAAAAAATCAAGATTTAGATTTATCAAATTAAAGAATTATAATTGCAATGAAACCCTAGAAAACCTTTCTCAATTTTAAGGCAGATTAATACATGATTTTCCTGATTAATCTTGAGTTTGTTTGACAATTAGAAAGGCAGCAGGCAGCCATTTTCCTCTCTTTTTTTTTTTTTTTTTTTGGAGGGGGGGGGGGGGCTACAAAGGGCTCTGTATGTGACAGTCTTCTGTTACCTGTATCTGGTTAATATGATTGAATAGTGACTGCCAGGTTCACTTGGATAGACTTACATTTCATTCAAACAGTTGTGATTGTTTGTGCATTTATTATTTTGGTAAGAACATGGATCATTTGTCTATTAAAGTTTGAAGATGTGCACTGCAAATAATACAATTTAGTATTAGGTGTACCGGTAAGCAGGAGTCAATACTGGCAGGTGCTTGGGTGCTCATGGGCCACTGTAATTAAACTCTGGACCCCTCAAAATCTATCATTTTTTTAAAAAACTGGGTCTGGATGCAAACTATGCTCTAAGTTCCCTAAAAAAAAAACAAGGAACACTTTAAAGTAGAAGCCACTACATGTCCCTGTGTAGGCCCCTACATTGTCAATTAAAAGACTAGATTTTCTCTAAAGATAAATAGCTTTTCCCTCATACTAATTATCCTGATGAAAGAGTTGTCACTGTTCATTAAATTATCAATTAACCCTTCATAACTCTCTTTCCTTTTGGGTTTAACTTTGCATTCTAATTTTTTTTCACAAATTGCGAAAACTAATGCAACTTGGCACAACTCAAGAATATGATCAACCTATACTGTCTATTCAATCTTACTGTCATAGGTTGCCTAGATCAGAAATATGAAACGAAACTCTGACTACCAATCTAGCACGGACCACACACAGCAATATACACATGGCGCATCAGCGTGCCTTATTCTAATGGTCAACGGTTCGCACAGTACGGTATATTTTTCGAGGTTTGAAAAAATAGGAATGACTTTTGATAATCGCAATATAATGACAAACATACAATGTACACATTTGAGCTTAATCATGTTGTGGGAAGATATAGTTATTGATATACTACTATATCCTCTCAAAAACTAGAAATGTAATATTTTTGCCTGCAAAAGGATGACACTACCTTTTATATAAAGGAATTACGAAATCCCTGGTACACATGTGTAGATCCAGATACTAAAATTGTTAGGTCCCCTGCAGATCGCACAATGAAGGTTATTTGACATGTACTGGGTCATTTTTTATTTAAAAAATGAATAATGAAAAATAAATAATCATGACAGAGCTACATTGAACAGTATGTAGGTAAAGTTATCATCTCTTGAATTGAATATAATAACCCTTCATGCGAGGTTTATATCTAGGCCTATAGAATTCACAAAAGAAGTTAAGTTGTAGCTGAAAAAGTGAAATGTGGAAATGATAAGTTTGTGATTGAAGCTCTAAAATCCCCACCAGGCTCTGTAAAGCTTGCATGATTGTCAGATATACCAGCATATATTATCCAAGGTCTCATTTCATACAGATTACCGTCCTATGGCTATCAAATATCTCACTTTTCTAGGATAGGATCCAAATTTCTCAGGGAAAGTATATCAGGGATGAAATTTATGCTCTGTATACTCAATGTGCATTATAGTCATTAAATATAAATTTGCTTAGTATGTTTCTGTGCATTTTAGAAACAATAATGTGTATGAGTCATTATGAAATGTACACTGTGGTTTGTTAGATTTGAAACCTCAACCTTTGGATTAAAACACATAAACCTCTCCATAAAAAAACCTATGTGTTGGCTCAGTAGATAGAGCGTCTGCCTCATATTCGGGAGGTCATGGGTTCGATCCCCAGCCGCGTCATACTAAAAGATGTTAAAAAATGGTAGTTGCTGCTTCCCTGTTTGCCGTTCTACAAGAGGGGGATAGAGTAACGTCCTTCTGGTACTGCTCAGCGGCTGCCGGGCCCACGAGAAAAGGGGCAAAACAGATATCCAGTCATCTTAGTTTCGGACAATAAATTTTGGAGCAAAATTCAAAATAAAATTAAAGAAAAAGAACCCTACATGTAGATTCATTACATGTTCAGATATATACCTGATTATCAATAAATCAATTGACAACTCTTAGCCCACTACCAGCAACTAATAAACTAACTATAGCTTAAAAAAACAATCACAATCATTACTTTCTCTTTCATGTCGCTGATCCCTGGTCGATGACAGAAGATTTACAAAAAAAAAATCATTCTACTTGCATCACGCATGTGGAGGACATATATTAACCCCACAATGAACTACATTTATTCTGTATCATTAAAAAAAAAAGTTCTCCAACTTCATGACTGTGCTCCTAATTATTATAGCATGTAGAGGGTTAACACAATGATATGTTGTGCATCCTTTTCCAGGGCCCCTTATGCACTTGTATGTTATTACCTCTTGAATGTAGGGTTTAATGTGAATATTGAAGATAACTTATATGACTCACGGAGAACTGTCACTGAATCAACATAATGTGAGTCACTCTTTGAATCTGAAGTTCAATCCTTGTTACACCTATACATTGATCGTGTCTTTCTACTTCAGAAACAAATATGATTTATGTCATGAATTGTTCAGAATTGCCACTTTTCAGAACATTTTCTGCATTCAGGAAATTTTATTACTCCAAAATTTCATTTATTTTTAGTCCCTTTTTTAACCTTTTTATCCCAAATTTGTGAATTTTTTAAAGGATTTTTTTGTGCCAATTTCAGAACTTTTTATGGTACTGAGAGGTATCTCTGATTCTTTACACAATTATAATAGGGACATCTTCACTGATTATAATTAGTGTGTTTATATCAGTAAAGCACACCAGGAAATACTTTAATTTCTAAGTTGAAATTTAAGTGCTATTAAAAATACTTTGAAGTACAACAAGAGGCCTGTGTTTTGAAAGTGTGAATATATATGGGTTGGGTCAAAACGCCAATGACTATGAATTACAAGTACTAGATATGTACCATTTTTTTTTTTTTTTTTGCTTTAAACTAAACTTTACATATTGCTTGTGGGCATGCAGATAACAGCTTTAACAGATCAGAAAAAAAGTTAAGAAATGGTAAAAATTTTTCTTTTTTTTTCCTCTCTCGTTTTTTTTTGGTCAGTCAAGGTTGTAGGTAATTGTTTATTTCCTGTGCAGATGTAATAATCATTTGATAATCTCTAGTGACACTTCAACCATGTACAGGGGGACCTGGGGGCGTTTCATCAAAGGAATTGTCGGACGTTTTATCCAACAAACTGTTATAAGCTACTTCAATGCTTGCAGCTGATTGGCTGAGAGCAAATTTTTCGGATAAAACGTCAGACAAGTCCTTTGATGAAATGCCCCCCTGATGGGATGCTAATGGCAATAATTCGTAGGTGGTCAAGAGAGAAAATTGAGGTGGGGGGGGGGGCATTTAAAGCCCAACCTGAGTGGTTGTAGCCAAATATAAATAGGAAGGAATTGTATGTCCTCATATTATTCCATATACATATAGATATACCTGCACGAGATATGTTTTTCTTCCATGCACCATTTCAGTTGAAATTTAGAGTAAATAGTCATCAGGACGTACATTGATGCAGCTCGGAACTCAATTATCTTGCCAGAACTCTCCGCACAGAATACCGCACAGATTCGGTGCGGACCGCGGGCATGCAAATGTTCAATATGTTTTGCATGTGGTAGCCGTGTGGCTTTGAGAGGTGACCACGTGTTGACGGCCCAACATTTTTTCTTTTATTTACTCATTACTCAGCTATTTTACATTTTCTACCAAAATCATTTGGCAATTATCATCTATTTTCAGTTCCTCTAGTTATAGTATAAACTTGTTTTGAATCTGTTGGACATTATTTTTTCGTTATCACCACCACAGGTACATGTACTCAAGTTTATATTTAAGGAATAAAAGATTACCAATAATCTTGAATCGATGGCAAAACAAAAAACATGCTCGCACAATCAACTTAAACTAACTCAGGACTGACTCTTCAAATTATTATGAATTGTGTAGGAATTAGGTTAAAAAGCTGTGTAATTAGCACAGAAAATATAAAATCAGGGTAGGCGGAACTTCACCACGTGGTAATTATGTGCAAATGGTTGTGCTTTTTAATTAAAAAAAAAAGCACAACCAACACGAAATGTGAGTCTTTTTATACTTTGCTAAACAAAGTATAGGGCCTAGTGTACAATGCACCTTTCAGAATCAATTTCAGCCAGTTTAGGTCTGTCGATTTGCAATTCCAGATTGAACCGGGTAATAGAACTTTCCATTTACAATCAAGATACAAGCTAGTGGAACAAGACGGTTAATTAGCCGTGAAGACACTGTCTGGCGAACATCTCGTAACAACCAACAATCTAGTCCATAATCAGTTCAAACCAATATATTACAAAGCACATGTACTTGTACATCTCCAGTTGTACATTTGTACATTATGTTGGGCGTGTATATTGAATTCACATTGAGGGCTTTTAGATGAGCATGTTGCCATGGCGATTAAGTCACCGTATTATTGCTCATAGTGTCACAGTGCTTGAAAAGTGCTAGTCTGAATTCAAGGTACAATTATTTTGTTATTCAGATTAAAAGTAATCAGTAGCCATATTCATAAAACCTTAATAAGTCTACTAAGAAACTAAAAAGTAGACTTATTATTAAAGGTTATATGAATATGGTCCCAGTTGTTTCAAAATAGTTTTCTATAATATTAAATGCTAGACGGGGGTATCTTGTCATAGCTTTAAAAGAAGTTTGAATGAAAAATGTACTTCAAAATCCATTGCTGATTATTTATGTTATCTGCTTTTTATAATTTACAGAAGTTACAAACCAGTCAATCTTTTGGGTAATTGCTCAAAGAATTATGGTAATTTCATCGTTTTCGAATGATGTACTTTAGGTGGCATTTTCCTTGCAAATTAGCATCATAAGCCTTTGGTCAACATATGATCTCAAAACCTTTTAGGCATAGGGGCCTATATATTGATCTATAAAGAGCTCTGTTTACAAGGCAGCATACTGTACGTGTATGTATTTAGATGTACATGTACATGGGATATATGACAATAGATACCCTGATAAAGCACTTCCTACCAGCACTGTCTTCTAAACTTTCATTGAAGCATGGATTGTTCTTTGTTTCATAAACCAAAATACGAGCCAAATAGGCATTGGCCGGAATGTAATAATGTAATGTTATAAAAACACAAATCATGCTTAGAAATCTTTTAATATTCTCTACGTGAATAATATTATATTTCGTGTGTAGATGTTCTTTCCATTTACCACATTTTAAGAAATTTTCTATCTTTCTATTCATTTTAAGGTTGTGGTTTTATCGGAAGGAACTTTGTCCACTATTTGGTGACCAATGACTTGGCAGCAAAGGCAAGTATAGATGTATATGATTCATAAACAAGATACTTTCTTCCTTTGAAACCATAATGTAGAAACAGATAAACGAGAGAAAATGAGAAAGAGAGAGAGAGAGAGAGAGAGAGAGGGGGGGGAGGGGAGGGTGGAGGAGAATGACAAGAAATACAGAAAAAAATAAATTATAGTAAACAAAAAAGATACATTTTTGCCAGCTATTCATTACTAAATAGTTTAATAAATTATCACATTACACATACCATACCCTTACAGAAAGGAAAGCAAGGGGAAACATATCAAGGTCTTTTGAGTGATGTTGTTTGTAATGATATAAAATGGTGTGCATTATTATGATAATATATCATGCTGAGTTGGATTGCACCCATCAGGATACTCATAATGAATCATATTATTTTCATCAGTGAGAAGGTTGCCATTGCTCATATTTTGAAAGGATCGTTTTGAAATAAAATTATTAATATCATTTTCACTTTATTTCAAGTAACATTTACTTCCTTTTCAAAATACATAATACAAATAATCTTTAAGCATGAGGCTTGAGTTGAGGTCGCCATGGCAATACATATTTACACAAATATAACTCACATTGATAGATAAATGTAATATAAAAAAGTTCCTCATTAGATGAACTGTAATTGCCTGATTACCAAACGATGTTGAAATGAGCAAAATCTCTTTGTCATAGCATCATCTAGGTCTAAAATGTACACTGCATGAATTCGTTTTTGGTATTTTTTAATGAATTCTACATGGAGGATAAAAATTTACAAAATTTTGTTACTCTTTCATGTACACCCTGTCTGTTACCGTTAATACCACTTTTATGGTTTGGAATATAATTCACCATGAGATAAAGGGGCTGCACACCACATTCAATGCAAGCATAACACTATGAGGCATATTGGCAATGAGAACATGGTTATAGAATTAATAATAACTGTCAGTAAGCTGTGAGGGTCTTCAATTATAATGCCAGATCACACCAGGGGTTTATGGGAAGAGCAGAACTGCTACAGTTTACTGACTAGCAGGAGAGTATGGGAGGGGAAAATATGTATTCAAAAGCCAAATTCATATGCTGTAATATAAAACTTGTTTTAAAGCACTTGTTAAGAAATGTAGCTATAGAAGAGTTATTCAAATTGGGTTTGGTCATGGGATGATCAGGGAGGCATTTCATGAAAGGACTTGTCAGACTTTTTATCTGACAAATTTGCTCTCAGCTAATTAGATGCAATCATTTCAGTAGCTTGTAACAGTTTGTCGGAAAAAATGTCTGACAAGTCCTTTGATGAAATGCCCCCAGAACTGCAATATGGATCAACAAGAACTGCAGGAGGCATAGGGCATAATTTCAAGGGCCAAATTCACATCATGCTATGATATAAGATTTACTAGTCATTAAAAGGACTTGTTAGGAAATAGAAGAGTAAAATTGAGATTGTCAATGATGGAACTGCATCAGTTTACCATTGTGGAAAATGAGTTTAGGAAGTGGGAGGAAGAGTACATATGTAAGGAAGAGGGCACAGTTTCAAGAGTTGAAGTCATATGTTATAATGTAAAATCGGATGAGGCTATATTATTTATTATTAGTAAATTTCATCTCGTAATATTTCAAATTTTCTTTTACAGAGTATATTTAAAAATGCTGTATACATGCATGTTATCTCCATGTAGGGCAAACTCACTGTTGCTTTCAATGCGGTTTAAATAAATCATATTTGTCTTGCATTGAGTCATCATACATCTAAGTTTTATGCCTGAACGCATGCAAACACAATATATTAATATGCCTCATTGCACCCTGTATTCGACAACAATTCAAGCCAATTAAAATCCTGTTAATAAAGGATTTTTATACAATTTAAGCCCAGTATTATAAGCATTCTGTCTCAATGAAGAGAAGGAGCATTACATGTACAGTAGTTGAAAGTTCCATTATTTTACCCCTCTAGTTTTTAAAAATATACACATATTTTATGTTCTTCATATTTGTAAATATTGCTAAAAAGCATCTCATTTTTCGTACAGCTTCGAGGGGATGTTGCTTCTTGCATTTTAACAAATATCTAATTTACATGTAATTAACTACTTTCCAGTTTTCACCCTCTACTTTTAATTTCAAATAAAACAGGATTTCACTAATAATATTTTTTTCTTATCAAAGCACACACATCAAGCACTTAAAAATCTGTTGTTTTCCTGATTTAACCAGCACTATTATGTTGAAAAAATTGCCGGTAGAACTGAGGACTTAAATGTTTTCCTGTTGGTCATGTAGAATATAAACACTTGGATATGTTTATTTTGCTTATACTTCAATTGTTCACAATTTCTATAGATAAATAATTACTAGCAGATAACATTTACCATATCCAAAATTTGACGTTTTTGATATGCATATAGTTTCAGCGAGAAAGCTATGAATTGATTGTATATTTTTTTGTAGTTGATAGTATGAACAAATCCCTGGATTAAAAAAAAAATTAAGGGGGGGGGGGTTTAAACCCCCTCACCCCCCATTCATCCGCCATTGCAATACTTGCACTCCTGTGATGCTCGACCCCATGCTAATTACAATGTAACTCATTAGATTTGCAATTCTAGGGACTGGGAGAATTACCTTGTTATGACGGAATGTTATCTCTGTTCTCATTTTCTAACATGAATGAACTAATGTAAATGTACTTTCAGAGCTGTAACTCTCCTAATTTAAGAAGTACATTAGTATAAACCGTTATAAAGATCTTTCAAATACAAATGGAAACTGGAAGATGAAAAACAGTTTTGTTTCTTTGCAATCATATTTACAAATTTACATTTATAACATATTTACAAATTTCTACCTCTTTCCAAATTCAACTTAAGATGTTTTACTTTTCTATGAAACGATGGACAGAACAAAGGAAAAGACAAAAAAGATGATACCGCTTTAGACAATAGGAGGGGTGATGTGAAGTTCATGTCAGGGGTGAAAGTCTTTTATCAGATCCTTGCAGACAAACCGTGTGTGTTAAAGACATTAAGGGAAGTAATTATTTATCATCTTTGTTAAAGGGTTTGGGCAATAGAGAAGACAAAGCTCAATGGTTTTGGTATAACACATTAGCAGTATTGTCTGTAACTCTGTGAATAAACCAATGGGTATTTTATTATGAGAAATTAACAGTCTATCAACTTGTCACAAATTAAAAAGAAAGACTTAATTTCAACATTTTGAACTGTTTTGTAGAAAATGATTACTGTTATAATAAATGTAACAAAATAGATTTTCCCTTTAAATAATAAGGTTGTCAGCCATTTGTTTACATGTCTTGATAGATACATGCCTCATTAAAACGCTCTTGATTATCAGTCATGTGAATGCATTTATTAGAGAACAGATGTTAGACAAGCTACTTGTCTTTGTTTGCGGGTAATTATTCTAGTTCTTAATTGGTCTGTTTAATGAGCCTGAAGTAGCAATTGATTTTCAAGAGCTGTGGTGTAATTTATGTGTTGTAGCTTTTACAGGTGTTTTATGTAATTGCCTTAACTGTCTGCAGAAATAACAGTAAAAGCGCTTTCACACCATTCCTTCAGAGTTTGCAACAAAGTAGTAAAATGGTAGGATAAGAAAATGAGGCTTAAAGTATGTGAATTTTTAAATTTTTTAAATTTAGAATTTTAACGTGTGTAACCTCCATGTACATAGTGTTTTGTGCTGCCAAATCCTATATTTTCCAATTTTTTCTTCTGTTTTCAAGGCATTTAGACTCGAGTATTTTTCCCAGTGATGGCATAAATGGGGAAAAACTTTTATTTTTACTATGTTTTTTAATGCAATATTTTCCTTCTGATGGGGTAAATCTTGTGTATGTTCTGTTTTTATACTTCTTACTTTCTTAAATAAGGGTAATTTCTGTGATAACAACGATGGACAACATTGGCTACACATGCAGTTATATGTTTGGTTGCTGATGGTCCTCATTGAAATCCAACATTAATTACTTTATTCTTTCTCCTGTAAAATTTAGATCCGTGTTGCAGACAAGACACCCCCTCAGATGGCATGGATGAATGACAAACACAAGGTCAGAATTATTTCATATTTCATGCATAATGAGTTTTATGCATGAATGATGGACTCAAGGTCAGAATTATTCAATGATGCATGCATATTTATTAATGAGTTTCATGCATGTTTGACAGAATTATTTACCCTTCATGTATATTCATGAGCTGAATTATAAACTCAAGGTCAGAAATATATTACATCTCATGCATATTAATGAGCATTTTGCATGAATGACAGATGCAAGGTCAGAAATATGTTATATTTCATGCATATTAATTAGTTATATAATGCATGAATAACAAACAATTAAAAGTCAAAGAGGGAAATTAATTAGTTTTATACATATTAATGAATTCCATGCATAAATGAATATTACATTAA
This sequence comes from Paracentrotus lividus, assembly GCA_940671915.1. Classification (NCBI taxonomy): domain Eukaryota; kingdom Metazoa; phylum Echinodermata; class Echinoidea; order Camarodonta; family Echinidae; genus Paracentrotus; species Paracentrotus lividus. The sequence goes on along the minus strand of CALNVZ010002100.1, from coordinate 64,588,381 downwards.
GTCCCATAATATCATTGTGTTGGATGGCTCTAATGCTGATTAAAACTGAATTACAATATCTGTCAGCTATTAGAAATCATCTTTTATAGTACCAATTCTAGTGGTATGCCTACATTACATTAAATAATTAGAATGTATTTTCCATAAATGCCAAGGTACATGTATGTCTCTCAACAAGGAAGGAAGGAAGATAAAATGTTTGTGAAATCCGAGAAGAAGGAGGAAATGTCTGTCATGGTTAGACAAATAATGAAATATGAATTAGCTCTAGTACTCCATACTAACCAACACTCGCAATATATATGATATTTTAAGAGACATCCTGTTCAAAAACTTATATTTTTTTATTCAGAGGAAAGTTAAGTTCCTAATACTAATTACATACTCCCATGAATGTTTGATTTCTGTATGCTATCTTCAGTAATGCATTTAAATATCAATATTTCCTGACATTTAAAAATATAAGAATGACAAGATTACTTCACGTATTGGGTAAATGTATTTATGTACAGCATTCTTATATCCATGATGTATTTCAGTAAGTGCATTTTAATTTATCCTTTCAGTCTGACAACTTCATTGAATACTGGTAAATTTATCAAGTTCTCAAAATCCAAGACGTTTCATATATATCCAGATGGAACTGTATGTAGTTCATGTTTTCATAAGACAATGTCACTGTATTAAAGCCAACTATATTCCTGAGTTAACTTTGGATTACAAGCCCATTGGAAATCAATGTTCCTCGATAAAAAGAAAAAAATTCCTTGTCCCGTACATATGAAATTCCGGACATAATAATTGGAGGATTATTATTCTGAAGTGAAATCTTCTTGATAGAGGATTTGTCGCCCGGGGCAGCTAACGGGTGGCGCAGTGTGACAACCATCAGGGAATGAAAAAACCATACCAGTCTGATATTCTGAATATATTAACACATGAAATGAAGGGGTTATAACCAGGGGCCTGACTCACTCTGTCTACTAGCTAATCAGTGGGTTCATATGGAACTCAAAATGCTGAGTTATAAATCTTGAGAAGGGCAAAGTTTGGTATTAAAGGGATTGGGGTAACTTTCTAAAACAAGTGCACATGAGATGAAAATGAATAAAATTATATTGCTCTGACAATAAAAACAAACTACTGAAAGTTTCGGACCAAATTGAAGTCATTTACTATCTTAAAACAGTGAAAACACACAATTTACTAGTGCACTGTTGAAAGTTTAGCAGCCCAGTAGAGATGAGGAATTCATTACAGGAAATGCTTTGAAACGCATGTAGTTTGAAAAGCATCTGGTAACGTTCTTCAAAATTTGAGTATGATATCATAGATATCTCGAAAGTAAAGCAAGCAATTGGCCTGCAATTTTGAAGAGAGCTATAAAATCATATAAATTTCCATTTGAATATCATTCAATGTTACTGCATCCCTTTAAAGCTCCTTTCAGACTGCCCTAGAAACAAGAACTGATGTCCGGACATTGTGCTGTGTCTACATTCAATTCAATGCAATTCAATTTGATTCAATTAAAAAAAATAAATTATAAAACAATCTAAAAGATATAAAATTAGACGTTCTAAAACAGATTCCTCTTTATATCTGAAAAGGTGCCAAGGTAATTATAAAGACACCCAGGCATGCTAAACACAAAATTAGGATGAAACTGATGCAAAGTACACCTAAGACCATCTAGGATGCATCTGGGATGATGTTTTTGGAGAACATTGTGTTATCCTTGGTCTTGGCCAATCTGAATTTTCACTCAATGGCCCACTTTTTTACAGAAATTTTTCTAATGGAAATGCATGCCGAATTCCCACAAAAAGGATGTTTTTGACATTACCTTATGTTTTCATAAAGATCCACACTTTATGTTTGATCCAGACATGGTTTAGTATGATGCTAAGATATTGTTCTGTGAAGGGTTGCCTAAAGTTACGGCTTTAGACTCTCATTTCAAACTTGGGAATAGATGTGCATGCTAGATCCTGTTATCCATTGAAAGTCAATAAGTTGTCACTAACTTAAAGAACTCCTCCGGGCTGGAGTTTGCATTATTACAAAAATAAAGTAAAATCTAAAAAGCACAACACTGAAAATTTCATCAAAATCGGATAAGAAATAGCAAAGTTATGATTGTTTTAGGAAACAGTTCTTCAAATTGGCAACCTGACGATGTCACAGTCCCCCTACTTTCTTTGTATTTTATTGTATGAAATAGCAATTATCAAGATTTGCTGCCCCAAGGACATAAAAACAGGGATTAATCCTTGTGGAATGTTCAAGGTCACAAGTGCTTTTACTTATTTCAGTTTTACCCCATTCACAGTGCCTCAAACACCGCTACAGTCGCGGGACTGTCCCGCGACTGTAGCGGTGTTGCCCTTAGTGTGAATGCTCGGACCCGCTATAAACTATCCCGGGATAACCTCGACCCGCTATAACACCGCGATAAACTATCGCGCTCAAACCATAGTAACAGCACCGGGACAGTCCCGCTGCTGTCGCGGAGTGCCTTCAGTGTGAAGGCACTCCGCTACAGCACCGGGATAAAAAACATTAAAATACATAAGAATTTCCAGAAAAGATAGTGAAAGAAGGATAATACATGGAAATACATAAGAAATGATAGAAAAGAAAAGGAAAGAAGGGGAAAAACAAAGAAATACATAAGAAATGACAGAAAAGAAAAGGAACGAAGGAGAGAAAAACAAAGAAATACATAAGAAATGATAGAAAGGAAAAGGAAAGAAGGAGAAAAAACAAAGAAATACGTAAGAAATGATAGAAAAGAAAAGGAAAGAAGGAGAAAAAGAAAGAAATACATAAGAAATGATAGAAAAGAAAAGGAAAGAAGGGGAAAAACAAAGAAATACATAAGAAATGATAGAAAAGAAAAGGAAAGGAAAGAAGGAGAAAAACAAAGAAATACATAAGAAATGATAGAAAGGAAAAGGAAAGAAGGAGAAAAACAAAGAAATACATTTAGAAATGATAGAAAAGAAAAGGAAAGAAGAAGAAAAACAAAGAAATACAAAGAAATGCAAGTATTTTGTAACGGAGGTCATAAAAATCACACGCTGCAGTGTGAATGGGTACTTGAAATCTATCCCGGGACTGTCCCGGGATAACTTTTCCACTGTGAATGCATTTATAGCGGGTTTATAGCGGTGTTGACATCCCGCGACAGCACCGCGACAGCACCGGGATAAATTTGAAAACCACTGTGAATGGGGTATATGAGTGATAGATTTTCTGTATACGCAATTTATGAAAAAATGAGATAAATAGGAATTTCATATAATAAAATATACAAGAAGTAGGGGGACTGTGACATCATCAGTTTGCTCATTTGAATATTCAAATATTCAAATGAGACAATGAGACCTGCCAAGAACTGTTTAACCAAAAAAATTAAATACTTAGAAAATTCATAACTTTGTTATTTTTCATCCGATTTTGATGAAATCTTCTGTGTTGTGCTTGTTAAATTTTACTTTATTTTACAAAACTTTTTGATTTCAGCCTGGAGTCCTCCTTTTAGACTGAATATTCTCAATCATCCAGTTCATGTGTGTATACTAACTTGCAAATCTAACAAATGTAGTATGTTTGCAGACCCCCAAATTTGACTTTTAAAATGCTACATACATGTACGCAATTGTATAATTTTAAATTTATCAAAATGATATTGAATAATACATAGAATGATCACTTTAATGTCTGGCATTCCAGGAACTATTCACAAACTTGAGATTTACTTTCGTAAACCTGCTCTCAGATCTAGGTGTTGACCACATTTGTACTTCTTTGATTGAGACATTGAATTTGGATTCCTTGTTGCAATTATGAATGATCTGAAAGCAATATCCTTCTTGTGGTTTCCTATTACAGGAAGCAATTGAAAGCGTGGACTTTGTCTCAGCTAATCTCATCAATCCAGGTACGTACTGTATAGGCAAAGAACGTTCCCATAGCCAGTGCATGTAGTTGTGGGCCCATATTCATAAAACTTTACTAAGCTAGTTGTCAACTAATTACATAGGGACCAGTACGTAGTTAATGATAACTAGGCCTATGAATATGGGTCCAGAGACAGGCTCGGATCCAAAGACGAACTTTAAGGGGGTGCGAAAAGGTCATTAAGATTTTAACGTGGTGCCCTAAAAAAGGACTATGTACAAAAGGTATGCTGATTTCCCAATCTTACAGGGTGCGCTAGCACCTTCAGCCACCTCCCTGGATCCGCGCCTGAGAGAAATATGTCTGCTTAATAAAGTTTTGTTTAGAGAGAAACCAGCTTGAAATACTTCTTTCATAATATCGCAAAGAATATTGGTCGTTTGAACAAACCACCTCAATACCGTTATAGTAAAAACAATTACCAAAACCTGCCAGAAATCAAATAGACTGAATTTTGAAATCATAATTACGCTATGTTATACTGCTATGCTGTACAAGTTTAAAGGGGAAGTTCACCCTGGAATTTTATTGGTTTTAAAAAATGCAAAAAAATAAAAGAAAAATATGAGTGAAGGTTTGTAGAAAATCGACCAAAAAATAACGAAGTTATGAATATTTAAAGTTTTGATTTTGTGACGTCACATGCGAGCAGTTCTCCCATGTGTTATGTAGTGTAAATTCCATAAAGTGTCATTTTTGCAGAAGAAAATTAATTATTTCACCTGTGCGGTCGATATATCATCAAACATATGTTAATATACATGCCTCTATCAAATTGACCCATTCCTGTATCCAGAACCATGAAAAAAGACAAATTTATGGAATTTACATACACAACACATGGGAGACCTGCTCGCACGTGACGTCACATAATCAAAACTTTAAATATTCATAACTTCGCTATTTTTTGGTCGATTTTCTTCAAACTTTCATTCATATTTTTATTTTATTTTGCTGCATTTTTTAAAACTAATAAAATTCCAGGGTGAACTTCCCCTTTAAGGGTAGATTTGCATTCAGCCTATGTCATCTGAGGCTAATGAACATCAAAACAAAAACAAGTATGACGATTTAATTCTTGATCATTGCTAGAAAGCCCGGTATCTCTTTTGAGAATGCCTATATTAACAAAGGTATCTCGTAATTATGAGGCTTATTCAAATTCTTCAATTTAATACCAGTGCATATAACCTGATTTTCAAATATCTTCCTTAATTGATCAGCCAAATTTCTCCTCAAAAAATAATTTGATTTTGACAAAAATTACTTATTCTCAGTCTCAGCACTATAGTGTTGTTTTGTTTGTTTGTTTTTTGTTACTGTGTGAGAATCTATTGATCATTGTTTCAGAGCTACCAAGTCTCACACATTCTGCGTGAGATGCACACATTTAGGGTCCATTTCACGATCTCATGCAGAACACCCATTTTCTCATTAAAAAAAAAAGTAGCATTAAAGATTTTTACCATTTTGGGCCTGTAAAACCCTAAAAATCAGCAGTCTTGTCGCGCATCAAGCCCTGCAGTGCGATGCAAAATAGCTTACTACGTGCTACATGTGTAGCGTGCGTGCGTGCCTCCTTTGTGTACAAATTACTACTGCGCGTGCACATATAGTAACGCGCTCTGCTTTCAAACACGCTGCGTCATGAGATTCTCACACAATTTTTTTTTTTTAACTTGGCACCTCCGTTGTTTCCAGAATCTAATTATATATTTGATTCCGATAATGGTCCCTGTCTTAGTTGAGTAAAGTGTGATGATTGTTTACAGCAATATCATGCTAGACAGTGGCACTAGTGAAAACAGGCCTGCTGCCAAGATACAACCAGCAAAATTTTGAAAGCTTAGGCGGTATTCTATCAGATGTTTTGAAATGTAGTGGTACTAGTTTTGTTTCCAGTCTTTCTCTTATTAATGCTGTAATTTATTTTTGTTTCATGCAAGCTTCTGCATTTTTGTTTTTGTAAAGAGTGAATAAAATATTTGTCTTTGAAGGGCCAAAAAGTCAGAATTACCATTTCATAAAAGGCTAAAAGTTAATTTATTGTCTCGAAAAGAAATGAAACCCCAAAAAGAAGAAAAATGAAATGAGTGAATAAAAAATATGATTATACCAGTACATCAAATTTGGTGATGTTGATTGAAAGCATACTCAAGGTCACTTCAATTGTACAACTTTATTGTTACATCAAATTGAATTAAATTTTGATTGAATTCAATTGAGAAACATATAGCTCTGTTGTTATACAATTTTAAAAAATTTTGTTGGTTGTAGGTTCAGTCACTAAAGCATTCTCTGATGGAGATGATTCATATGATATAGTGGTCAATCTAGCATCTGAGACACAGTATGGCAGAGCTGATGCTGTAAGTATGGTTTGTCTGATACACTGTGATTTCCTTGTGACTTTAGATTTCTACATCGTGTTATTACATGTAGTAGGTTGTCATGATATTTAATTTCTTTCTTATTCTTTCTTTATTCTTTCTTCTTATCTTCTATTCCAAAGCGCTTAGAGACTTCATTGTAATTTGCGCTGTATAAAAATTGAATATTATTATTTATTATAATTATTATTAAGTACATTAAAAACTTATTTAATATCAAGAAATGATCGATTTGATCAAAATTTTAAGATGTAATTGGAAATAAATGTACATCTATTTTATATGCATTTAATTTTATTTATTTAATTATTTATTCAATTATTTTTTTATTTATATACAGTGGTGGCCAAAATTATTAGAACACCAAGCATATTTAAATGATTTTAATAGTTTTCATTCAGTTGACCATTTAAATACCTATAAAATGGTTGGAATGTGTCCGAATATCATCACTATGCTTTAAAAACTAAATAACAAAGCCATGCGTTGGGAACTCGCCCCCAAGTCGCCCTTTGTATGTTACACCACCAATTGAAAAATTTAAAATATCTTGCCCCTTTCAGGATCAAAGTGTCATAACGTTAAACGTTTTAAGCCTGTCCCTATAAAAGTATATATATTCTGAAAGGAAATTTCCTGAGGATGTCAAAAATGACATTCATAACAACACAGGGTGAAGTAGTTACATCTTATGTGGGAATTTTTAAATTATTTTTGAAGGGCCCCAAATTTTTAATTCAGTGCCCCTATTTAAGTCCCCCGTTCCGATGACCCTTAATATTTCAACATATTTGAATTGCTCATGAAATTTCCTTTTAAAAATATGCATTTATAAGGAGTATCTTCATTAAATTAATAAAATAGTCTTAACCTTCAATGGGCATGGTTATTTCGGTCATCTTACCACTAAGGGTGGGGGCGAATCCACCCTCCCCATTTGACCAAATTTGCTGAAACTTAGAATGTATTTGAGGTATATTAGAATAAATAAGTCTGCTAAGTTCCATACTTCTACCTCAAATACTTTTTGAGCAATCGGCATATGTAATTGGCATTTTACCTTTTTTGCATTTGGACTACATGATTAATACACAAGTCTATGGGGAAACCAAAAGCGCAAAGCGCAACTATTTGGTATCAACATATACGTAAGACCCTATGCTAAAAAGTCATGAAAGCTCATGGCACACAAAATCTTTAATCTGATTTCGGCATATGAACTTGGGCATTGATAATCCCATAGACTTTGTGTAGGTTCAGGTGTTCTAATAATTTTGGCCACCACTGTATATGTATTATTATTTCATAGCAATTGCTACAGAAATATACATATAAAATAAAACATGACATGAATATATCAAGATATAATCAAAGAATATTATATATATATATATATATATATATATATATATATATATATATTCCTCCTAATTGTTTTAGGATGTACACAATCTAAGTGCCAAGCTTTGTTAAGATTTTCTCTTTTGCTTTGTAGATCCTTAGGGAGAGAGCAGAATTGATACCTTTATTGTAAAAAAGCCTTTTTAGAGTAAAAGGTTCCACCGAGCATATTGTCAGAAAGTGGTTTAAATATCCTACCACATTGTCTTGAATGTCAAGGAGAAGAAAAAATATAAAAAGAATTGACCAAATTATTAACCTTAAAGTATGATTTTTGATAAGTCTGTGCATCTTAGAATGCACTCATAAAACAGAGAAACAGAAGTTAATATATCTGTATTATCCATTCTTCTTCTTCTTATGTTTTGTTTTGGTTATTAGATTTATGAGGATGGTATTGTGAAGCTGAGCCTAAACTGTGCCCGTGAAGCTGCATCGAGAAACATCAAGAAGTATATTGAGATATCAACAGGCCAAGTCTATTCTTCAGACAAGGTACATTTATGACCCCCCATCTCAAAACTAGTTGTCAGAATTCATACTTTAGTTGTGAATGTCTTCTGATACTAGAGATTCCAAACTTTCCGATGATATTAAACACTTGGGCCCGTATTCTGAACCGAAAAACTGAGTTGGTTCATATCAAAATTTGTATGGTTCAATTGTGTGATACTTTTGTATGGGGTAACAGACACAAGCAGTGTTCGGTTTAGAATGCAGGCCTTATAGTTTACAAGTATAACCAGGTTTTATATCATATTAACAGAGTTATCAATGATATCCTGTGCAGAAAAAAATCTGCCTCTTCTGCATGTGTTTTGCTATTGTTCTATTTTTTTATTTTTTTATTTGTGGTTTTGAGGCAGTGGTACTCATTAAAAATTGTTCTGAAAAAAAAAAAAAAAGTTGCAAATTTTGTTATCACTTACGTTGTATCTTTTCATGGATTGATTTTTTATGTATGCATAGGAGCTTTGTACAGTAAACCTTGCTTATTAGGTCAAACTTGCATTTATAAGTCAAATAATCGCCCAAGTCGGAGGTCTTTGAAGTAATTGTGTCTTTATATTTTATAGTTTTCAAACTTCATTAGTCAATTTTTTTTTGAAGTCAAAGCTAATTTTTCATTCCCAACAGATTCGTACAGGTTGACTGTACAAATGAGATGTAGTTCTTAACTATGAAGGATTAAGGTATATCTTTCATCATCTGACTAGGCAGAGCATGTAAATGATGGACACTACTTTTTAAAAATCATTTTGAAATAAACTCTCCAAAAAGTCAGAATCATAATTACTAATGGCCTTCAAGTTCTCAGCATACATCCAGTGCTCGTAATGAAGCTTTTGTGGATATTTGTTTTTTATTCTATCCTGAATGATTTCTGTATATTTCAGAAATGCAGCAAAGAAGATTCTTCTAAGCTATCACCATGGACGGGTATCGCTAAATGCAAACTGAGAGTGGAAGAAGAACTCAAGAAAATTGATGGGTTAGTCTCTCCCTAAAGTTCTTCTTACCTTTACATCCTCTTTGTTTTTTTTTAACTACTGTCTTTCATCCCGGATATCTCCTTCCCTGTTGGGCTGTTACCACAGGAGGTTTGCCTTTTCAAAAGTTACATAGGTCTAAAGTTGAATTGGTGAATACTGTTCTGTTTCTGTTCCCTTCTGTTTTTTTTTGTCATATGACAAAAAAATACTTTCCCTTTTCTCCTTTTATTCTTCCTCTCCCCTCTCATTTTTTCACACTACATCTTCATCTTCTCATTCTAATTATCTTTTCAATGAAACTTGTTTCATATTGCACCAAATTAAACATATATGAACCAAATTAAACATATATGAACCAACAAATAAAAAGAAAGAAAGAAAAAATTATTTGGGGGGGGGGGGGAGGGGACAAATGCTCTCTGTGATCAATCTCTAACATTTATTGAATGACTAACTTTTGCCTTAGATTATAAATGTAATGTCTCACCTTAAGGACGTTGCACAGTTATGTTTCTGCGCATCTCGACCGCGCATCCTGGGCGCGCATTATTTACTACGTCACAATATACAGCACTCATGGGCGATTCAGCATTCAAAGAGTTAAAAGAAATGAACTTTATGAATATGTTATTTATTCTTTCTTTTTGTTCATTATGTACCTACTTGCAGAGATATGTAAAGCATTTATGTTGTTGCATGTTCGTGTTATTGTAGAGATTGCGATGGATATGAAATGAATTGTAAATTTTTGGGAGCAGGATTTTGAATAAGTCGAAAGTTAGATAGAGTTTTTCACATTTTTTAGTATTTTTGGCACGTTTCGGTGGTTCTCAAGTCGATTCGCCACTACTACAACGCCGATTTTTTGAAAACGAGCACATGGACCCCCATTTTTTAATGTTCCTACTCTTTTAGTTTATATTCCTCTACAACTTGGCAAATTTTGATGAAATTGACATGGATTTTGAATGTTCGAGAGCATGATTTTGAATCAAGTGTAATATAGGTTGGATTCTCAGACTTGTTTCACGTTTTCGGCGAGTTTTTGTGGTTTTCAAGCCAATTCGCAACTATTCGGGCTCCGATAGCTTAAAAACGAGCACGTAGACCCCCTTTTTTTAATGTTTCTACCCATTGAGTATGTATTCCTCTACAACTTTGCAAATTTTTATGAAAATGACATGGATTTTGAATGTTTGGGAGCATAATTTTGAATCAAGTGTAATTTAGAGAGGATTTTCACGCTTTTTTGGACATTTTTGGCGCTTTTTTGTGACTTTTCAAGCCGATTTGCGAGTATTTTGGCGCCGATAGTTCGAAAACGAGCACATGGACCCCCCTTTTTTAAAGTTTCTACATATTTATGATGAATCCCTCTACAACTTTGCAAAATTTGATGAGACTGTCATGGTTTTTTAAAAAAGTGCACCTTTAACTATACTTTTTTTATTTTCTTGTAGATTCCAAGCCTTTAAGATATGGTTTTTGCCATTTTACGCACAATTTTTGCCACATGAGGGCGCTGCTGGCTCGAAAATAAGTACAAATGTGCCAGTTTAAACAATGTCCCCATCTTTAATATAAACTTTGTAACAAATCGGGAAGGTTTGATTAGGTTTGATACGGTTTTGAAAAAGTAATGACGATTTTAACTCGTTTGTTGCAATCGCGAGGTCTAACAGAGGCCAATTTCTTGAATTATGCGTATTTTACATGCCATTCAAATATGGCAACTTCAAAGTCCCGTAGCAAAAAATCAAGCACATGAACCTATATCATTTTTTGCATTTTTGGCATACATACATTGTAGATACCAAAGTAACTCTGCAAAATTTGGTGAAAATGACATGGACTTCGTTTCAACTGTGCAACGTCCTTAAACCAATTAAACAAAGACATAAGCCTACCCCTAACCCCATATCTCAGATCATATCAATCCAGACGCAAATGAAAATATTGTTTTGTTTTATTTGTGCAGGTTGAACTACTGCGTATTGAGACCAGCCATTGTGTATGGATTGGGGGACAAATATGGCTTGAGTAAGTTTGATGTATATTTGCTTTAAATCCACTCTGAAATGACTTGACTCTATGTGCATGTAAATCTTTATCACAGCAAAAAGATGCCCCCTCCTACCAAAGCTAGTGCTAACAACCTTCTCTGCATTTTTCTATTGAAATGTGAGAAGAATACTTAAGGTTTCATACATCATTTCAGTTACCAAACTTCAAGTTTATGTGCCATTATATTTAGTTTATTTCCAAATGCACATACTGCAAGTTAGCAGCCCTGCAATGGTGTTGTATCATTCTTACAGTCAAATTTGATTGATTGCAGCTATAGATTAAACAGCTACCTGATGTGTTTTGTTTACTCATCAGCCCTTTGTGGGAATTCCCTACTAAATGGAATAGAAAGCAATATCATCTCAATATTTACTTTGAGTACAAAGATCATTTGCAGAATATTCAGAAATTTTATCCATGAACGCTATCCAGGCTGAGATAGTTTTGAGAAGCTGTACGTTGTAATATGTCTATGGTATGAACATCACAGCAAAACTATTTACCCAGCTTTCACAAAATCTGTTGATGTAATCAATAAGAGATATAAGATTGTTATCAATCATTTCCCATCAGCTGAGCAGATGCTACTGTACTATCAGATGTTCAGAGTGTTGTAATGATTAATCCATAACATACATGTAACTTGAACGTCAATAATATTCCTTTTATTTCAACAAATACATTCTTCATGATACATGTTGGATTTGATACATTAATAAAACATCAAAATATATATAAACAAAAATTATTCAAGAATAACAAATCAAAATACATCAATAGTAAAGGTTAACTGATAACAAAATACAAATCACGATACAGGATTTCTAAATGCTAAACTTTACCCCAACCCCTAACCCTTGTCCTAAAATCGTAAGATTATGTAATCACATCAAACATAACTTTATCACAACCCTAACCCTAAACTTCTTAATTCTTAATAATCTTTGACAAAATACAGCCCAGAGCATTTTTCGTCAGAGCCTTGTTCAGAGAACTTGTACTAATATTGAACTTTGGAGAGCTCAGACTGGAACTGTTGTTTGAGCTATTGTTGTAAAGAAGCGTAAATGTCCTTTGAAGTATTGATCGATACAATATCATTTTTTATGTGGTGAAAAAACAACAACATATAACTGGTCTTTCGCCCTCTGAAAATCCAAGAAAAGGAGTAACAAATGAATGCTTTCTTCTAAATGTTTTACCTTACTTTTTGAAGGTTTATCTCTGAATGTGAAATAAGTGATCCCCACCTTGATTGCTTAGATGATAATCCAACAAATCGTAAGAGTGTAAACCATATAAATATATTTTCTCTTTCTTTCTGTTTGTCTTGCAGCTCCTAGGTTAATAATTGGTGCAGTCTACAGACAAATGGGGGAAAAGATGGAGGTAGGTGAATAATAATAGTTTGATGATAAGTAAATAAAAAATAAAAAATAATAATTAAGATCACAAAGAATGCAAATTTAAGAAGCCTCTGCTAAGCGTTAAATGAGGAACATTTTTTTTTTAGTACCAAAATTTTGTTTTTGAAAATTTGCAGATGAGAATTTGTTTGATTTTGTTATAAATTGATTAACTTATGAAAATGAAGCAGGGCGAGACAAACCCGCTTGCCCGCTTGCCCGGGGCAAGTGAAAACAATGGGCGGGCAAGCAAAGTCCAAAGTCACTTTCCCGATCGGGCAAGCGATGGTTTGAGCTAAGTGCAACAGAAGTGTGTTGCAACCACCTCTGCAGCCAGCGCCAGCGGCCCAGGAGTTTATCAATAACATGGGTTGCAGCTCCGACAATTTCCACAAACATTTCACCTCAAAAACACAACAAAAAATGTGTTTATAAACACGAACTAGACAAAATACTTACACAGGGCTCTCCTCCTGTAGAAAACCTTACCTTACAATTGAAATCAAATCCTAAAAACTTGTGAAATAAGCTGATTTGTTATTCAAAATATCTCGCCGATCGTGGAGTTTCCGATGTACATGTATGGTGCTAGTCTTAACATACAGACTCATTGTAATATTTTTATAGATTAAAAAGTAATATAAATGCGGATATATTTTCTTGCTTACATTTTGTTAATGTTTATTTCAATGCTTATTTTTTCTTCTCTTTTTTACATGTAGAAGAAAGATAATTTGGCATGAAAATGAGTTCATTAATTTTTCAATTAATATTTTTTAAGTATAAATTCTTTTTTTAATTTATTTTTTCTTTTAGATTCAAATTTAGTTGTGCTGCTTATATTTTTGTCTTTTAGGCTCTTTGTTTGTGGACTTTTATGAGATAATGCTACTAAAATAAAACTTGTAAAATAAGCTGATTTGTTTATTCAAAACATCTCTGATCTAGCAGAGTTTTCGATGTATGGTGCTAGTCTTAACATCAGACTCATTTATAATTCGGATGCATTTTCTTTCTTACCTTTTTTAATGTTTATTTTAACACTATTTGCTTCTTTTTGTTACATGTAGAAAAAGATAATTTGGCATGAAAATGATTTCATTCATTTTCAATTAATATTTGTTTAGTATTTAATTATTTATTCATTTTTTTAAATCCAAATTTAGTGGTGCTGCTTATATTTTCGTCTTTTAGGCTCTTTGTATCTAGACATTTATGAGATGATATTTGCTACTAAAACAAAGAAAATGAAAAGAAAATTTGGGCAAGTGTTTTTTGCTTTCGGGCAAGCAAAAAAAAATTTCACTTGCCCAACAGGGCAAGTGAAAAATAATTTTTTTGTAGAGGCCTGATGAAGTAATACTTTATAGTCATATTTTCGATTCAAATAAAAGTTGTTCTAATAATTATGTAGATATAATTGTGGTCAGCCTTATTATCAGTTATGAAATCTAGTGTTCAACATGTTAATGCTCAACAGTACTTTTTAGTCTCATAAGGATGAATGAATTAAGAAGGAAATGATTTTCTTGGAAAAGTTGTTAATGGAATAAACGATGACTATTATTTCATTAAATAGAGACATTCAATCATTATTTATCTTCTCTGTAGCTGCTGATCTTGGCATGCATACTGTCCATATAGATGATATATGTCAAGTAAAACAATGGAGATAACTCTCATAATGGTCACTGAATTTAATTTTGTTGGGATAGTTGTTATTATTTTATTTAAACTATTCTCTTAATATTTCTCTTCTCTCATCAGCTCCTGTGGTCGTCTGATCTTGGTATGCATACTGTCCATGTAGATGACGTATGTCAAGCTATCTGGCATGTTGCCAACAAAGGAGATAACGGACAGGTCTTCAATGTAGTCGACAAGTCATCCACAAGTGAGTTCATCCTAGCACAAAATAGGATAAAATAAATACGAGTTGTATATTTGATTCCAATAGTGTTTTGGTAAACATTGGGTTAAGTTGACTAACACAAGCCTTAGATCGCTGGCCCAAACACAGGAAGCAGGCTATGATTACGTTTTCCAATAAATCAGATATTAATGTTTAGCAGAAAAAAGTACTGTGTGAATCTTTTTGTACATGTTGTAAAGGATATAAAATATATCATGTTTTCATAATCTTTTATTAATGATATGTCGATGATAGTTATATCACACATGCTATATATCCATCCCAAGGGATGTTCAACATGCTTGCAAACTACTACTAGTACCATGGCCTTAGCTGAAGCCTAAGCATTCAAGGAATTTGTTCCTATGAGGGGGATGTTTCACAAAGAGTTAAGTAGACTTAAAAATTGCACTTAAATCTCTAGTTGCGTGTGGTATATTATACATCACCTCATTGGTCAGATCATCCACAGGGGATGTGCGCCATTGTTAAGAACGACTTTAAGTCTACTTAACTCTTTGTGAAACACCCCCTGGTACTTTGGATGTGAATAAACAATGTGCCTGAATCACACATGATATTTGAAATGTTATTATGTTGTTTGTTTGTTTGTTTTCTTGTTTTTTTCATAGCACAAGGAAAGATCTCTGATTTGGTTTGTCAAATCTTTGATATCAAGTATGGTTTCTTGGGGACTACTCTCACAAAGTTAGCTGAGGTAGGTTTTCGATACATTAAATTAGAGAATTTTTTTTTTTTTAAATTGTTTATATAGTTGAAATGTTTGAAATAATTTTTGGAAGCGTATGCACCAATGCAATTGCAAGTTTGAATCTTGGTATTAAACTTAGTTAGATTGAATGATGTCTGAATCCAATTTTGGAACTGTATATGCATGTATTGGAAGTCAACTACATTGTCCTTATCAAATTATGATTCACCTCAGTTGTGCCTGCAACTTAAAAATCCCTTATTAGAAAAACCCCAGTTAAGACTGCAAATCAAGAATGTTCTGGAAAAAGTTTCAACATAAGTTTTCAATGAGCTACAACACCTTAGAAACCCAGATCTCAGACATAATTCTGTTCTTTTATTCAAGATCAATTTCAAACATTATTGCTCTCCATGAATTTTAATTAATGTTGTTAGAGCAGAAAAAAATTAAATGGAGCTTGGAAATATTAAATATACCTGTATGGTGTGGTCCAGTGGATAAGTCAGCTGACTGACGATCACAAGGTACGCGGTTCAAATCCCGTCCATACCACTAGCATCCTTCGGCAAGGTGTTAACCTGCAAATTTGCCGTACTTGACCCAAGTGAGGTGAATGGGTACTGGTAGGAAGCAATTCCTTAAATGCTGTGAGCACCTTTCGGGGTAGCCTAGCTAAGCCAGGTAATAATTAGTTAACACTATAAGCGCTTAGAAACACCAAGGTGGATATATGTATTAAGCGCTATATACATGTAAATGTAACTGTTATTATTATCATTATTATAACCTTAAACGCAAATGCTGATTGTTTTATTTATCCGTGATATTTACGTACTAAACTGTAGACTCTTGAGACTTATAAGATGTTAATTATTATAATGAAAATTAACCATGTTTTCTTTTGTTACTTTATTCCCTTAGCTAAGCAACTCAGACATAGCAGAGTTCTGCAATGATAAGCACACTGAACCATGGTCTGCAGCTTGTAAGCTAGACAAGATAGAGCACACGCCCCTCAGCCCCTACCTGGATGCGGTAAATATTTTACTATACATTTTGTTATGATGATTGTAAGCTTGACAAGATAGAGCACACACCTGGTAAATTTTTTATATGATTTTTTGAGATAGTTAAAAGCTAGACCAGATATAAATAATAAAATGTGTTATTTACCCAGGGTAGCCATTTTCAGATCTTATCAACTGTTCCCCAGTGTGCCTTGCATAACATGATATTTTAGAAAACAGCTGTAGGTACCACTTATGTAAGTCTTTTGATGGGATTTGAACCCATGTCCTCCCAAGAGGACATGCCTGGCAGCCCATACTGTGATAAGGGAACTATTTTATCTCACATTTTAATGAGCGTACTATAGTTGTTTCATTATTTTTTAAAACACACTGAAGTGGGGTTTTCTTAAAATAATTTTTACAACAATTTTAAAATGCAAACATTCTTTCATATTATCAGGCCGTAAGTACAAAAAGTTACTGATACCTTTTCGAGATCTCCAAATACTTTAACCCACCTTTAACATTTTGATTATCATATGTGATCTAACCCTGACTAGTCAGGCTTAGTCACGATGATATATCTTTGTGAGATATAATATGTAATAATCATATTCATCTTTTGCTCATCTCAGGAACTGTTGTACCACAAACACATGTTATTGGATTGCAGTAAGCTAGAGGCAACTGGCTTCAAACATCTCAAACCAAAGATTGACAAACATGCTCTAAAAGAGGTAAGATGATAATTGCATATGATAACAGTGTTGTTTCAAGTTCATGCTTGTTGGTAAGTTTTTGTGGGACTGCTACTGTTTTTCCCTTCAGAGGAATGTACTTATTGTGTACTCATGAAGGAAGTGCTTGTTTGGGACCAAGTCGGTTACTTGATAATGAACTCATAAGATTGAAATTGTGACAAGAGATATTCCTGGTTTTCATAAAATTTTGTTCCAAATGAAATGTTGAGGAGATTCCTCCAGTGGACTTGATTATCATTTTGAAAACTGGTAGAAACTTACAGCCAGATAAATTGGGGATATAATTCAACCATTGCTATTTATAGCTAAAGAGAATATGATTCTTAACAGCAATGTAGTAGTAAAATGTATAATATGTATGAATAACCCAGTTAATTGCCCGGTAAGAACTTACATGTATTGAAAAAAAGTATTTATGATCATTTGATCTGTAGTTTGTCAATTTTTGTAAAGCAGTATGCAATATAATTGTGAACAATAATCCTTTTATTTACAATAATGGATAAAATGAAATTATTCCTAATGGCTTATATAAATAAAGATGACCAATTTTTGAGCAGTGGTTTTAGAATAAGGAGATACATAGTTAGAAAAAAAAAAGAGATTTTCAAAGACATTAAATACTACCTTGTTACATATAGCTTGATAATTACCAGATAAAAGTCTTGCTTTCTTTCTCCTTTATAGGTCGTGGATGATTTTGTCAATATTGGCATTTTCCCCAGGTCCTTGTTGCCAAGCTGATTCCTGTCAAACGCTCAACAAATATTTGTTTCAAGGGCTTCAGGGGTGATTTTGCTGGCAAAAACTAAAGAAAAGTGCATTGAAGGATACAATTATATGGCCTATTTGTGTGGAGTATGAGTGCATTGTATATGTTCCTTTCATTCGTTTCTGTCTTCCATTACGGCAGCTTCTTTTATTGGAAAATGGAGGCAATTTTCAGTACTTTGTAGAGTGATAGTGGATACATTTTTAGGCTTTAGAATTCTTAAGCTTACTGTCGGACATGCATGTGTAATGCAAAATAGACAAGTATTGTGAATATTAATGATATGCATTGAATGTCATTGTTTTTTATTTAATTATAGCATGCTATTTGTAACACTGAGGCGGATATGGCTGGCCCTGGGAATTACGAATAGTTCTCCTTTTACCATGAGGGTAGAAAACTTAAGTTTTAAAATGGCTGTCATTTCAAGGGATTATTATTTCCTCCTTCATAATCTTACTCTCCTGCAAAGAAAATGACAGACCACAAAACGCTTTATGAAGTGAACATATCATTTCTGTAATACTTCAAAATTGACATGTGTTGTTTCCAGAATCCGCTTTTGAATCGCCTTATTATAGATGTCATCCCGAACTGGAAAGATTCCCCCAAAGGATATTTTATAGAATACACCACCAAATACTTGCTATTCAATCATGGGCCAATATTCCATTCACTAATTTTATCGTTGTATTCTGTATAAAAGAGGCTGGTTGACTGATTTTTACTCTGTAATTATGTATTTTAAAGTGAGAAAAGCACAAAAAATCAAGAGTAGAGAGAGGTTGAATGTTTTGTTACATTCTCTTCCTGTATTCTAATGCATTAGACCAATTTAATTGCATAATTGTAAATATATAGAAAGAAACTAATCTGTAAGATGCTCTAAGTTGGGTCGTCAATAAATATAACTTGAGAAATGGATGTGGAAACTTTCAGTTTATTCATATGCTCAATTGAATTTATCTCATGCATTCCTTTTAGTAATTTATAGAAAGACGTGCAAATTACAAAATGCTTTTCTCATAATTTTTTAAAAGAAATAATGCAAAATGAAAGTTACATTTGAAGCACCTTTGAACTTGCCCAACTGTCAGGGCCTGGCCTTAAAATTGGCTTTAAAAAGTTAGTTTCCCATAATAACCCGGTAATATTTCGTTATTCATGTGAAAATAGTCAGTATGCTGTAGATACATGTAAATTCCAAGCTCTATAAGATAGTAATACATCGTAGTCTAGATTTTGTTTTTTCTGTTTTAGTATACCATGTTTAAGAGTGCCTTTCTTTCCTTTTACTGCGTGCAATATTTTGCCAAAATAATTGTTTTGAAATATATATTTCTATATGTATTCTTCCATGAATACTACATTCCTTCTAAGATCATTTGTGGTTCAGAACCTTTGATTCATTTTTTTTCTTTTTTGTTAAAACTAAGAAACCATCGTTTATAGTTATTTTTTAAATATCATTTATTTGACATTATTAGACCATAAACAGATCAAATTAAGATATGTATTTATGCATGTTCTGCTCTGTCAAACAAATGTAGTACACATACTTTATAAGCGATAAAAATTTATGTTAACTTTTCTTTGTGAACGAGTCTACTCTTAGTCTGCGATGGGCTTAAAAGAAAAGATTTAAAATCTGTTCATGCATATAATGTATATCTAGTGCCAGTTGCAATGTCATAGATATAATTTAGCAAATTATTTTGTCATTGAGGGAATAGGATTTATGTGATCAACAATTATATTAGTCTCTGAATGTGGCTGCTATTTTATATATAAGATGAAATCTGATGTGTAAGGATGTAGTTTCTGATTGATAAAATGCAAACTTGTGTAAAGATCTCTTTATTGAAAAAGATGTGATATTAAGAATGTTCTTAAGCTTCACAAATGTTTACTTTAATTTCCAGTGTGTTGGATCAGCTTCTCAATCTGCATATGAATGAAAATAAAATCAGGAGGGATTTGAAACCCAATATCCACTTCTATTCAGGAAAGACTAAAACATGAGGCTGTCTCTGGACCATGGAATACACAGAATGAGTTAGGAACAAATATCCATAGTCTCTTGATTCTGACTCGTTAATATTCCATCAACCAAACATGTGCCCTGTAACATAAAGATTTACGATCAATTGCAATTTGAAATAAGCATTCCGATTGGTCACAGTGAGACTCTTCTGCAAGAAGTCTATGCAACAAGGATTCTTATTGGCTACCATTGATTTGCAATTGATTTTGTTACAGGGCACTGGCGTAGTGGTTTAGTCTCTGGTTCCAAGATTTCTTATGACTTTATTTTCATTCATATGTGGGTCAAGCAGCCAAACTAACATTGGGGATTATAATCTGTCTAAGCATATCACATTATACAGGAATTTTAAAACTACTTTTAAAAGTGCTAGTCCATGTTGACTGCAGCAGTATCTTTATGAGGTGAAATGTTAGTGTGAAGGTTTATATATAAATGTACACTTACATCTATCACAATGATTTATGTAAGGGCATGCTACATGTAGTAAGCTATAATCATGGTATCAAGAATAATGTTGTCAATAAACATGCAAATAGAAGTTCATTATAAATTTGTAAGCTGGTGCTAAAATTGATTTTAAAATGATTATTCCTTTTTAAAATTCATGACAGTATGCATCTAATTTTGATACCGAAACTTTTCTTGAGCTGATGATACAATTGCAATATACATGGTAGTTTACATATTCTGTTGGTAACACAAATCTATTCCCAAATATACTGGATATATTGAGTACAGAATATTATTGTGTATACATGTAGATCTTCTTGTTATATTCATAATTGATCAGTCATGAGCATTTGGCAATTAATGTAAATGTGATACAAAATATTGGGCATATACATTTTTAAAAAATTTGTTCCTTTGCAATATCATGATTGCTGCAGTATGTCATTTATTTGATATGTATGTGCATTATGGGTTATAAAGAAGGTCTTATGATTATACAATAATAATAATAATAATAAACTGGTTCTTATATACCGTATAGTCAATTAAAACTGCTCTATGTGCTTTACAAAGAGCTCTCCAATAGTACACTTCAATGAAAATAAATAAGTCTTAAGATGTCTTAAGTCTTTTATACATGTATGAAGCTGTTTTTGACGCATATGCCTGGCCTCGTGACAAAATGGTCACGAGTCGAGACAGTCCTAATCATGCCACAAGATTATAAAAATAAAACAGTTAGGCTTATTTTATTATCCTGATCAATGAAATAAATTAAATAAGATATATTGAATGTCGACTTCATGTGGAAGAAAAAACATTTAAACAAATTTATATTTCAAATGATCTCTTACGAATTTAAGAATATATAAGAAGTAAATTTATGATTGTTCATGATTACAGATGAGCTGGACTTTTAAGTTTGATGATAATTATCAAAAGAGACATTTTGTTTTGATGAATGTAATTTCAAATTTGCTTTGCTATGTTGTTTTTTTCTTCTGCAGTACAGGAACAGACCTTTAACCAAATTATGGTACATGCTCAGTAGACCTCATCTTTTTGTGCAAATAGTGTGAAATATGACCGTGGTTGCCGAAATATATTATGATATTGCAATAAGTTTGAATTATTTGGAAAATTACAAGTATTTACATTCCTAAATTCATATCTATATTTTCATAAATATGATTTAGTATATTTAGTAATTTTTTTAACGGTTTCCTATGCAGTAGCATTTCATAATTTCTAATTTGTCTTTGTAGCATGCTATAACTTTCAGATATTGATTTTTTAAAAATTCAATATCTACTTTTTCTTTTTTAGAATCTGTAAATAAACACATTCATTAAAAGTCGCAATAATTTAAAAAACCAGTATAATTTCTGTGTTATTAAAAAGAAATAAGGTAATGCCATCAGAAAGTCATAACTTGTTCATTCCTTTAAGTATGTTTTAATGCACCCTTTGAAAACGTTGTGCAATCTGTGACCAAGCAGAACAAAGTAAAACTTATTACAGTGTATATACCATACAGCATAAGTTACATCTTACAAGTTGTTTTTATCTTGTTACTATTATGAATGGGTGAAGGTATTTTACTGGAAATATTATGCATAATCATGTCATGTAAATTGGGATTTAAGATCGTTTTTATTCAAAGTTACTTTGTTTCTTTCTTTGATTGAAAAGTATTTTATTCAAATTATTGATTATGTCTTGCCCAGCCTTGTGAGAAAATCATTGTTTACTATACCCAGATATAGAGTGGTCAATAAATAATTTATTGAATGTAGGCCTATATTGAGAAAGGTACAAGTTTTATGTTCAATATACATCATCTTATCATGGAAACTTAAGCAAATGTGCTGGACAAAATGTGATTGTCAATGAAGTTGGACAATAAAATACTATGACCAATACGACTGGAATGTTTACATTTGTATTTCATTTCAGTGTATTTAATTTGCTATGTACATTTGTCAGACAAAATGGGAAAACATTATTATTATAATTTTTTATTCACCCCAGTTTTATCTAGAAAGTCACATATTTGTACTTTCACAATATAGTGTTTATAAATACCACCGCGTTTTGTAAAATATTAAAACCAAAGAGAGATAGAGATATTTAAAGAGAGATTCATAAATATGCAGAACAGTTTGAGTTGGAAAACAATTTTGTGAAAAATAATTTGATTAATCAAATTTTATCCGGCATTAATATTTCTGGTTTATTAAAAACTGTTCACCCAGTGTTTGTTTTTTCCTTTAAAAATCCAAAGTTAGGCCCTCGTCATTTCTTTTAAATCTTAAATAAAATAAAGGCGAAAGAACATCATATTCCTTGTTTAGCCAAAAAGAAAACTACAAAGAGAGGTAGACCACTCCCGGAGAAACTGCTCAGCTGAATATTACATTGTCAAAGTCATTACGTTATGAAAATATATTTTGAAGCGAAATTCTCCCTTTTTTCTCTAGGGCTTTTCTTTAAATATCTTAAAGAAGATTTATGTCGACCTTCAGATTAGTAAGATTTGTAACCTAATATTTCTAACAAAATAATAAGATGCAGAATGAAAAGGGAATGTAAAATGTCCAGATCCAATCAAAACACGTCATAAGTTCTGAAACTTTCAACCAATCACAGCATGCTCTATGTTTTTTGAAGATTGTTTCAACAAGATCAGGCCTACCTAGCGTGTTCGAAAGTGGAATGGCCTAGCCGAATGTAAGGACCGAACAGGCTAAAGTCACAAATTTATGGTAATTTTTGCGTTTTTGAACACCTTTGCTGAAAACAGGTGGTAGTGGTGGGGGGGGGGGGGGGAGGGGGTGGCTGAAAGTCCCGCAGTCTCTGTGAGGTATTACCTCAACTAAGACAATGTGAAAACTCGAAGAAACAAAAAGCATCATAGTTGGTTCCAGTCTTGATGCTTATAATGCCCATGAATTTAGAGAAAAACTTTACTCTTATTTTTCTTAGCCCTTGGTTCGATTGTGTTGTTCTCTCTTTCTTCTCATTTCGAGTTGATAGAGCGTTCGCCTTATACTCAGGAGCCATGGGTTCGATCCCCATCTATGTCATACCAAATGATGTTAAAAGATGGGTCTGTTTGGCGTTCAACAAGAAAGGCATAGAACAAAGTTAATATGGCGCTGTTCAGTGGCTGTCAGGCCCACGATTAATGATGGGCAAAAATAATTTACGTTTCGGATCCTAAAATTTTGAGCTTTTTTGTTTTTGTTTTTTGTAGCTTCTCCTATCCCCGGTCTCATTCTTTCTCAACCTTTCTTCTCTGTGTCTCCTCTTTCTTAATTTATCTCAATTTTTATGACCACGCCCTTTGGCTCCTTGCTTTCTATCACCTATAATAGTCATCAACCCGGTTATCCCTCTCTCATACAGCATCCTTTTCTTAATTTATACTCTCGTATTATTTTCTTCTCTCGCCAACTCTCTCTTGCTCATACACTATAATCTGCTTTATCTTTTTTCTCTCTCATTCTCATACACTCTCTTCTTCTTAACCCCCCCCCCCTCTCTCTCTCTCTCTCTCGCTCATATCATCTCCTGTCTCTGTGCGTCATACGCTATCTCCATTCTCCTTGTCTCTCATTCTCCGTCTCTTCATTTCTCTTGTCTCTCTCTCTCTTCTGTTTTTGTCTCTGTATCTCTTTCTCTCTCTCTCTCTCTCTCTCTCTCTCTCTCTCCATCTTTTCTTTCTTCATTTTCCTCTGTCTCTGTGTCTAAAAATATGTTGCCTGAAAACCGTATTGACAAAAGAGATATGTGACCTTAATTATTCATTGTTACCATTTAATGGCACATGAATGTGCAAAAGGTTGTCTTTATAAAAACATGATTACAAACAAAAGTAAATGATATGTTTTGTCCATTGCAAACATGAATATACGTAAACAATAATTATCAACTAAACGAATGGGCAAGTTTCAAGGCATATCATTTTCTGACTCACCCTATAAATAAGTAAATGATAAAAATAAACCTTTACATTTTTTTTTCTCATGAAGCCTACACAGGGTTTTGTACTGCTAGGTTTCCGAATAGGTGCTGCTCTTTTCTGAAGATTCTTTATTCTGAAGTTTCATTATTCCGAAAAGAAAATAATTCTTGATACAAGGAAGGTACGCTTTTATGGGATGATAAAGGCTTCTTTGATAAGGAAACAAAATAAGGCCTGTTAATTCGATTATGAAATAATCTTCGTTCGTCCATAAAATGGAATAGAATAAGGGATAAGAATGCTTCGTTTTCGGATTAACGAAACTTATTTAATATTCTAAGTAATGAACTGCATTTCACTTTCAATTTAGCGAACTCTATTTGATTTTCGGTGTAGTTGAATATTTTGAATAATAAGGCTTAACCTTCAACATTCGTTACAAACTTGAAGTTAACCAAATTATTATTTCCCCAAGGTGTCTTTTAAGATTTGGCCATAAAGGTTTAAGAGAAGAGGGGAAATTAGATCAATAATCAAGAAATAATAACGACAACATCACCATATATACATGATTCTTGAAGTAAATATAATGGCATGTAAATAATTTGTAGAAATTTGCAAAACTAATTTAGATGCATTGAATCATCCCATTTTCAATTTTAAAATTCATAAAGTGACCATTTAGTATGGGTTTGTTTTGTAAAAAAACGCGTTTCGTATAAAATCAATCTTTACTGAATCAAATCAACTTATAAAACGCTATCAAGTTTTTAAATCGGCATTGAGTGAATAATTACAAAAATTGATTTGCCTAAACCTGTTGATATAATTATCCCAACCGTATATCAATATTAAAATAAATCCCTGTAATAAAACAACTACAATTATAATTGTAATGTACGAAACGGCTTGGCGTATAATTATATAACAAGCACAAAAGCATAACATTACATTTCTATCCAAGCTGTTATTTATAAGTATATACTACCTATTTGATGATACTAGAAACTTATTGCTATCAATGTTCTCATGTTTTAAAGGTGTCTTATCAGTTGGTTGAACTAAATCAATCATAGTCAATTTGCATTTGAAATTATTTCCCCATTCCTGCTCAGTCAATGTTCTCTCATCGTCGTCGCCTAAATTATCCCCGACATTGCAGTCTTGCGATTCAATATTCGCATTAGTGACGTCTTCATCTGAAAAATACGTCCACAATGGATGACGGCGATCGAAAAGTCTCTTTTCTTCTGATCCTGAAATTCGGGTCTCACTCTTTTTCGGACCCATCTCAAGATTAGGGCAAATTGGTGCTGGTGGTCGATGTAAGATGTAATCTTTCATTGATGACCCGAACCACCCTTTCTGTCCACCAACGCCGAACTCATCTTCGCTTTTAAACAACGGCACTTGAGCAACATCATATTGAATGGGTTGATGGTATTCTATCTGTATATTGGTGGCCGGGTTGTCCTTCTTTCTGTGTTGTTTAATGCATCGCTGGAACCAACTCGACATCGTGTTGGATCGTCTGTAGACGTGGAAACCAACGACGAGTGACGTGATGATGGCCCACATGATGACGCAGCTTACTAAGAAGAAGGATAAGTAAACCAGCCACACGCTATTGGTAGAAAAAAAAAGATAACAAGACATTTGTAAATGATATTATTTTGAGAGGTGGCAGTGATGGCAACCTTATTCAGTGCACGCAATTTTTTAAAACATGTATGAATTTCCAATTGGTCTATTCCCACTTAGTCTTATGTCCGTTTGGTCTAATTTCTACTTAGCCCAATTACTATTTCGTCTAATAGTCCGATAAGCTATTCACATTTCGTTTAATACCCACTTGGTGTACACCATTAGTCCATTTCATAGTGGTGGTATACCAAATGATCTTTTGGCAAAATGTGAAAAAAACTATATCGGGCTCGAAATGGGACTTTGAAACGAGCAAATGCGTCGATATTTTGGCTGGGCTCATTTTATAATAATAATAATAATAAATAAAGCATTTATAATGCGCTATTCTTCTAGTAAACTATTCAGAGGCGCAGAGGGAAAAGGAAAGAAGAATCAGAAAAAGAGAGAAGTATGAAAAACATATATATATCTAACGAAAATAAAAAGAGAACATATATGATTATTATTTTGTAGAATAATTTCAAAAGCGATTAATTTGTAGCAATGTGAAGGCTTACACGTATTTTTGTGAAATAACAATAACTTATAATGAATCCTCATTATTATAGATTCTCTTTTATTATAATAATATTCATGAGTTATCATCTATTGACCTATTTGCTTTGAGAAACAACTTAATTCACACAGAAATATGCATCATTCTATGAAGTCTGCAATAGACTGGTATATAATTTTGTCTTGAAACATATACCTTTAGATACAATTATTGACAGTGCACTGTACATTTCAGTATGATATTTGTCTGATAACAATTAATTGGATTTTATCCACGAAATTAAACTTATAGATGTTTCACCAATTCAGTTTAAGTTTCATTTAATTGGATTTATAATTTTTAAAAAATGTGAATATGCGCTGTTATTCATTTCATGAGCCGCGGAGCGTTTATGAAAGTTGGGGAAGGGGTGGGGATAACCTGCAGAACAAAAATACAATCAAATGGACATTTTTCCATTTTTGTACACGTTTACTGAAAGCAAGGACTAGAAATACTGTAGAAGCCTCTCAAAGCAGTTAATACTATTATATTATACCATTACAATATGGACAAGTCATTTTATATTTATTTCCCTCCTGCAATGTCATATAAGATAAGAGAGTTTTATGTGACACCTCGCAAAAGTGAATGCGTTGTCATAGATTATCCATCCCATTTATGATTACAAAATGTTAAATTCCTTTGTTATACTTTTTATTCATTTTTTCTCAAACGGTCACTGCATGATCATTCTGTTTCTTTGATTTGTTTGCTGCTGTTGTCACACAATTCAATTTCTTACTATATGTTTTATAAC
The DNA here is from genome assembly GCA_940671915.1 of Paracentrotus lividus. Classification (NCBI taxonomy): domain Eukaryota; kingdom Metazoa; phylum Echinodermata; class Echinoidea; order Camarodonta; family Echinidae; genus Paracentrotus; species Paracentrotus lividus. The sequence continues at coordinate 64,561,022 of CALNVZ010002100.1, read as the reverse complement.
ATTTCATTGCTTAGAAGTTTCTTATATTCATTAGCTTTGGGGGAAAACTCAAAACGTTTATTCTCTGCACTGTGTTGTGGGCATGTATCTTATTTGTTCTTCCAAATCAATATGTCTATAATCGTTTCTTTGCTCAATCAGGATGAGTCATAAGGACAAAGATAAAAAAATTCATTAGATTCAGTCATTAAGGGGGATGAAAAATTATAGATAACCAACCATAATAATGAGCCATCTTAATGGGATAACCAATGGAAACAATGCTAAAGTACAAGTGAGACATGTTTGCATGCACAGTATAAGTACAAAATAAATAAATAGATAAATAAATAAATAAATCAACAAATAACAGCACTGTCGATAAAAGATTTTGATATAATTATAAGAAATTAACTTGGAAAAAAAAGGGGTGTGAGGCTATAACGGGTATGCGCACTTTAGACCTGCAAGATCCTTCAACTATATTATCGTCATTAAAGTGTTTATAAATATACACCATGTTTTGATGATACCCACCAGCATTTTTTATCCGCCTGATGAAGTGTAGGAATGATACTGGTACTTCCTAACCCGTTGCCTGGATCGTTTCCGAAACTATTCAAGACACTCGACTCCAAGATGGCGGTCGCGTCGTCTGCTAGGGTAGTCATGGCGGCAAACTTGACTGTGTTGTGAGCACGTGCAGCAAGATAATCAGCTCATTTGAAGATAACTTGATATGTTTCTATCCTAAAAGGGTAAGGGTGAAATATTGAATTCAGAAAGATACACATTCAATTAGATACATTTAAATTAATTTCTTGCATTGGCTTAGAAAAAAAAACCCAAACAAAGCAATTTTGATGTAGCGCCGCGCGTTCTCTCTAGCTTTTAGAATACATGGACTAGGATGACTTTTTAAATTCTTTTAAATAGGGATTTTAAAATGTAGTTGTTAAAGAGAAAAAAAATCACTATAGATATTTCAATTTGAGTTTGCCATGCGATTCAAACTAAAATTCAAACATAATTTTTATTGATTTTATTTTTAGTCATCATTTCACGAGGAAACCCCCCCCAAAAAAAAAAAAAAAAACCCCAAAAACACAACAAACAACCTCATTGTTTAACAATGAATCATTATGGTTAAAAAACTAAAAAACTAATAAACAAATTTTAAAAAAAAAAGAAAAAAAAAAGAAGAAAATTGAACAAGTCAAACTTCATTTATAATGAGCTTCTATTTTATAACTTTACTTTGAGTGGGATACAAAAAGGCCGACAGTCGTAATGGGATGATTCATAAATAATTTGTTCATATTTTATTCCATAATCATTCTTGAATTTCTTATAACTATTATAAAATGATAACAAAATACTTTTTCAAAATACTTTTGTACCATGATTAAATACAATACCTATGATCTGACATCTTGAAAATGAAAATTTGCACTGAAATACAAATCAATGATAGAAATTTTCTTTCATATTTTTTGGTATCATTATAATAATAATGTATATTATGCTTTCTATTTAGGCACAAATTTGTAATTCGACTTTACCATGATTTCTTCGATATACTGGGATGCAATATTGCATTTGAGAAATAGGCCTTTTAACTCATGTGATAAACGAAATATCTTCACAATTTAAAATATGAAAATTAATAATAATTATCTCAAATTTCGATTATTTTCATCTCTCATGTGATACAAATAAGGATACGAGTTATTATGCAAACTAATTTGCCAGGTTTATTGAGACAAGGGCGGCATTAAAAAACAAATAAAAACAATTTCCTCTTATCATCAGCCTACAAAAGATCGGAAAAAATGACAAGACTTCAAACCTACACGAAAATTCTGTTTGTATACTTGTATGTAGACTCGATACTGAAAAAAATAATTTGTTGAGCATATTAGCCATGAATAGGCCTATACACAGCAACATAAAATAGAATATTGATTGACTTACCATTTTGGGGTTGGTAATCCTTGGGATGAAAAAAGACGCTTTTATAATTGATGAATGGTTTTGCAGATCATATTTACACATTTATTATATTCCGAAGGGAAAGTGATAATGAGCCATCTCCGTTATTTAAGTCCACTTTTAAGTACCAATGCCATTTTGTTCTCCGTTACGTTTCGTGTCCATTATGTTTATTGATGTGAAGAATATTAATAATCATCATTGTGTGAATAATTCGAAGGAAAATAAAGAATTTGCCATCATCCGAGAGTCGAAGTTGGTTGATTTGTCGATGAACAATTTGACCTTACTACAGACATCATCTATTTCAGTAAAATTTTAGAAGATTCCTGCTGAATCATTGAACAGAGTTGCGGGTACCGTCAGCTAATTTTCCCGAAATGAATTAATTCGCGCTTCTCGAATCCAATATATCCGGAGTCTATACAAAAATACACACTTTGCACTTTTCACATTATTGAAAGTGCAAACAAACGTCTTACTAGGGGCACTTTTACAAATGCAATTTTGCACCTCGGTTGAAGATGATCCCAGTCGTATAGGTACACAGTTGCACCTGTAAAGGTGATCGAGTGTGACATTTTATAGGTTCTAAGTTGAAATATTTATTCTTAAATTTAGGTACCTCGAAAACGTACATAAAGCTTTCAAACCCTTTTAGGAAATCATTAGAAAATAGCGATCCGCCAAATTTTTAGACCTCTTCCTATTTTGGTGTGCTTCTGTTTCGCGGTAAGGACGAGCCCACTCTTCCCCCAATTACTGTGGTAAGCTCTTGCAACTATTATAAAGACTGCAATTTCTGATAATTTCCTGAAAGTTTCTCCAATTATTATAGTTTTAAAATAATAGGGTGGGGGGTGGGGGGGGGGGGCCTTCCCCTACGCTCCGACTGAACTCGTGCCACCTGTATTTCTCTTTACACCTTGGGGTGATTAACTAACATTTAAAATCAATCCCAACTATGGACCTATGGAACTATAAATGGCTATTGATCCTAAAATTGATATTATACAGTTGGGATGAATTTCAGCTGTTAGTGAATAACCCCATTATATTATACGAAACGACAACACTAAAGAATAAATTTGTAAGGATGCAAGACATTGCCTAATCTAAATTAATATAATTTATTATTAGCTGTCTTTCACCAAATCTATCAAGTAAATATTTGAATTTGTTCTGCAGGGCATCCAGGGTTATTTTTTTGCAAAGATGGAGTCAGAAATTTAAAACAATGCATTTTTGGAAATTCCGTTCTTTCACAGGAAAACCTCAAATAAAGGAATGGCAAATTATTTTTTAAAGACATTCGTATATCAAAGACAACCTACAGAAAAGGACTCTTTTCTTTGTCCCCCCCCCCCCCACAGAACATTTTTTTTTAAAATGTAACTTTAAACAGGACCATGTAAATTTTAATTTAATTTTAATTTTATTTGATACGGACTGTATAATACCCTACGAAACAAAATATAACAATAATACATGTATTATGTTGACAAACGGAAAAGAAGTATTTATTCTCACACACACAAAATGGAATTGCATACACAGTGATTGGTATAAAAAAGATAGATAAATTTCAAGATAACAGGAAAGAAAGCAAGAATGCTGAGTCACTTTGGATTGGTCTTATCACATAAAGTTAACACAACTATACTAATTTAAAGACATTTAATATACCTATAAATCTGTTATATTTGTTTAGATTTCATGCTTTAGTAGATATAATCGTTATTTACAGCCATTAATTTAGATCTACCAGTATCTAAATTGTGAGTGTAGCTTTTTCAAATGTTAATCATATTTAATACAAATAAATCTTTAAAAATTCAAAATAGTTCTTTTTAAAATTTTTTAAACAAAGTACTTCTTTTTAAAATGGAGAAATAATAATGAAATGAAAAGGAGATTTAGTAAGAGATTAAAATCTTTTATACTTAAAAAAAAAAAATTTATTATTATTGATTGCAATTAATTTTGAAGTATACTGATAAAAGTGGCTGATAAATTTTATTTTTCAAATTAAAATCTTCACATCAAAGAGTATGAAATAAAGTCGATTGTGAAGGGATTTCTTGTACATCATTAGCCCATGGTTTCGTAATCTGTAAAGTAAGAAATATTTATTTGACATGTTATTATTACAATTAAATAAATTATTTTATTATTGTTCAGTATCATTGTGAGAAAATGACCTTACTTTATAAACATGTGATACATATTTAAGTTTATTAATTTGTTTTATTTAACCAGGGTAGCTTTGATAGTATAAAAGCATTCTTTTCAAGGGGCCTGCACACAAAAGTTGACACTAACATTATATATGTATACTTAAGAAAATATTGAGTTAAAATTAATTCACTTCCATTTCCTCTGTAGGAAATTAAAACTTTTTTTAACAATGATTTTTAAATGATACAAAAAACATGTAGTATGTACATAGTCAAAACATTTGAAAAAATGTTATACTCTATATCTTCCTTTCTATACATAATACAATAAAATAATTTACATTAATATGAATCATTCAGCAATAAATTATTTGCTCTAGCCTGCTAGGCAATATACACATCACACAAACTATGGAGGGATTCAATCAACAATGATTTACAAAATAAAGAATTTGGTATTTTCAACATAATAACATAAAAACAAAAACACAATACATGTATAGAGATAAAAAATTAAATTACTTGATTAAGGCACATGAAGCACACAAACACAACATCCCATACACCAGTGAAACAAACACCAATCAGTTATTAGACTGTGCCAATTCAAAATGATTCATCAAAGACTTTTTCTGCAAACGATCAAATATACACTACTGAAAAAGATTTTATTTGCCCAATTGTATCGGGATGTGCTCTCAGTAAACTCTCTAAGCCTACTTAAGCCACACATAACAACTAAAAGAGAAGCACAATCAGCAAATACAACCAAAACAACAAATAGAGTACACATCATAACTACAGCTTGGGAAATAATTATTAGACCAAACCATATGGGAACAGGAAAATGGTCTAATAATTATTCCCCAAGCTATACATCTGTACGTCACAGCACATGGAACTGAAAACACACAATATATATATGCTTCCAAATATATCATCTCAAATATTTACATAAAAAAGAAAATCACTACATAAACATCCAATCTTTGGCAGTTACAGTACTTTCCTTGAGCAGCGGAAATGAATATTACCAGCTCAAAATTTATCAAGGTGTAAGGCCCTGCCTTTGAGTATAACCAACATATAGATGTATAATTCCTGATATGATATCATAAGTATAACCACTGTTATCCAACACATGACTCGCAGTGAGGATAAACAACAGAATAAAAAAGATACAGTCACGTAAATCTAACAGAGATTGGTCCAACTTTATGAATGTGGTTTAAGAATAGACAATGGGCAGAATCACTGATTAACTATTGTCAGCTAAAAGGGTAAGTAAAATAGGATAAATATAACTATCTGTAGACCATAATTGTACCCCTCTTTGGTCATCTATAGTAAATTGGTGGTATACATTGTTAAATTTTATCCACTCCTTTAAATTTGGGCCACGGCCATCAAAGTTGGATATAACATGAACAAACGAGAAAGATAATCTTGACATAAATCAGTTTGAATGAGTTGTGCATCTAACTATACATATAACTAAATATATTATAGAAAAATAAGTCTCTACATACTATGAGTGTAATGAAATGAGGTATGATCTAAATCCTTTGCACTAACTCTCAGTGGATGTACAAAACTATAATGTCCCACACTCCTATTGTACAAGGCCCTAAATGTACAAGATTTAGTTATACATTACACATCAATTTCTTTTACATGATAATCAAATTTGGGCATAAGGTTTCAGGCTCTTGTGGAATGATGTATGCATTTATCTCAAACCACTTAATCTCAAAATTGTTTCATCTTGTAAATTTCTCTCAAACATTTCTGCAACATTCTCCAATATAAGGTATCATGAAAAACAGAGAGGCTATTTTACATACAATAAGCATAACATTTATGACCAAAGCATAATAAATCAACTTGTTTCATACATTAGGATATTTTGGAACAACAAATATTTTCATCAACCTCATCCTTCAAATATCTGAAGCACAGTCATTAATGTAAATAAATACTAGCCTGATGTCTAGGAATTGCCTGTATTGAATGTTTTAAAAATTGTGAAATAGCACCCCTAACTTTAATAAGATTGATGAAGTGCTCTTGATGATCACCTGGGGATATCATCTAGTCATGTGCTGATCATATTACAGATGGCTCATATCTAAATGCTTTGAATATTTTCCAACTAGAGATTGCTGCAAAATATGCAAACGGCTCAAGTGATGAACTTTTACTATTACACAACTCTGGTACATGTAACTTTGAAGATCTTTGTTTGAGAGTGCCTGTACTTGGCCCTCAATACACAACTTGGGATGCATACCTAATCCCTAGCAATCAACTATAACTACTCAAGAAGAATGTTCAGTTGGTCTGAAGCTGTCTTGGCTGAAAGTGATTAGTTGTTGGTCGCTAATGAGGTGCATCTTCTCTAGAATATCAAGTGAGGTGTCATATCTTCCTCTGTTCCTTTCCCCCTTGAGATAACACTCTTTTCTCTCTGACATTCAAACTTAGCCGTTATCTTCCCAGGTTCATTAACTGCTTTGAAGATCAACAGAGCTACAGCCGTGTACATTCCTTAACTGTCTTTGAAGATCAACTGAGTGTACATATCTTGCTCTGTGCCAAGGATGGTTTACCCCTTGACATAACACTGGATGTGGCTCTTTTCTCTCTAGCACTCAACCTCAGCTGTTCAGATTGTTGGTTCATTTGCCATTCCTAAAGATCACCAGAGTGTACATATATTGCTCTGTGTTGAGGATGGTTTGCCTCTTGACATAACACTAGATGTGGCTCTTTCTCTCTGGCACTCAACCTCAGCTGTTCAGATTGTTGGGCCCTTGACTATTCTTGAGGATCAACTGAGCGTACATATCTTGCTCTGTGCCGAGGATGGTTTGCCCCTTGACATAACACTGGATGTGGCTCTTTTCTCTCTAGCACTCAACCTCAGCTGTTCAGATTGTTGGTTCATTTGCCGTTCCTAAAGATCAACTTAGTGAACATATCTTGCTCTGTGCCGAGGATGTTTTGCCCCTCGACTTAACACTAGATGTGGCTCTTTTCTCTCTAGCACTCAACCTCAGCTGTTCAGATTGTTGGTTCATTTGCCATTCCTAAAGATCAACTGAGTGTACATATCTTGCTCTGTGCCAAGGATGGTTTGCCTCTTGACCATAACACTAGATGTGGCTCTTTTCTCTCTAGCACTCAACCTCAGCTGTTCAGATTGTTTGTTCATTTGCCGTTCCTAAAGATCAACTTAGTGTACATATCTTACTCTGTGCCGAGGATGGTTTGCCTCTTGACATAACACTAGATGTGGCTCTTTTCTCTCTTGCGCTTAACCTCAGTTGTTCAGATTGTAGATTCATTAACTGTTCTTGTAGATTGAGCATCATCTTATTATTGTCAGCCATCTTGTGACTCTGATCTACTAACTCTGTGCGGAGTTGGTTGATCTCTCCTTTCAACACCTGCTCACGTTCCTACGGTAATAAGAACAAACAGATAACGATCTTAAATTGAATTTACACAATCATCTTTTTTATCAATTGCAGATGCTCTTCATTTATAGACAAAGATGAAAGCTTATTTGATAAGGATCAAAGGGGAATGCTATTCATGGGCTCTTGAATATTAGTTTCTAACCATTTCTCAAATTTCTCCTGAAAAAGACATGGTATACCAGCTACATTTTAAAAACATCGTACATGTTTGTATACTAATATCCCTATGTACTTTGGCATAGACCATACTGACATGTCATGAGAGCACTAATAAGTTTGTAGTAATAGTAACGGAAATGGCAAGATACATAATATCTGTCTTAAAATGTTTAAAGAATATATACATGTAGAACCCCAAAATAGCATAAATGTCAAATCTGTATCCCATTAGAAACAGTTTCCCATGGTTCATCCAATTAAAGACAGACCATCGTAGACCTTGCGATCAGATAGTCTTATTTGCAACTTGCGCAAGCGCTCTTGTTGTCTGTCCATAGCAAGTATGATTAAGTCTGTGACCCCTTGTAATCCAGTTGGGATGATTCACAACTTGCATGAGATGTGATGTTACTTATGAGCCTTGGTCAGTCAAATACCAATCATGAACTAGTCAGATTGTAAGGTATGTAGCGGCTTTTAAAATAAAGACAGGGTTTGTATTACAAAATTTACTATAGATGAAAATAAAGATGAGATGTCTTACCTTGGCTGCAATTCTAGCCTTCTCCTCAACCTCCTCCATCTGTTTTCTTCTATCTTCCTCCAGCTTCTTGAGTTGTTCTTCAGTTCTCTCCTTCTCTTCCTGGAGTCGATGTAGCTCTTGCTGTAGCTTCAGCTGACCTCCTTCTCCTGGCTTCTTAGGATTGTCTTTCAGTAGGCCCTCTATGGTCCATGAACTGTGCAGGAGACAAATAATAATAACAATATATAAGTTTTGTTTAGTGCTGTAGCTTCAGCTGACCTTCTTCTCCAGGCTTCTTAAGGATGTCTTTCAGTAGGCCCTCTATCGTCCATGAACTGTACAGGACAATTATTATACTACTAATAATAGTAACAATATTTGAAATGATCTTCAGTTCTCTTTTTCTCCTCCTGGTGGCAATGTAGCTCTTGCTGTCGCTTCAGCTGACCTCTTCTTCAGTCTTCTTAAGGATGTCTTTCAGTAGGCCCTCTATCGTCCATGAACTGTACAGGACAATTATTATACTACTAATAATAGTAACAATATTTGAAATGATCTTCAGTTCTCTTTTTCTCCTCCTGGTGGCGATGTAGCTCTTGCTGTCGCTTCAGTTGACCTCTTCTTCAGTCTTCTTAAGGCTGTCTTTCAGGAGACATTGGAGGAGACATTAGATAATGAATTGATCTATTGTTGACATACTTCTCATACTTTGTTCATCAGATTAACATCTCAGGATTTGACATGTAAAAGTACCATGTTCTTGTGCATAATCAGACTTGCAAATATGAACCACTTTATAAGGGGAGGTAACATATCAAGATTTCACATGTTAGCCTTCATTTATATACCTTTTGACAAAACAATCATAGTAAATTAGTTTCATATAAAATAATAATGCCTGGAATATTACAGTACTCGTTTTGTTACTTAGCACCATGTTTGTGGTGTGAATATGGTACAAAGTAGGGGATAAATTTCTAATAATTCAGCATAGGAAGTTACTGCAAGACTACATGATCAGAATGTTGCATCCAGTGAGAGGAATATGGACAATATGGTGCTATCACTGGGTTCTAAAATAAACTTTAATCTATTTGAAGTCATACTAGTTTTTGAGGGTTTCTCCCATAATGTTCTCCTAATAACCATGCCTTTCTTATTTCAAAGCTCATAATTGTGATGTATCAACTGATTGAAGAATATAAAAAAAGAAAAGAAAAAAGAAAACTAATTCTAATCAGGCATATACAAACATTCACATGTATATGACACATCCGACCTTCTTCCATCCATTTAGAAACCTACCTTGTTCTAGCTCTCCCTCTAGCCATGCGTAACCTATTGAGTTGTCTTTGAGCACCTGGTACTGGAGGCTTTTGCTGCTTGTATGGACTCACTTTACTTGCATGCCTGCAACAACAATAAAGACCATATCAGAATTCAACTTAAACTATGATTTGGCACATCACATGATTGCATCTAATACTATTTCTCTAATACACAGGAGTTTCAGCATTAGTTTCAATAACATGTTTTGCTCTATGAGTACTTGGGTATGACAAAAAAGTAAATCCATATAAAAAGAAAATAAATGCAATTCAAATATTTTTACCTCATTAAAATCACTAAAACTTTATAAATCCCCTTTCTTCTTTTTTGTTGAAAGACTTCGAGGTAATCTAGATTTATATCATCCCCAAAGGATACAATTTGCTTGACAATCTTTTTCTTCATTATAACACTGCATGACATGGACCTAGTTATAATTGTTTGAAATTGCCACAATCAGCACCATCAAGTTAAAATTTTGTAACATTATAAAAGATAAGTCTTATGATTAGTTTGTAGGACTTACATTGCTGCTGTGGCCACATATGCAAACTTCTTGCCTGGTTTGATAGGTTCTTCAGAACTGAAAAAAAAAAAAAAATAAAATAAAAAATACAGAGAGTATTATTATTCAAAATCTAATCAAGACATTCACTGAAATATTACTCTGATCAATATGACGAATAGGTATTTAAAATTGATTTATTTGATTAAAATTATAACTTTCATGATAATTTTTTTCTTGTATTGTAAGTTCATTCTTAACCAAGTATGATCGTCATTGTCATCGATCGCATCTTCCAAGCTTACACTCTATTTTTAGGTGGCTTGTATTTTGAGCCCGAGTCGCTTGAAATAGGCTCACCAGTGTTGAAGTCTACACCACTCTCTGGGGATGTGATGACCTATGACCTATGACCTACTATGAACATTCTATTCTTAGGTTGCTTGTGTTCCGAGCCTGAGTCACTAGACATTGGGTCACCAGTGTTGAAGTCCACCCCACTCTCTGGGGACGTGATGACCTATGACCTACTATGATTAGCATCTAACTTACATTCTATTCTTAGGTTGCTTGTGTTCCGAGCCCGAGTCACTAGACATGGGGTCATCAGTGTTTAAGTCCTCCCCATTCTGGGGACGTAATGACTTATGACCTACTATAATTAGCATCTAACTTACATTCTATTCTTAGGTTGCTTATGTTCTGAGCCTGAGTCACTTGACATGGGGTCACCGGTATTGAAGTCCACCCCACTCTCAGGGGATGTGATGACCTGCATCTCACCAGAAGCTTTCTTTACCAAGACAGGGATGTTCTGACCATCAAATCCTCGCTGAAAGAATGATAAAGAGATAGCAAGTTAGATATTGAATGAATACACTCTTTCCAGTAAAAACAAAAAATATTCTGACCCTTGAACTCTCTGTGAGAGAATAAAGAAGAAATTGAAGAGAATTTGATTTACTGTATAAGTGGTTATTTTCGCAGTGACTTTATTTTTGCAAATTTTGCAAGCTGGTCATCGCGAAAATTTATACTTCAGTACAAGGCTATTTATAGCAATGAAGTCACCACCAAAAGCAAAATTTTGCTCTCGCGAATTTCCCTAACTAGTCCAAAATCGCGGAAATATCTGTATGCGAAAATATTGGCTTATGCATTAATTTGATTCTAATTAATATTTCCATAATATACACAGTATTACATTGCCAAGTAAAGAGAGTTGACATCCGAAAAGGTACAAAAAAGAAAACTTTTCAAAATTAATTACATGGTAATGGCATATATGGTATACGAACAAAAAGACACTACTTTTGTAAAAATGAAATAAACCAAACTATGATCATAATTACAAAAACAAATTTGTTTTGCAAATGAAAAATAAAGGGAGCTTGTAGGAAGAATGAAATACAAACATTTTATTTGAAAAGAGTAAAAGGAGTGAGCAGGCCATTTTTTGTACATTCGCATCACTCCTCCCAGGTGTAAATAGGTACTTGATATGCTTGAGCGCTAAATACTTGCCGCCAGCTATGACTGGGGTAATAATGTGTAAAGAAGCCTGTAAAGCGCCATGAACATCATAGCTGACGGACCCGAGCGCTATATAACAAGCAACCATTGTCATTGTCATTATTGTTTTAGCAATAATATGAACTGTCATAAGTTGAAGAACTGTACAACTATATGATTAATAATATCAAACATTGTGACTGTTCACCAGTTAAAAATGTTAAAAACATAAAAAGTAGAACTCACTAATAATAACTTACTTTTGTATTACTGTCTCGGCGGGAAATCTGATCCGGCTTTCTACTTTGATCTGTTGGCAAGAATCAAATAGATGGGGCAAATAGCTTCATTATCTCATGGTAAAATGATAAAATTCAGCTGATAAGGCATACGAAGGAATTTACAGAAAACAAAATGAAGTTCTTGGTTGACAGTATTCTAATTACATAGCTGGTAAATATTGGAATATAACACTCTTACAACAAATCCAGTGTAATTTTCACTTTCTTTTTCTTCTGGTGTTTCCTCCATTTATACTTTGTTCAAGTCAGTGATATCTGCTCTTTCTGCTTGTATATTATATATGTTGTTCATTGTATTTTATATTAATTAAAATATATTATTTGTGTCACATTGAATATTAGTACCTTATCACTGCACAATATGTGATGGGGAAGAGGTTGTGAAGTAAATCCTGTTTAGTACTTTACTGTGTTATGTTTTGTTTAAATCTCAATATTGACTTATGTGCATTGTTAAAAATTAGGTTAATATATTCATCCATCTATTTCATATTCAATATAAATTTTAGGAAAAAAATTCTGGAAATGCTACAAAAACTTCTTTCAAGTGCCAAGTTTCTGAAAAAACAATACAAGCAGATGTTTAGTACAGTTAAAAAGAGAGAAAAAAGGTTCCAGTACAAATAAGCACAGACTTAGACTGCTGACATGTAAATTAATGAAGGTTAAACTATATTTTTACATGACTCTAGATTAATAACAGTAATGATGTCTCATATAGTGCCTGCATACGTTAGCTCGGCACTCATGTATTCAAAACTAAATATATTACCCTATTATTAATCAATTCATTGGGATGTGCTGTGTTAAGGCAACCGCACACTATACAACTTTTGATCGCATGAATTACCGTTTTTGAATCTGAAATAAAACAGCGTGTGCAAAAATATATGTTTTGTTATTTCAGATCTAGAGTCTGGCATTCACGCTTCCAAAAGTCATTAGTGAGCGGTGACATTTAAAGACACACAGTATGTGTAACCTTTCAAGCCCTTGTAGTAAGCTGTCAAGTCAAAATGAAGAAAATTTGGAAAAACTCATTAAAAATTGTTTTTATCTTTATTGACAGGCAAATGAAAGACATAAATCATCACGAAGACTTATTTTTCTAAGGACATGTTTATTGATCCAATCATCCTCTACAGCATTTTGATCAAAGGCCAACCGCATTATTTGTCCTACCAGTACCAAATTTATCTTAAACACTTTGATATGACCAGTATCTTACACAGAATCTGAAAACCAAGTGCTATACAAGGTCATTCAGTAAATACCATTTGCTGAAGATTTTATGAGCTTTGCAATAAAAAAAAAAGTGTTATTTATACCAGGTTCACTGACATTAAGCTCACCCAACAGGATGGAATTAGGGGCCAGCCATGCCATATTCTATGATCACATATTGATCACATACCTTCAGACCCCTATGCCTAAGGATGTTACCATCAGCTTTTTTTTTAAAAGTCAGCAAATGTGTTTGCCGATTCAAATGAATATCATCAGGAGTATGAGTGCCCAACCATAAAAGAAGCTAAACTTGAAAGAGCTTCTCTACTTTTGAACAGAAGAAGAGCATGAAAAGCTAAATATAAACCCCTAAAAGCTGAAATTGGCTTTAAAGCTTGACTATCATCTTTGATACCCTTAGAAATGAGATGAATGGTCCAAAAACATATACAAATACAAGCATAACTTTGAAATCCTTAAAATGGAGATGTAATAGGAAGTAATAACCTTTCTAGGACAGGGTTCAGTATTGCTCATTCAATAATAATTGGATTATATACCATAATATGACTTGCCCCTACGCAAATATCAATATTTTATATTTCATAGAGAATAGAAATATAGAATGAATAGAAACAGATACTTTTAGCACTGAACATCTGTGTTGAACTGACCTTTGATATCCTTTGAATTAAGATGAACAACATGCTTGCTCCCTTTCTCATCCTCCTTGGTCTCGTCCGCCTCATCTCCATTGATACCATCCTCTTCACTATCATCTGCATCATTCTCATCAGCTCCATCACCTAATGATTCTTTAAACTCCTTCTGAAGCCAGGTTGGTATCTAATCATAAAACAATCAAGTCTGGTTAAACTAATGACCCTGTTTGGTACGGTCCAAACATTTTTGTCAGACTTCCTAGATTTAAGTTCCATTTTTTTTTTTTTTTTTTTTTTTTTTTTTTTTGGGGGGGGCACATTTTTTAGTACACTTTAGTGTCAAGCCCTGCACTATGTATACAGTGGTTGTCCTTACTATGATTTACTTTTCAATATTTTAAGGCTTTTTATATCAATGAAAAAAGAAAACATCACAAAAATCCTGAAATTAGGCTTGCATGGATTTCCAACCCTCGTCCAAAATTGTGAAAATAAGTGTTTGTTATAACTTTGGCTTATACAGAATTGTAACAATATATAAATAGATTTCTTACGTTTCCTTGGGTGTCAAGCTCTGATGTCTCAGAGCTAGTATACTCATCACCAGCATCATTGCTTAGGTTGGATGGTTGACCAGTAGCGTCTGTAGAATTGAGTAGACTGTTGTTGCTCCTGCATACATATTACAAAAAAAAAAAAAAAACTTTATTATAGATACCATTAAAGAAAACTAAACTTAGAACAAGATTATTTGAAGTTGAGTGTCATCTATTTTTTTTTTTAGTATTCTAAACGAAGTATACAACTCACTTCACTTGAGGTGCAGAAAAGAAAGGGGAGAAGAAGAGTTTGCTCCCTCAACATTTTGAAAATAATCAGTATGGTACAGGTCTGCAATCATGGAGATGTTCATTTCAGACAGAACTGTACCAGGGGTACTTTTTTTTTTGCGAGGATGGGGGAGAGCTTCCCTGACGCTCCATTGGTAGAAGAGTTTCCCATTTTTTTAAAAACAATTATTTTCACTTGTATGAGAACATTTAGGCAACTTAGGTCAACTAGCGTTAAAGCCAAAGAAAAAAAAAAAAAAAGTTTAAAGAAGGAAATGAAAAGACTTTAAAAGTAGCACCATAATTAAACATATATCAAATTAAGAACTAATTTGTAAAAATTGTGGCTCCTTGGGTTTCTACATTGTAAATAATAAGCATAGACTGGGGAAGAGTATGAATCTCACACATACTGTATCGAGTTAGGTATTCAAAAGTTATGAGATTACTTACAGCTTTCGGAGAAAATGTCGCCGTTTTCTCTTGGACTTCTTTCTAGGCAGAGGGCAGCTTGTTTCCAGTTGAACAAAGATATTTTCTCCCTGACAGAAGACTTGACTAAGACTAAGCTCATATGAACCATCGTTGTTCTCTGAACCAAGTCTGATAAAAAAAAAAAAAAGATTTAATTCAATTCATTTATTTCCATACTTTCCATAAAAAACAAATATTTACAATACATGTTAATTACAGTGTAAAAGACATAATAAAAAAAAAAGCCAAGCGGCTTGTTGGGCTGAACCCCAAAGTAATTTGAACAAATATTATTAACAAAATTAATGAAAATCAATGAATGCTTTGCTATGTCAAAGCCTGGCATTACATTTATAGTACAATGCAGTCTAAGCATAAGGAAAATTAGAATATCATTTCTGGCAATGTATGTATTACTGTACAAAATCAATTTGACTTTCAGCTTTAACTTACAAAAACAAAAGAATATAGAAAACTATTTTTCTGACTAAATAAATGACATCTGCCAAATCTACATACGTTAATAAGTGGACTTTTCAACAATGTTTAACAGTGAACTCTCTGCCTAGTTCCATTGTCAACTTCAGTCACACTTGTATAAATTATCTTCATGCAATCTCAATATTTATTTTATATTCAATGCTAGAAGATCTGGAAAACAAATACTGCTCATTTCAGGTCTCGGGAGTTATTTCCAGTTTCATGCCATGCTAAACTGATTAGTATCCTTAAAATCATTAGAGAAATATCCATTCATAGCATTAAAAGTAAAGTGGTATGCAAAGGGTTAAAAAGCAATAGCCTCTCTCTTACTCACTTCAATATAGGGGTCGGTTGAAGGAAGAGCTCAGACCTCTCTGGGCTGTCAATACTCATCTGACTGGTGGCGCTGGTCATGTGACGACGATTACCACTACCTGATCCACCTGTACAGGTCAAAGGTCATCATGTATCAGATGTTATGTTGTGTCATGCAGCATGAAGTATATTGTAGAGGGGATAGATTGGCAAGCATTTGGGGCTATATATTTTTCTTTTGATTTTTATTATGTCCCTTTCATAAAAAGTTTTTTTTTTTTTTTTCTGGGGAATTAACGTGCATTTCAATTTTAATTGATGATACATGTACATGTATGCATGCATGAAAACTAATAAAAACATAACAAAATAAAAGTGGAGGGAGGCATGATTGGATATGGTGCTGGAACAAATATTACATGGACTGGTGTGAAACAGGAATGAAAAAAGAAAATATATATATATATATATATATATGGACATAATACATAAATTACAGATGCAGTATAGTTTCAAACAAAATTTTGAAAATATTGTTTTTCACATCAGAATGTCAAGTTGCAATATTTTTTGCCACTTCAACAAACAACATTTTTTGAAAATTTTGATATATATATATAAAAAACCCAACAATTTCCCATTAGAATAACTTACTCGATTCATGAGTTTGGAGGCATACAACCACATCATGAACCATAATACAGAATAAAAAAAAGTCGTCTTTCGAGATAAGCATGTGCTAATAGTACTTTAAATCAAATGCCTATTGTAAATAAGATCCCCAAAAGAACGATCATAAAAAGCTGAGATATCCCTCAGATGGAAGGTATAAGAAGACAAAGGCCCATATGAAGACAAAAGTAGATAAAGATTAAGGAGAACAGCAGTCAGTATTATTGATATGGCATATGACTGGATGTCTTGTGAGATAAACATAAACTTGGAAACAAAAACAAAAAAGGTGAAGAAAGCCACCAGATAAATTGCAGTACCCAGCAAAACATGGTTTATTGATAATGCTTTGTAACATGCTAAGTACAGGTATATATAGAAGCACAACTAAACAATGCAGCAATATGATACATGCGAACTGCTCTTTTTAACTACTAGGTTCATGAAATGAGATCACAGTGATTGCACAGATAGACATAAATTAGCAAGGTGAGAGCAAGAGAGGTGTAACTCCAGTGCAGAAGTGTCCTTTTTTTCCCCTTTCAGGTATCAATGACCGATTGTGTAGCATAATAGTGTATGGCTTGGGAAATAATTATTAGACTGAATTGTATGGGAATAGGAAAGTGGTCTAATAATTATTGCCCAAGCTATAGATGAAAAGCACATCCGTAAATGAGCAAAGTGATAGCAGGAATTTAAATCTAATACAGCAGCAACCTTCTCTTTTTGACGATATTCACCTAAATTAAGGCCAAAACAATTGCAGAGCTAACACATATCACACGTTTAAAAGTATTCTCATAAAGTCTCACAGTTAGTTTAACAAACTTCTACACCTTTAACATTTGGCCATCACCAAACAAACTGTCATGTTCTTTCTCACATCACAGAAACATGGTTTAGCAGCCATTTGGTATATGTCAAATTGCTCTCGCATGAAAAATGTAGATGGAAACCATTCATCAGCAATGGAGTGCAACAAAAACGGTTATATTTTGTGAACCCTCCTCCTACCTCTAAACTCTCACAATATAAATAGTTGTGGATATAGCATGGATGTGGGATGCAAGCAAGCTATTTGATGAAGCTTACCAGATTTATCGGCACTTTGCAGTGCCTGCTCAGTTATAATTTCTTCTTTGGGCCAGACGAGAGGTACGGTTGTTTGCATGCAAGCAATGACTGAGTCTGCACAAATTACTGCAAGTACATGTATACGCATTATGGTTTCAAGCGTCCATGGGATACTAATTTGTTATTCAGCAAATAGTCAGCATTCAAAATAATAATAATGTATGCACAGAAAAATGATATTTGACATGCATTTATTACTAAAGGAAATTAAGGTTGAAAAATATGTCCACACAATCATTGCTGGTAAACCCCCACCCCGCCCAAGACTGCAGCTAACATTTAATTAATACATGATTCATGTATAGTAGTTAAAATCTCTACAAATATATCAATCCACTTGACATCTATATAAATACTACTCCCAAGTTACCAAAAGATGTGTATTACTCTATTTCTAACCTCTATATTTGATTCCAACATTCAAACCTTTAGAAGATTTATTAACAATATTAGTATCCTGTACATAGAAGATTAAAATTAGTAATTAATAGTTTATACCAACAGTTAGTAATTCTTTCTACCCTCATATATGTCTTCAGTTAAGTTCAGTACATGCAGACATACAGTTGAGCTAAAAGAATTTGAATCTAAAGTAGGTGTGTATAATGTACCTGTTATTCTTGCATCAGGGGAAGCACTGTACGTCCCTTTTTCTCCGTTTGGAAGGAACACACTATCAGTGCTCTCAGGGCGCTTCTGTCTACCTCCAGGCGGTGCGCTCTTGGCAACTACATGGGAGATAAGAATCAAGAGGTCAGTATTTAGAAAGCGAAGTAGGATATATAGGTTTGGAAAAGACTGTTTCCTGAAAATAGAAAGGGCAATCTCCTATTATTTTTTCCAGCTTTAGCACAGGTTTCATGAAAATCAGAATGATGGGCAAAGAGGCATGACAGACACAAAGAATTAAACCATGTACACGGATTAGTACTATGTCTTTTGTATCATAAAATGAAAGAAATACTCAAAGAAATACAAAAGTGGAATTATAATTCTAGACTTTAAAAAAGAATAGTTCTTGTAAAATTTACCTTCAGCTCTTGGGGTAGTTGCAGCACTCAGTGTGGAAGAGTCTTCGGTAGGAGCTAACAAAATAAATAAATGTCAAATTATTTTTCACATTTTCTAATATTAGGCAACGTTATTATTCATGAGTGAGGTTATCATTAAATAATTTGCAGTAAAAGTTAATCTCATATTTCTCACAGGTGTGCTAATGGGCTGTATGCATAAAGGCAAGTAATTTCTTTAAATATAATTTTGCTCATGTATTTTCTTATTTTCATGATATTTTGAATTTTAGCAAATTGTTATACAACTGTAAATGTTTATTTTATCATTTGGAAACATAATGCATGACTATTGAATTACATTAATTGAATTCAAAAGTAAATCTATTAGTAAAAATTTTAGTAGAAACAATTACTTTTGTCTTTCTGAAAACAACAGATCAAGTCTAAGTTTACAACCAAATTAAAAAAGTATGAAAAAAAAAGTTCAAATACTCGTACAAACAGGTAGTCAATTGACAGTGACACAAAGAAAGCTGACATGTTGATGAAATATCTGAGCACCAGTGGCAGATCCAGGCATGGGCGAAAGCAATGCACATCCCTTAGAATTTGAAAAAAACACTCATTGACTGCAAATGTCAAAAATCGGCTCCCCACCCCCCGCCCCCCCCCCCCATTTTCATATCCTGGATCTGCCGCTCCATCACACATTTTGAGAATCAACCTCCTGTCAAAGGTCATGTAAAAAAAGACAAATGTATCAACTTACATGATGACTCCGCTTTCTCTACATCATCCTTTGTGGCCTCCATAATCACATCCATTGGAATCTGAGACTGCCTGTTGACCCCAGTGACCTTCGACCATTGGTGACCTCTTGACCTTGGCTTGGCTGAGCTCTAAACTACTCTGTTACTATCATTCCTGGATCAGAGGTCAACCATCCTTGCCCATAGGTAGAGGTAGTTATCTGTAGCTCCTGCTACTGTGTAGTCTTCACCACATGCAACAGTCTAAGAATGATGTGAAAAGGAGTAAGGTAAAGAAGATTATGATGCTTTAACTCTTTACATGCTGAATACATTCTAAAGGGAAAATAATGACAATTGTTCATCGTATATTTTCTCTGAATTCTGATTTTCGAACGGCAATAGTGATACTGGTAGCTTTACTACAGACGTTACGTATGATCAACAGCTATTGTTTTACTTTCTCTTGTACACAATAGCTGAGAAAAACAATTATTATGAATGTTCAATTTAATTATACGATTGTGCACAGATGCCTCTTCAGCGTGGCAAGGGTTAATTGTATCAAATTCTAAATCTGGGCAATAGTGAAAAAACTTTTGCCTGATCATAGGTCTATGACTCAAGCAAAGGAGATTGGGACAGGGGATAACCAACAAGAATTTCTTTCTAACCAGAACAAGTTTATAAAGTTTACAACCAAGTCCAAAGACAACATACATGCCTTACTAAAACACAAATTCATCTACAAATAAACTGGATACGATATATGATAGAAATAATATAGCAAACGATTTGAATATATGTTTTGTTTTACTGGCCCTGAGCAAACAATATGCTTATGTAGATTACTTACAGATATGATCTTATCAGCCATAGTCTGGACCTGTGCTGGGGCTTCCCTAGGCTTGGTGTTCCCAAAGCCTAACTGTCCATGCTGATTCTTTCCAAACATATAGACTAGACCAGGTTCTACTACCACTGCACTGTGATGAGGACCAACTACCATGTCAAGCACACGGAACTTGCTCAGAGCTTTCACTGCCGTGGGAACTTTCCTGCCTTCCACTTCAGTCTGGAGGGTACAAAAAGGCAACAATCTATTAAATATCAGCTTACATAGCAATGTAGGTCAAATAAGAGGAAAGTTTATGTTGCACTTGTTTACTGATCTGCTCCAGAAATATAGAATGTACAAGAAGATATCAATGAAAGAGCGTTACAAAAAGGTGTCAACAGCTTTGAAAATTAAAAACAAAGCAAATCCTGAATATGCTACAGATGTAAATGCTACGACAATAAAAACTTTTCTGAAAACTATTCTCCTACAGTTTGTGATAATCTACATATACAAATTACATTCTTATCAACTTTGCACTCCAACGCAATGATTTTCAGGTGTATTTTATTATCAACAGACAAATAAACAAAAGTTAAGGAATAATCAAGCATCTAAAATAAGAAAATGATAAGATTAATAATAAACAAGCTAGTAAACATTACTACTGCACTACACATAATCACCTTTGTGAACATGTTCTTCATTGATGCTAAGAATCCTTGTCTGTGGTTGAGACCAAGTTTGTTGTAGGAGTTGCGGCCACAAGCCAACAAGCAACCCATGTCAGTGAGAAACATTGTACCATCAACACCACACTTTACCTCTTGAATGAATACAGGGTCACGTAAGGTCACCTCCATCGGTTCAGAACTAAAGATGCATGAAGATGAAATTCATCAAAATGGTGAGTATTGAACTAAACTCTGGTAGCATTAGGGCTGAATTGTAGTAAAATTCTACTGTGTATAGCTCATGACAACTAATAAAGATAATTCAAATTGAATGCAATACCAAATGGTATGTCATAATAAGTGAGTAGAAAGAAAATTGATTGGAAATTTGAAAGTGGATAATAGCCTACGAGTGTAATTCCAGATTTAACACAATTCAATAATTTCAATGAATAATTCAATGAGAGGTATAATTTCCTGAAGGCCATTGAAAATAAGGGTCTCTTGCAGTGTTTCGTTTTATAGCAGGGTTCCCAGCATTTCAAGAAAACAAAATTCCCTTATTTTTCCCTGATGAAATCTAAAATTTCCCTGATAATCATTTAAACCCATTTCAAGTTTTGTGTGTTTTCTTTGTTGTCGCCGTGAACTATTCCACCGAACTTTCGATTTTGGGGCCAATCAAAATTCCCTGACTATTCCTTGATTTTGAAGCATTATTATCACATTCCCCGACTTTTCCCTGACTGGAAAAAAAAGTAAAATAATTTTTCCTCCTTTCCCTGATGGGCCAGGAACCCTGTATAGTTAGACAAATTCTCAGCAAAACTCGTTGAATACATCAAACCTCCCCTGAAAAATATCCTCTGAGGGACTTTTTAGACAATTTCCTAATGTAATTGATTACAGCAATGGAAAATTTAGGTACCATGTAATTAATGCTCAAATATACAAGTCAACTTACTAATCCTCTTCATCTCCAAGTCCTAGTCGTCCATCTTTGCCCTTGCCCCAAGCAAAGATCTCACCATCTACACCTACTACTACTACATGCTCAGGTCCACAAGAGATACTTGTCACATCCACACTGGAAAACAAAACAAAACAAATTTATAAATTAACTAAATAATAAAAGGACTTTGATAAAAAGAAAGGAAACCTAATCTGAGATTAAAATCCAATTCCAATTTCATCTTGTCTTTAAACTTACAACATCATCATATCTGTTAATTCTCTACTGGACAAAGCTGCCAACTTTCACAAGTTTTTACAAATATAACTCATGATTTTGACGGGCAAAAATTAGCATTTTGATAAGGAAATCAAAAGTAATATAAAACAACACATTTCTTATTTAAATAAGAATGTTAGAAATTAAATATTTTGCATGAAACCTCAATTTTCAGGGTTAAGCAATACTTTGAAGTTCTGATTCCATAATCATAAAAAAAAAAAAAAATTTCTTTATATTGAAGAAGGAACTGACCTGAGTAGAGTTTCAATGAGACGAGGTCTTGATGCGCTGTGGTAATCCCCATGTCCTAGGCAGCCTGATGAACCATCACCACATGTCATAACAATGCCATTATCACTACCAAATACACTGAAGCCTGCTCCACAAGCAACTCTGTCAAGTACAAGAAAATAAGATTGAGGAGTTAAGAATGGCATAAACGACAGAAAGAAATTAAAAGTGTTTTATTAAAGGTGTCCTAACCTTATAGCATATTAGATGCTCTTGGAATGTGGGTTGTACATTCTCAAAAGTTCACAAGGGCCGACAGTCATTTTATCACTTGACAGATTTTGTATAAAGAAAAGCAGACGAACGCTAGTTTCTACTTTAAGTTTGAATATATATGGCATGTTCGATGTACATCCAACCGACGAACAGTTTTCCTTCATCATAGTGGCTTTTTTGTACACAATTTGTACACAAGTATCTAGGCTACTATTAAGTTTATGTGAACATGTACAGTACATGTATGTATGTTTATGTGTCTATGAAATGTGCGTAAATATTTTTGTATTTTTGAAATATATATTGTAGTTTGCTTGATGATGTAAATGTCAAGAAATCAAAAATTCAATTTATGTAAACAATTTGAACACATCGCCCAGTACGTCAAAATCAGAAAAAGGACAGAATAAGCGTGGCCGCTTGTGGACCGCAGCTTGGATTGGGAACCGACACCAATCGGCCTGTATGGCCAGGTGCTAATCAAAGTCTGTTGTAAGGATACCAGAGCCTTTGTAAACTTCATTCCAATGCGGCTCGTGATGTATGATGAGATCTTTGAAAAAATTTACCATAGACTCATCAAATCTCAAACCCCTTGTCAAGATCAACTTGAACCGGGTCTGAAGCTGGCATTAACGCTCCGACACGTTGCATGTGGTTCTAAATATGTGGAAATGCAGTATTGTTAGAGGGCCGGTGCCTGATAACAAAACAAGATATTAATTGTCATATGTGATGTTTACCAGGCGATATTAGATGGGTTCATGGATGAACCAATTGCCTGCCCCACAAAACCAGACGAGCAGAAAGAGATCTCCAGTGGCTATTTCCAGAAATGAAGCTAATACGTCAATTAGCTTGCTTTAGTTGATTTATGACAGACAAAATTCTTATTCTGATGTACATGTATACAGGCGATATTAGATGAGATCATGGATGAACCAATTGCCTGCCCCACAAAACCAGACGAGCAGAAAGAGATCTCCAGTGTCTATTTCCAGAAATGAAGCTAATACGTCAATTAGCTTGCTTTAGTTGATTTATGACAGACAAAATTCTTATTCTGATGTATACAGTGTAAAAAAATATTATTAGGCCTATACATGTGTATTTTTCATTGAGAAGTTCTCTGTATCTAATTTTAATGTTTGAGTATGCTCATGACACCTCTGAGCAGCATGTACATTGTTAATTTCTGTTGCGTTTGTTTATATCATGACTTTATATGTATATGCCACATTGTGAACTGTATTTTACATGTATGCTTTTTGTTCAAGTAACTTTCCCCACGTTTGCGCAGCTGTAGAAGGTAAGCACATGGCTTGTACGTGCAGCATGAACTGTGTTCTACTTTACTTGAATTACAAAGGCTTTCTACTATAATTTCCAAAGGGTGGCGGAGGACTCGGATTGTCTGTCCAATGCCAAGAGGATCTTTAACTACAGACTTTCTAATTAAAAAGTTTCACGTTTTTCTGAACACAATGAGCCTCCACTGTCAGGCTCATCGTCAAGACTTGCATGGTCCTGAACAACATGATGTGAATACGATATCCGGGATGACTTACAAGATCGTCCTGAAGACACAACCATAAAACCCTCACTGTAAAGCTCATCGTCAAGACATGCATGGTCCTACACAACGTGATGCGAATCCGGTATCCCTCAATGTTTTATGACATCATTGAAAGAGTTCACCACAGACTTATGAAATCTCATACCTCTTGTCGAGATCCACTCGAACCTGCGACTACGACTACGACACCTAGCATGTGTTTCTAAATATGCGGAAATGCAGTATAGTTGAGGGAACCCGATACCTCCAAATCAATCATCATACGTGATGTTTGCAAGGCGATATTAGATTAGGAAACCTCGACGATGTTGATGTAACCCAGGGAAACAACAGAATCTCCAAAGAATGGAAGAAACAGAGAAATCTCCTCAAGCACTGGATCAACTTATAAGACAGTAACGTTCCATGGCAAGAAATGATGATCTAATCATAATTTCTTTATTGGAAATCATATAAGACAAAGAAGAAGATGTGGCAGAAACCTGGAAGATGTCAATGTAATCCAGGGAAAAAACAGAATCTCAAAAACCGGGAAGAAACAGAGGAATCCCTTCAAGCACTGGATCAACTCACCAGCCTGTAACGTTCCATGGCAAGATATGATGATCTAATTATAATTTCTTTATTGGAAATCATATAAGACAAAGAAGAAGAAGTGGTGGAAACTTAGAAGATTTCAATTTAATCTAACGGAAATAAGAGAATCTCCACAGAAGGGAAGAAACAGAGGAATCTTATCAAACACTGGATCAACTCACTACCCTGTAATGTTCTATGGCCACACATGATGCTCTGATCATAATGTTCATCATTGGATAAAGATTCCATTACGGTAGGAACTTGTGATAAATGTAGACAATTTAAAATAATTAAAGCGCAAACCCTTACATCAGAGGAGTTTTAATGAATCAATATTTGGACATAGCCTCAAATAGCAACAATGGTTTTGCTTTGCATATTGAAATTATTGAATTGCTTTCTTTTTCTTTTGTATATTAGTGTGCTAATTTTTTTATTATACTTTTACTGTAGAAAATGAATGAAATGAAATGACATTATCTATACAGTCATTACATTTATGTTTTTTTTTGCAATATTACAATGATCTCCTTTGTCATAAGCTCTATGGCTGCATCATTTTATTTTTAGAATAAACAATTAGCAGAACTGATATCAGACAACACAAATACAACACCTTGTGTCTGGCAAATATGATCAGTGATCACAAATACTATATGCTCAATGCTGTTATTGTGTTTATTGGTTCAGATACTGATGAAGCCAAGATGCCTGAAAGCTTGAAGAATCAGGTATAAATTTTGAAACGGCCTCTCTCCATTTTCTTTTGATCTAAAAATCATCAAGGAGAGCAATAAATCTGAACCATCAAGGCTGATCACATTTATTATACATACAAACAAGAAGCAAAAAGCCCATTGCATTGAAAATGCTTTGAAATGGAGGTGGACCATGAGTTGGCATTGTAACAACAAAAATAAACTACACAAGGCAGGAGGGTGGGGGGGGGGGGCACTTTCAAGCATAGGAATAACATCAAACCAATGAATCGTGACGAATACAGAAATTAACCCAACTCTCTAAATACACAGATCTTAATTCACCATAACTTGGGAGGCAGAAAAAAAAAATCTACATTTCAGGAAAAGTCAACTCTGCAATCTCAATTTGGATGAGAAGTTCACAATAATCAGCATCAGAGAAG
Organism: Paracentrotus lividus; assembly: GCA_940671915.1. Classification (NCBI taxonomy): domain Eukaryota; kingdom Metazoa; phylum Echinodermata; class Echinoidea; order Camarodonta; family Echinidae; genus Paracentrotus; species Paracentrotus lividus. The sequence continues at coordinate 64,534,948 of CALNVZ010002100.1, read as the reverse complement.
CACAGAAGCACAGAAGAGTCTGGGATCATCTTAAATGCAGACACGTAAGGAGGCCACCATCAAAAGCCAACCCAGCATGACATAGACCTGTCACAACACACAAATCAATTGTTTGCTTTTTAATACGGATCCTTTAAATCTTGTTGATTACATAAATAACCAAAACTTTAATATTGTCATTTCTTTTAGAATATAAACAGGAAACATACCTTGTAATGGATTTCCCTTTGAGAGCTTCGACAGAAGTTGGTACTTTCCTTGGATCAAGGTCACCATGACCCAATTGACCTTTGAACCCTTCACCCCAGCTGTACACGACTCTCTCATAGGTCACAAGGGCAATGTGAGTACTGCTGACAGCCACCTGGAGAGTGAAAATATATCATATATGAATTAAGTCTGCTGAGTTTGAGTAAAAGAAAGCACAAAATGGATTTAATAAATATGTATGTACATGTATAAAACGCCTCGAGATAAAAGAGATTAGCTTCTCAATGTTTCTGCAAATATATCACAAATCCACTCTGTAGAGTGCTCAAGGCGCTTGTACATACATGAATAACTACAATTTAAACAGAAACGTTTTGACACGAGTCTTAAATGACTCACAAGATACACATTTCTTTATGTCATCAGGAAGGCTGTTCCATAGCATAGCACAAGCATGAGAAAATGATCTCTCCCCCCAGGATTTCGTGATTTTGGGAATTACAATTGAACCAGAGGTAGATGAGCGCAGGGTTCTAGCTTTTGAATTGTAGAGGGCAGCATAACTGAGGCTAAATCTCTACATCCGGGCATTTTCCCTGTAATCCTAAATTTGTAAGATTTTGAATATCTGCCAGCAACTTTTACAAGAAATGATTCATAATAAATACTGATTAGAAAATAGAGTTAAAATTCAGATAACAATATAATTATTCAAATATATACCACTAAATCTTTAAATGGACAATGGCATTACCATTATCTTTGCAATGAAACATTCTCATATGATATGAGGTTGATGCTTATCCGTACTTGTGAATCTCTGAATTTGACTTACCTGTCGTATCTTGAGTATATAAGGTAATTCAATCTTGAATGGAATAGGTGGGATCCCAGGTAGAGATGTATCGATCTGATATAACACAGACCTGTTCAATAAGAAGGATAAAGCATGTACATCAATTAACATCCAATTTAGAAGGTAATTTAATCTTGAATGGGACAGGTAGGATTCCAGGCAAAGATTTTTCAATCTGTCACACAGACCTGTTTTATAAGGACAAAGAATATAGATAAATTAACCTTGAGAATAAAAGTTAATTCAAACTTGAACAGGATCCGTTTAATTCCAGGTAGAGATGTATCTGATATAATATAGACCCGTTCAACAAGAATGACATGAACATGAACATGAAATGAAATATAAAAATCAGGAAAAATTGATTTTTATCAATATATTTTGTTACACACATCAATATCTATTAATAACCAATACAACCGATGATTTCAAGTTCGGGGTTGGTGTTAGAAGCACAATTTAGACCTTCCCAAGCTCCAACACATAATCTGAGTTTATAAAAATGAGCAAAAGCACAGATTGATAGCTAGTGAGATTTTCCTAGGACTAGCTTTATTTTTAATTGGAGCTGTTCTGACATAAAAATCAACCTAACACCAACACGAAAAGGTCAACAACGAAATTATATATATCATATATATCATCTAAAATGAAAACACTCCCCACATCAAATTTTGAGTTGAAAGACATCACAAATGACAATCCTTAGCCAGAAGTAAATCAACAAACCTTGTTCTTTTCCTCTGTGAACTATCTGTTGAAGCCGCCAGCTCATCGTCTACGTCTGTGGTGGGGTCAATGAACTTTTCCATGAGCATAGGGATATGGTTGAAGCAGAGGGCGTTAGCTGAGGGTCTGTATTCAGGCTCTCGCTGGAGCATGTCTTGCACCAGGGATTTGAATTCCTGGCTGAAGTTCCCCTTTACAGGGGTGAACTGACCCTGTAATAGAACACATTGAGAATAATTGGGTGATTGTTTATCAATGTCGACTTCAAAACAAATCCAGAAAAATTGGAAAACAAAAAGTTTGAATAAACTATTTTGTGTACTTTATCCATTAGGATGTTTGATTTTAATTCACTTTATTGAATAAGATATCAATGTTATACATAGATTTATTATGAATAGTGGCATAAGAAAATTACATACAATTTTTGTAGCTAAATGATGATCCCAATGTGTTAAGCATTTGCCAATTGGTCATCAAAAATACAACACAAACGTTTCACTAATTGTCTAAATGTTTCATATTTCAAACTCACATTTTACACCTTTCTAATAAAATATTTCTTTAAAAGTCATCTCCCTTCTGATGCTGCATCACTTCAGTTTCATCACTGTTAGTTTCTTGAGTTCATGCCATAAATTTGATATATAACTAATCATGTTTTGTCTTACCTTCATAATCTTATTGACCAGAGCAGGTAGGTTGGTTCCCTCAAAGGTCCTCTGTCTACAAGCCATCTCATACAGGATACAGCCTAAAGCCCAGATGTCAGATTTATCATTGTAAGGCTTCCCCTCACACTGTTATAATCAAATCATAATACCATGTTTAGAATAGGACACAGAAATTATAACACAAATATTATGTATCACACCATCGCAATCAAATCATCTAGGAAGGGGTTTAGAATAGGACAAATCAGAAAACTACTCTCTGGAATATTTTTAGAACTATATAAAGAAGTACCTTGGTCATGTGGTTAATTTACCGGCCTGTGAATCACAAGGTACCTGGTTAAAACCTTGGCCAAGATATTCATATCCTTTGGCAAGAAATTTATTTAGATTTGTCATATTCAACCCAGGTGAGGTAAATAAGCACCTGATAGGAAGACATTCCTTGAATGCTAGATTACTTCATCAGGAAAAAGAGGCTGAAGGTAGGGGAATTATATACTCTTTTATCCTCAGAAAAAAGTGCTTCAGACTATTATCTCCACATAAAAGGACAATCTGAGACGGCACAGCTCCACGCGGCTGTACTGATCCTAAATATCTTTACCCTGTTACTTACTATTTCTGGTGAGATGTAATAAGGTGTTCCTAACACCGTGTTAGCTCCGGGATTGTTTGATGATAACACCTTGGAGATACCAAAGTCGCCTATCTTAACCACACCTTCCTTGGTAAGAAAGATGTTAGCTGTCTTCAAATCTCTGTAAAGGCACAAAACAAGCATGATTAGCAATCTTTGTCTTGGTTTGATGTACTTCTTAAAAGTGTGGACGCAACTACTGATACTGTTACAATATGACAGTTGCAATAAATACTGAAAGAAAAGAAGAAAATGGTTCTTCTCTTCCTAATATCAATCAATTTTAAATTTCTCATATAATTGATTCACATGACAACATTTGCTCAATTATTTACTTTGTCTAAGAAGTAGGGTAAGGGGGTTGTGATAGGGTTTTATGTCAGGTTTAGTATCAGGGTAAAGGTCAGGTTTAAGTAACGGGTTGAAATTTAGTCATTCAATTACTACTCAGGATTGACAGCGGAACAATTGTTACCAGATCAAATGTCATGGAATCTAGTCATGTTATATAAATGCTTGGTGCATGTTAAATGTATGAATGAACACTAAAGACCACCATACACCACACGATCTGACTGGCTCACGTCTGGTCAATGACTGACTGATGGTCAGAAGTGAAGTCACAGCTCTTGCTAGTCGTGAGGACATTCGCAAGGATTTGACATGCAGAATCTTCCTGACTGGATCGCAGAGTCAATGCAACTGGCTACGGAAAAAAAAAAAAAAAAGCGTATGCACGAGCCACAAAAACAAGGTTTGCAGTGTCAAGGTTTACAACTGCCTTGTGTCTGACCTCCTCCCAGTATGTTGGATCATAAGGTGTGCGGTGGCCTTTAACAAGCTAGTAACTAACCTGTGTAAAATCCTATGATCATGAACATGTCTGATTCCTGATACCATCTGTTGAAACATGTTAAGAATCTCTCTCTCCTCCATCTCACTCTTACCCTGGTTACTTGCCAAGTACTGGGCCAATGTCCTGCAAATAATATAACATTGGCGGCCATTTTAAATCTGATTTGGCACTCTTGGGTCGCCATTCATATCCTGACTTTAACATGGCTACCATTATTATAACACTCAGAATTTTAAAGAATTAATTTTTACCTCTGCTGGGGAGAATGTGACAGGTTTAGATAAGTGTCTTACCACAGAACATTTGTGCAGCGGCCAGGATTCACATATTATAGTGTTTTTCTTCCTAATATCGTCTAGTATCGTTCCAAATTGTTAACATAATACAATATAAACTTCAACATCAATTGAAACCTGTATACCAAGTTCCTTCCCCCGTTTACGAGTCAGTAACCAAGTCCCACCAGAAATGTACATCATCATCTCAGTTATCCATTGTAAATTTTTTTCTTCTATGAAAAAAAATTGAAATATCTTTACCAGCAAAAAAGAATGTAAATTCCTATTTTTGATGAATGTTTATCAAATCAAACTAAACCAGTTCTTACCCTCCGTCAGCATACTCCATCTCAATCATAAGAGTACCCTCTTCTTCAAAGCTGTCGTAGTAACTGATGATGTTAGGATGATCAAGCATACTCAACACTCGGATCTATTGACAATCATAAAGAGTTTATGTAGAGAATCAGTCATAAACAGCAATATGACAATCCAGTAGGTTGTAGCGTTTATCTTTATACTGTACCAAGAAGCAAGTTGATACTTCATCATTAATTTATCAAACAGTGCATTTTAAATTCTATTATTTCTAAAAGTTTCTCTCCAAACATTGAAATTATTACATTCACATGTATAACAATTGGAGCAACATATCAATGTACAAGCTATCACAGGTTACTACAATGTAATTGAAATTTTTCCTAAACATATTATGCCTCACTATCCTTACTTTATAAATATCTAAAGATGCAACAACAATAATAATGAAATTGTACCCTTCTATCCACTCCAAAGAATGTTCAATGTGCTTTCTGTGTTAGATATAAATCACAATATAATATGATATGTTAACTTTCAACACATCATTTTTATCCCATAAGTAATCAAATGCTTGTTCTGCTATATACCTCATTGAGTGCCATTTGTCTCTCATTTGCATTGAGTTCATGCATATTTATTTCTTTGAGAATGACAAGTGAATCATCATCCTTCTTCCTGTACAACACAGCAGCACCATAGGCACCTAGAGAAAAGGAATGAGAGAAAGAATAAATATGACTAGAATGAAAATGAAGAATTTTTTAGTACTTTATAAACCTTAGTTTCTTTGTTGTTAACATTTCTACCTAATGTATACTTTTTTTAACCTGTTGTATACTAAGCCCGCATGTATGCAGGCTGAAGAAACATAGAACACCCCTCTTGTTGACCGTTTATTTCACTCATGATTGCATAAACATATAAAGACCTTATATAATTTAAATTATCTGATATTAATCTATTTAAAGCTGTCTTTGTTTCACCTTTAAAGGAAGAAAATTTCTTGCAAGCATGCTTGACAACCACGATTCATTCGGTTTTGTAAAAAGTTCTCAGTATACAACGGGTATTGAATTGAAATCATGATTGAAGCAAAGATACATTGCAATTTACAAACCCTTCATGTAAATGGGGGCTTATATCTTATAGAAAAGGTGTTATTAATAAATTCAACCATAATTGTAATAGCTTAATTATCACCATCATCATTGGCATATTATCATCATCATTGAGCATCATTATCATATTATGTCAGTTAACTTTAAGAGGATGATGACAATACTCTTTGATGAGTGTCATATTATTTTGTTGACAAGTAACGTCATCCCTCTCCCAAGAATACATGATGCATGGCAGATCAAATACTTTACCTTTCCCAACTGTTCTAATCCTCTCAAATCCAGCCAGTTTCTGAGGTTGAGGACTCCAGTTCTTCAACTTCTCAACCTTGAAGTACATCTCCCCAACACATCTAGGAGAAAAGAATACAAACAGGTGGTTTGAAATACTTGTTCATGGCAATATCCAATTTAGACATCAAAACAATAATCTGAACACTACAGTAGATGAAGCAAAGATACATTGCAATCTACACCCTAACTTGTTAAAAGTGTGTGTGACTGCCATTCTGTAATTGCTCACTAAACGTATTTACAAATGTATACAAATCTATGGATGTTTCATCAAATTAAGAAATGAAGAAATATATAATGTACATTAATATGCTTGTCAATTCCTTTGATTTATCATCTGTTTCATCTTATTGTACATGTGCATCGGAATAGTTTAACTAGACAGATGGCGTAATATAAATGCATTATTATTATTATTATCATAATCCCACACTTGTCTTGCTCTGCTTGAACCTCTCACTCAAGTACTTACTGGAATGAGTTTGGGTTACTTTTCATTTGGATGTCTGTTCCAAGAATTTCCTTTGATATTCCCACTGGTACCTGTCATAATTAAAGACAAAGAAATGGATTAGAATAAAATTCAGCAACAATCAGCAAATTCAATGGAATGTTTGAAAGAGCTCCAAACAGCCAGTTAGTAATTAAAATTATATTCAAACAATGAAATTTGCAGTTGAAAACTAAAGTAAGAATACGATGATGGCTTCTTTTATAGTGCCGGTATCTGCCTACGTTGGGCGCTTATGGCGCTTGCAAATGTTTTGTTTTAAAAAACAGGGGAATTATCCCCTCACAGAAATTTAGCGTCAGTGAATGAAGACAAACCCCCAAAACATATTGGGAAAGTTTCAGAAAAATCAGGCAATGAATAAGAGAGATATGAATTTTTAGATTTTGAGATCACTTATGATATGGAGATCCTCCAATTGGCAACGTGACCATGATGTGTGATGTAATGCAGGGAGATCTCTCCCATATCTATCGTACACATTGTACTAAAATCCTCTTTTTTCTTGATTCTAAAGGGAGAATAAAGAATCTTTTTATGGGATGACTTGGTAAATATATGAAAGTCATAATATATCATGAAAAGAAAAGCTGTTCTATCATTAGAATGAAAATAAAGAGACAATTTGAATAGTTTTTGTGCACATCATATGGGGAGTTCTCCCTTTGTGACATCACAAATGTGACCGCGTTGCCAATAGGAGATTTCCTATGTCATTAGAGATCTCAATTATTCAAATACTCATAACTTTCTTATCATTTATCTGATTTTCACCAAATCTTCATTAATGTGCTTATTTGATTTTTCTGCATCCACAGTAAGCAACTATCTACAAAGGGACAATTCTCCTTTAACCTTTTTTTACGGTGTATTTTTATTGAAATACAATAATTATAATCCTTCTGAATGCCTGACCACACATTTTCTTCAAAGTACATAGTCATATAATTACCTGAGTCTCATTTTCAAATAGCGGTACAAATCTTCCAATCTCAGGTGGTCTGAGAGCGCTACAGGCAAGAAAGTCAATCCTGGCTTCAAGGGATGTCTTGTCCAGGTGATTGTTAGTGAGATATATGAAGAACTCTTTGAAGTTTCACAACTCTCTGACCCGTGTCCTGACGTCAGAACCTGACGAAAAAGAATCATTTGACATTCCAGTCAATGTTAACTTTATGCGTAGAGATTGCTACATGTTCAACAACACTTATAAAAAGGTATTCTGAAGCAAAACAAGGTTAATTGCCCAAACTAATGATATATAACACACTAAGTTGAAGTTGAAGAAATAAAGTTGTGTTCACTGTAATCATGTTCATCTGTTGCTAATTTTTACTTCAGTGAGGTGAAGGTCAATCATGTATGAGAAAGAGAAACACAGAAGACACATTCTCGCGGATTCTTGATGATTAATTCAATTCAAATTAAAAAATGGTTTATTCATTAAAAAAAAAAAAAAAAAATGTGTTGCAGCAAGAAGCTGAATAAAACCATGGGTAAAAAAAAAAAAAAAAACCAGTTGATTTCACAATAGTTACATTCATATATTTTGTAATGACACTTACATGCTAGGTATCAGAATTGACATTTCAGAATTTATTTGACAGAGGAAATACGAAGAATTAAATTTTCTGTTAAAACCACCCAATCAAACCAAGAGATTCAACCTGATCAAACTTACCTCTCTGCATTCACCACTGAACAGAGAAGGATCGTTCCAGGGCTTGGTATGTAACACACATGCAATACGGCAGCTTTCCTTCCATCAGTGCCAGCGAAATTTCACTCTGATTGTCTTCCAGTTTTGACTGTCTCATTACTTATATTGCACTAGCTTGACATGGGGCAGGACGGCATTGAACCACGGTGTCCTTGATTCTGATCTTATTGATTCAAAAAGCAGTCTTACAAGGTTGAGAGTTCGCCCACTGATGAATCTTCCAGGACTGTCTGTCCCTTATTCAGAGTTTGTCTTTTCCTGAGGCAACGTTTGATTTGGTTTCTTCCGATGCCATCTTCCTTTTTGAAGCCCCAAGGGTCCAAACTGATTCTTCTTGGACTGGGAGAGAGATCCGGTGCGTTTCGTTGAGATGTGGCCTTCTCGCCTTTTGTGCTGTCATTTCTTTACTAGTTCGACTACTTGAGGAATCATTCCTTGACGTTCCAGACATCTCAGATTAGGGGCTATTGTCCTTTATCCAGCAGAGAAAACAGCCCTGGTCATCTCTGAAAGGATACAATCATTAAATCCCAGTATATATCCATGGTAAGACTTCTCTATGTTCACTTTGAAATTTGACATAATTTTAAACCAGAAATGACATTTTGAGTCTAAGACTATTGACAATGTTAACTGCATTTTAACTGATTATTTAAAAAAAAAAAAAAAAAAAAAAAAAAAAAAAAATCCCGTCTAGTAACAGAGGCAAAATCACTTAAATAAGCAACTCTGGTGGGCCTGCCTGGCCTAAACATAGCAGAATGGAAACTAGGGAACATAACCAATATTTAAATTAACTCATAAAAAGCCAATGAACATAAGGAGAAAAGAACACCCCATCTAAATGTAAGTCCAATTCATATAAATTACCAATGGAAAGGAAGTAGGATGAGGATGTGTAAATGACCAGAGTGATTATGTAATGAAGAATGTTCAACAAAAGAACCAGATGTGAGGATGAATGAATGAGCACATCTGAATAGGAAAAAGGAATGAAGATGACTAGAATAAGGGCAATAACTGAAGAGACTGATAAAAACATAACTAGGGCTAGTAGGGGTTAGTCTAGTCTAAATAACAAGAGAGAACTGGGGGGCGTTTCACGAAACCGTCATAAGTCTAACTTCTTGACTAAATCGGAGATAGTGAGCAACTTGTCAACAAGCGGGTTCCACGAAGCCCTCTCTGACAAGATCGAGGACAACAAGCTGACTAAATACTTATGACAGCTCCGGACCTG
>CALNVZ010002100.1:64431731-64525476 GCA_940671915.1 Paracentrotus lividus | reverse complement strand
CCGGACACAATTGTGGAATTAATTGCTTAGTTTTGCATTGATAACGGCCCGTTTTTTAGTACGTGAAACTTTCCATTTTATCGGAAGAACTTATCGCCAAACGTTTCGAAATAAATTTTTAATGACAAGAAAGAACGGAGCGGACAACATTTGTGGAATTAATTGTTTATGAGTTTTGGGAATTGATAACGGGCCGTTTTAAGTACCGTTGAAACTTCCTATTTATCGAAGAACTCATCCGCCAACAACGTTCCAAAATAAATTGTTTATGAAAAAAACAGAGCGGATACATGTGGAATTTATTTTTAGTGTTGGATTGATAATGGGCGCTTTTAGTACCAAAAATTTTTTTATTTAATCGAAGAACTCATCGCCAAAAACGTTTCAAAATAATTGTTTATGAAAGAAAGGAGCGAATACAATTGTGGAATTAATGTTTAGTTTTTGGATGAATAACAGGAACGTTTTTAGAACGAAAACTTCTTATTATCGGAAAACTTCTCACCAAAAACGTTTCGAAATAAATTTCTATGAAGAAAGACGGAGCGAGCACAATCAGTTTTGGATTGATACAGGCCGTTTTTAGTACCGAAACTTCTATTATCGGAAGAACTCATCGCAAAACGTTTCGAAATAAATTCTTTATGAAAGAAAGACGGAGCGGACACATTGTGGAATTAATTGTTTAGTTTTGGATTGATAACGGGCCGTTTTAGTACCGAACTTCTTATTATCGGAAGAACGTCATCGCACAACGTTTCCAAATAAATTCTTTATGAAGAAAAACGGAGCGGATACAATGTGGTAATTAAGTGTTTAGTTTGGATTGATAACGGGCGGTTTTTATAGAACCGAAACTTCTTATTTATCTGAAGAACTCATCACCAAAACGTTTCGAAATAAATTCTTTATGAAAGAAAGACGGAGCGGAAACATAATTGTGGAATAATGTTTAGTTTTTGATTGATAACGGGTTTTTAGTACCCAAACTTCTTATTTATCGGAAGAACTTTATCGCCAAAAACGTTTCGAAAATAAATTCTCAATTAAATAAAAGATGGAGCAGATACAATTGCGGAAACAAAATATTCATAAATGGAGTGATAACGGCCCGTTTTTAATTGCGATTACATCCCAGATATAATTCATACGATGAAGAACGGAGCGGGCATTAAATTAAATAAATCACAGGATCAAAATTTTTCCCTACCTTCCGACCCAATTTATTTTGAGTATGTTACGAAACCAACATATTATTTTTTTTTGGCCTATTGCGATATCTCAAGAAACAATTTGAGATATGAACTTTAAACTTAAGGATGGTAATGTATCACCATAGAAGATGATCTGAACAGATTTTAGAGTATGTAGGTCAAAGGTCAAGGGTCACAGACTTCCAAATTGTGAAATTTCATGTATTGTTGTTAGTTATCCCATATGAGACGATCTTATTATATTTTGGAGTGTGCAGGTAATTTTTGGAGGGAATATTATCTAATAAGGTTTGGGGTCACAAGGTCAAAGGTCAAGGTCAAAGATGTCTTTGTATAAAGGAATAATGAATAGATGAAGTGTGCTGTTATTTCTGATCTTGCAATGGCGGAGGCATATATTTTGACCGCGTCGCAGTCGAGGATTCATTTTGTTTTCATATTGTGAAAAGTCTAACACACAAAAGATGAAGATGCAGTTGCCTTTGTCTCTAGTGTTACTATAACAATGATTAACTGTTAATCAGTTAAAAAATATTAAAATCTTCATTGTTTTGTTGTTTTTTCTACATTTTTTCATGCTTGTTTGTTTCTTTATACTTTAGTCTACTATACACAAGCCCCGTTGCCCGAAGCGACGGGGCTGTACTTTCCACCACCCCATTTACGTTTAAACAACCAGGAATGCTGAGCGATCCGGTGATTTAACTGGTCCCAATTGTGATGAAATCTAATGTTAAACGTAAAGTTAATTCAACTCGCATGTATGATATTCACGTACAGCCGTTATGAAATCTGAATTATATAAGAGCTTTTTGACTTACCAAAATGAATTTTCCGTTGGCCTTGTCTCTCTCATAGTGTTGGTGCCATCGGCTGCATTTTCTATGCACGTCATTTTACTGTGCGAAGACATATGTAACACTGCATGTGCGAGACCTAATTGACGCACGACGGAGAAATGTACGTGATGGACTAAATTTTTCCTGTATTTTTCTTCATTATTAGTTGATTATTCATGTGAATTGTGAAACATTTGCAGATGTCACCATCGCGAGAAAAACTTCAAAGAATTTGATTCAATGTGAAGTAGATTCAAATAAGGTATTTTTGACCACGAAATTTGTGGTCATGTATAGATATTTTCAAAACCTTTCTCTTCAAATATGTCTACTGACTCGTAGTTCCCCGTCGCTTTGCGACGGGGTGTCGGTTTACTTTAAGATTATGACTTTTGACCAAGATCTATCTTTGTTTTTTTATATAGATCTAGATAGAGTCTAATTCAAGAGATGTTATGAGTGAATATTTGTGTAGAAAGGTCATTGCTCTTGGCTTTGTGTATTAGTTCAGTTATGTTTGGATTCAGGGGGGGGGGGCGTTTCACGAAACGCATGGACAAGTTAGTCTATTTTATCCGCAACCACGGAGTTAGCTCCAATCTTACAGCGGTTACACGAAGCTTTCCAAGCTAAGACAACTTTAATATCAATATTAATCGGAGATGATGTCATCGAGTAATGCCCTTAATCACAGTTTCTCGCTGATATTAGAATTGTGTTTAAGCAAACATTTTCAATATTAATCAAAAATTGAAGTGATAAAATGGTCAATAACAGTATGAAAACTCATAAATTATGTATATTTTATATAATGTGTATTAAAACGCACGTTTCTTTATGCATGTATTTAGAAGGTGTCAAATCATGAAATTAATAAGACCACGTCAGAAAACATGAGATGGTACCCCTGGATGCGCTAAAATTTGAAATAGTTCGTAAATCAGACCTATAAAAAATATGCTAGCTGAAGATTGGAGCCTAGTTGAAGTTTTCCTAAAATTTTCTGTTTGCTGACAAAAGAATCAATTGCGCGCATTGTAATTAAAAAATAATAATATCCAAAATTACTATTTGTACTAATAGATCGAATTGAACTACCAACGTAGTTCATCTGCAGGTCTCTATATATAGCTTATGGGTAGGCTAAATAATGCTTTTGCAATTACTCAATATTAATTTCTTGATTGGATATAATTACTAGATATTATTTCTTTATTGAATATAAAAGCACTCAATTGTAACAACCATAGAAGTCCAAATCCTGAGTTGTCACATTTGTAATGACAAAAATGGAAAATCGAGATTGTCGGGCACATACAATTCGCCCAAACCGATCGCTTGCCATAAATTGCGTTTGATGACATATTCACGCTCTCCAAATAGATATGACAGGTCGGAAGCGTCCATAAGTATTTAGTCAGCTTGTTGTCCTCAGATCTTGTCAGAGAGGGTCGTGGAACCCGCTTGTTGACAAGTTGCTCACTATCTCCAGATTTAGTCAAGAAGTTAGACTATGACGGTTTCGTGAAACCACCGACAGTTCTCTCTTGTTATTTAGACTAGACTAAACACCTACAGCCCTAGAGTTATGTTTTTATAGTCTCTTCAGTTATTTGCACCTTATTCTAAGCATCTTCATATCCTTTTTCTAATTCGTATGGCTCATTCATTCATCCTCACAATCTGGTTCTTTTTTGAACATTCTCTTACATAATCACTCTGGTCAATTTACACATACTCATCTACTTCCTTTCCAATGGTAATTTATATGAATTGGGATTTACGATTTTAGATGGGGGTGTTCTATTTCCTTATGTTCATTGGCTTTTCCTAATGATTAATTTAAATATTGTTATGTTTCCCTATTTCCATTCTGATGTTAGCAGGCAGGCCACAGAGTTGCTTTATTAGTAATTTTGCGCTCTGATAACTAGACGGGATTTTTTTTTTTTTTTTTTTTTTTTTTTTTTTTTTTATAATTATCAGTTAAAATGAGTTAAATTGTCAATAGTCTTAAACTCAAATGTCATTTCTGTTTAAAAATCATGTCAAATTTCAAAGTGAACATAGAAGATCTTACCATGGATATAACTGGATTAATGATTGTATCCTTTCAGATGACCAAGGCTGTTTTCTCTGCTGGATAAAGGACACGCCCCTTAATCTAAATGTCTGAACGCTCAAGGAATGATCCTCAAGTAGTTCGAACTAGTAAGAGAATGACAGCACAAAAGGCGAGAGGCCCATCATCTCACGAACAGCACCGGGATCTCTCTCCCAGTCCAAGAAGATCAGTTTGACCCTGGAGCTCAAAAAGGAAGATGGCACGGAGAACCAAGATCAAACTGCCTCGGAAAAGACAAACTCTGGATAGGACAGACAGTCCTGGAAGATTCATAGGGGGCGAACTCTCAACCTGTAAAGACTGCTTTTTGATAATCAATAAGATCAGGAATCAAGGACCCGTGGTCAATGCCGTCCTATCCCATGTCAACTAGGTGCAGATATAATTATGAACAGTCAAACTGGAAGACAATCAAGAGTGAAATTTCGCTGGCACTTGATGGAAGGAAAGCTGCCACGTATTGCATGTGTTACATACAGACCTGGAACGATCCTCTCTGTTCTAGTGGTGAATGCAGAGAGGTAGTTTATCAGGTTGAATCTCCTGTGATTGTGTTCAGAAAATTTATTCTTCTATTCCTGTCAATATAATCTGAAATTCCTCGATACCATTAGGTCATGACAAATTATGAAGTACTATTGTGAAATCAACTGTTTTTTTTTTTTTTTTTAACCCATGTATTTATTCAGCTTCTGTGCAACACTTTTTTTTTTTTTTTTTTAATTTAATGAATAAACCATTTTTTTAATGAATTGAAATTAATCATCAAGAATCCACCGAGATTGTGTCTTCTGTGTTTCCTCTTTTCATACATGTATTGGACCTTCACCTCACGACAGTAAAAATTGCACAGATAAACATGGATTACAGTGAACACAAACATTTATTTCTCAACTTAATCTTTGTGTGTGTTATATATTCAATTAGTTGGCAATTAACCTGTTTTTGCTTCAGATACCTTTATTAGTGTTGTTGAACATGTAGCATCTTCTCCATAAATTTAACATGACTGGAATGTCAAATGATCTTTTTTCTCAGGTTCTGACGTCAGGTACATCGGGTCAGGAGAGTTGTGCAAAACTTCAAAGAGTTCTTCATATATCTCCACTTAACATTCACCTGGATCAAGAACATCCCTTGAAGCCAGGAATTGAACTTTCTTGCCTGTATGCGCTCTCAGACCACCTGAGATTGGAAGATTGTACCGCTATATGAAAATGAGACTCAGGTAATTATATGACTATGGTACTTTGAGAGAATGTGGTCCAGGCATTCGAAGGAATATAATTATTTGTATTTTTCAATAAAAATACAACCGTATAAAAAAAAGGTTAAAGAGAATTGTCCCTTTGTAGATTAGTTGGCTTACTGTGGAGCAGAAAAAATCAAATAAGCACATTAATGAAGATTTGTGAAAATCAGATAATGAATAAGAAGTTATAAGTATTTGAAATTTGAGATCTCTAATGACATAGGAAATCCTCCTAATTGGCAACGCGGTCACCATTTGTGATGTCACAAAGGGAGAACTCCCCATATATGTGGCACAAAACATTCAAATTGTCTCTTTATTTTCATTCTAAATGATAGAAAGCTTTCTTTTCATGTATATATGAACTTTCATATATTTACAAGTCATCCCATAAAAAGATCTTTATTCTCCTTAGAATCAAGAAAAAAGAGGATTTTAGTACATGTGTACGATAGATATGGGAGAGAATCTCCCTGCATTACATCACACATCATGGTCATTGCCAATTGGAGATCTCCATATTCATGAAGTGATCTCAAAATCTAAAAATTCATATCTCTCTTAATTCATTGGCCTGATTTTTCTGAAACTCTTCCCAATATTGTTGGGGTTTGTCTTCATTCACTGACGCAAATTTTGTGAGGGGATAATTCCCCTGTTTTTTAAAACAAAACATTTGCAACTCCATAAGCGCCCAACGTACAATACCGTTTGTGGGCACTATAAAAGAAGCCATCATCGTATTCTACTTTAGTTTCAAACTGCAAATTTCATTGTTTGAATATAATTTTAATTACTGAACTGCTTGTTTGAGCTCTTTCAACATTCCATTGAATTTGCTGATTGTTGCTGGAATTATTCTAATCCATTTCTTGTCCTTTAAATTATGACAGGTACCAGTGGGAATATCAAAGGAAATTCTTGGAACCAGACTCCAAATGAAAAAGTAACCCCAAATCATTCCAGTAAGTACTTGAGTGGAGGTTCAAGCAAGCAAGACAAGTTGTGGGATTATGAATATAATAATAATAATGCATTTATATTACGCCATCTGTCTAGTTAAACTATTCGGATGCACTGTACAATAAAATGAAACAGCATGATAAATCAAGGAATTGACAAGCATATTAATGTACATTATATAGTTTCTTCATTTCTTATTTGATGAAACATCCATAGATTTGGTAAACATTTGTAAATACGTTTTAGTGAGCAATTACAGAATGGCAGTCACACACTACTTTTAAAATTAGGGTGTAATTGCAATGTATCTTTGCTTCCATCCCTTAATTTGTTTAGTGTTCAGATTATTGTTGATTCTAAATTGGATATTGCCATGAACAGTATTTCAAACCACCTGTTTTGTATTCTTTTCTCCTAGATGTGTGGTTTGGAGATGTACTTCAAGGTTGAGAAGTGAAGAACCTGGAGTCCTCACCTCAGAAATGGCTGGATTTGAGAGGATTAGAACAGTTGGGCAAAGGTAAAGTATTTGATCTGCCATGCATCTGTATATTTTGGGAGAGGAGAACGTTACTTGTCAACAAATAAAATATGACACTCATCAAAGAGTATTGTCCATCATCCCTCTTAAAGTTACTGCATAATATGATAATGATGCCAATGATGATGAATGATATATGCCAATGATGATGTGATAATTAAGCTATCTACAATTATGGTTTGAATTTATTATAACACTTTTCTATAAGATAAGCCCGCCATTACATGAAGGGTTGTAAATTGCAATTGTATTCTTTGGCTTCAATCATGATTTCAATTTCAATACCCCGTTGTATAACTGAGAATTTTTACAAAACCGGGATGAAATCGTGTTGTTCAAGCATGCTTGCAAGAAATTTTCTTCCTTTAAAGGTGAAACAAAGACAGCTTTAAATAGATTAATATCAAGATAATTTAATTATAAAATATAAAGGTCTTTATATAGTTTATGCATCATGAAAGTGAAATAAACGGTCACAAAGGGGTGTTCTATGTTCTTCAGCCTGCATACCATTGCGGGCTTAGTATAACAACAGGTTAAAAAAGTATACATTAGGAGAAATGTTAACAACAAAGAAACCTAAGGTTAATAAAGTACTAAAAAAATTCTTCATTTTCATTCTAGTCATATTTTATTCTTTCTCTCAATTCCTTTCTCTAGGTGCCTAATGTGCTCTGTGTTGTACAGAAGAAGGATGATGATTTCACTTTGTCATTCTCAAGAAATAAATATGCATGAACTCAATGCAAATGAGAGACAAATGGTCACCTCAATGAGGTATATAGCAGAACAAGCATTTGATTACTTATGGGATAAAAATGATGTGTTGAAAGTTAACATATCATATTATATGTGATTTATATCTAACACAGAAAGCACATTGAAACATTCTTTGGAGTGGATAGAGGTACAATTTCATTATTATTGTTGTGCATCTTAGATATTTATAAAAGTAGATAGTGAGGCATAATATGTTTTAGGAAAAATTTCAATTACATTTAAGTAACCTGTGATAGCCTGTACATGATATGTTGCTTCCAAATTTTGTTTTTTTAATACATGTTGAGTAATAATTTCAAATAAGTTTTGAGAGAAACTTTTAGAAATAATAGAATTAAGATGCACTGTTTGATAATTAATGATGAAGTATCAACTTGCTTCTGGTACAGGTAAAAGATAAACGCTACAAACCTACTGATTGTCATATTGCTGTTTTAGACTGATTCTCCTTACATAAACTCTTTATGATGCCAATAGATCTCGAGTGTTGAGTATGCTTGATCATCCTAACATCATCAGTTACTACGACAGGCTTTTGAAGAAAGAGGGTACTCTTATGAATTGAGATGGAGTATGCGACGGAGGTAGACTGGTTTAGTTTGAATTTGATAAACAGTCATCAAAATAGGAATTTACATTCTTTTTTTTGCTGGTAAAGATTTTCAATTTTTTTTCATAGAGAAAAAAAATTTACAATGAAACTGAGATGTGATGTATCATGTTCTGGTGGGACTTGGTTATGACTCGTAAACGGGGGAAGGAACTTGGTATATAAAGGTTTCAATTGATGTGAGTTATATTGTATTAATGCTTAACAATTTGAACGATAATAGACGAGATATAGGAAGAAAAACACTAATAAATTGGAATCCTGGCCGCTGCACAAATGTTTTCTGTGGTAAGACACTTATCTAAACCTGTCAATAATTTCCCAGCAGAGGTAAAAATTAATTCTTTAAAATTCTGAGTGTATAATGATGGTAGCCATTGTTAAATCAGGATCTGAAATGGTCGTCCAAATGCCAAATCAGATTTAAAATGGCCGCCAATGTTTATATTTGCAGGACATTGGCCCAGTCTGGCAAAGTAACCAGGGTAAGAGTGAGATGGAGGAGAGAGAGATTCTTAAGCATGTTTCAAACAGATGGTACAGGATCAACATGTTCATGATCATAGGATTTACACAGGTTAGTTAGCTAAGCTTGTTAAAGCCACCGACACCTTATGATCCAACATACTGGAGGAGGTCAGACACAAAGGCAGTTTAAACCTTGACACTGCAAACCTTGTTTTTGTGGCTCGTGCATACGCTTTTTTTTTTTTCCGTAGCCGAGTTGCAATTGACTCTGCGATCCAGTCAGGAAGATTCTGCATGTCAAAATCCTTGCGAATGTCCTCACGACTAGACAAAGAGCTGTGACTTCACTTCTGACCATCAGTCAGTCATTGACCAGGACGTGAGCCCAAGTCAGATCGTGTGGTGTATGGTGGTCCTTTAGTGTTCATCATACATTTAACATGCACCAAGCATTTATATAAATGACTAGATTCCATGACTTTGATCTGTAACAATTGTCCGCTGTCAATCCTGAGTAGTAATTGAAATGACTAAATTCAACCCGTTACTTAAAACCTGACCTTACCCTGATACTACCTGAACATAAACCCTATCAGAACCCTTCCCTACTTCTTAGACAAAGTAAATATTGAAGCAAAATGTTGTCATGTGAATCAATTATATGAGAAATTTAAATTGATTTGGATATAGGAAGAGAAGAAACCATTTTCTTCTTTTCTTTCATATTTATTGCAACTGTCTATTGTAACAGTATCAGTAGTTGCGTCCACACTTTTAAGAAGTACATCAAACCAAGACAAGATTGTATCATGCTGTTGTGCCTTTACAGAGATTGAAGAAAGCATAACATCTTTCTTACCAATGGAAGGGTGGTTAAGATAGGCGACTTTGGTATCTCCATAGGTGTTAATCAATAAACAATCCCGGAGGCTAACACGGTGTTAGGAAACTTATAAATCTCACAGAATAGTAAGTTAACAGGGTAAAGATATTTAGGATCAAACAGGGCCGCGTGGAGCTGCTGCCGTCTCAGATTGTCCTTTTTGAGATATAGTCTGAAGCACTTTTTCTGAGGAATAAAGAGAGTAATATAATCTCCCCTACCTTAGCCTCTTTTTCCTGATGAAGTAATCTAGCATTCAGGAATGTCTTCCTATCAGGTGCTTATTTACCTCACCTGGGTTGAATATGACAAATCTAAATAAAATTTCTTGCCAAGAGGATTATGAATATCTTGTGCCAAGGTTTTAACCAGTACCTTGTGATTCACAGGCCGGTAAATTAACAACATGACCAATGGTACTTCTTATATAGTTCTAAAAATATTCCAGAAGTAGTTTTCTGATTTGTCCTATTCTAAACCCTTCTAGATGATTGATTGCGATGGTGTGATACATAATTATTGTGTATAATTCTGTGTCCTTTCTAAAAACATGGTATTATGATTTGATTATAACAGTTGAGGGGAAGCACTTACAATGATAATATCTGACACTGGGCTTTTAGGCTGTATCCCTGTTATGAGTATGGCTTTAGACAGAGGACCTTTGAGGAACCAACCTACCTGCTCTGGTCAATAACGATTATGAAGGTAAGACAAAACATGATAGTTATATATCAAATTTATGGCTATGAACTCAAGAAAACTACAGTGATGAAACTGAAGTGATGCAGCATCAGAGGGAGAACTTTTAAAGAAAGTATTTTATTGAAAGGTGTAGAAATGTGGTTTGAAATATGAAACATTAGACAATTAGTGAAACGTTTGTGTTTGTATTTTTGATGACCATGGACAAATGCTTAACACATTGGGATCATCATTAGCTACAAATTGTTTAAATTTTCTTATGCCACTATTCATAATAATCTAATTATAACATTGATATCTATTCAATAAGTGAATTAAAATCAAACATCCTAATGGATAAAGTACACAAAATAGTTTATCAAACTTTTGTTTTCCAATTTTTCTGGATTGTTTTGAAGTCGGACATTTGATAAACAATCACCCATTATTCTCAATGTGTTCTAATTACAGGGTCAGTTCAAAACACACACATCAACACAGCACAAACACACAACACACAACAAACAACAAAACAACACACAACAACCACAAAAAACAACACATCACACACAAACAACACAGCAACAACAGTTCAACCACACATCACAACACACACAAAATCACACACAAACAAAAAAATCAAAAACACACAACACACAACCAAAAACAAAAAAATCAAAAAAACCACACACACAAAAAAACACAAACACAATACACATCAACAATCAAAAACAACAACAAAACAAAAACAACAAAACACAAAAATACACACAAACAACAAAGTTCACAAACAACAACACAACAAACAACAACAAACAACAAAACAACAACAAAAACAACACAAAAAAACAAAACACCAACACACAACAACAAACATCATCATCACACAAACAACACAACACAATACAAACACCACACACACAAAACAAATCACAAACACAACATCAACAAACAAACACAAAACAAAACACACACAAACCCACAAAAAAAACACACCAAAACAAACACACAACAACACAACACAAGAAATACAACAACAAAACACAAAAACAAAACAACATCACACAACAACACATCAAAAAAACAGACAAAAACAACAACACAAAAAAAAAACACAAAACACCAACACACACATCCACATACAAACCAACAACACAAAACAAACACAAACAAAACACACAAAACAAACACACACAAACAACACACAACCAAACACAACACACACAACAAAAAAAACAAAACAATTCAAAAAACAAACACAATACAAACACAACACAGCACACACAAAACACAGCAACAACAACACACATACAGACATCAAACAACAACAAAAACACAATAACAAACAAAATCCACACAATTCACAACACAAACACAACACACATCACAACAACACAAAACATCATCACCAAACAAACACACACAAATCCACACACACAAAAACGAACAACAAAAACAACAGACAACACACACACACACACAACACACAGAACAAAAAACACAAAAAAACAAACAAACAATCACAAGACACAACAACAACAAAACACAACATCAACACACAAACACAAACAACACAAACACACAACAAACACATCACAACAGACACCACACACAACAAACACAGAACACTAACACAACACAACACACACACACAACACAACAACACAACAACACATACACACAAAAACACAAAACAACAATTAAAAACACACAACACAAAAACATCACAAACCAAACAAACACACAACACCACACAAACAACACAAACTGCAAACAACACACAAAACACAAAACACAAAACAAAACACATCAAAAAACACAAACACAAAACCAAACAAACAACACACACAACAACACCCACATCAACTACAAAACACACACACAAAGAACACAACCCAACACACACAAAGGCAAATCCATCACAAAAACAAACATCAACACACAAAAAAAACACAACAGTCAACACAATCACAAAAAACACAAAACACAAAACAAAACACACAACAACAGACAACACAAATCACACAACAACAAACAAACAAACAAAACGACACACACACAAACACAAGGAAACAAACTCAAAACACACACAACAAGACAACAACACCACACACAACAGAACAAACAAACAACACACACAAAATAACAAAATCAACACAAAACACAACCACAACACACACACAAAACACACAAAAACAAACATCAAAACAATCACCAAAAGCATCAACATCAAGAAACAAAACACAACACACAAACGTATACAAATCCATAACACACACAACATCAAAACAAAACAATAACACAACAACATCACAACACACACATCAACCAACACAACAACAACACACAACAACACGAACACAAACAACAACAATCACACCAAAAACAAAACACACAAACAAACAAAACACAACACAAAATCAATCATCAAAACAAAACACCAAACAACAAAAAAAAAAAACAAACACACAAAACCAAACACACAAAAAAAACAACAACAAAAACAAACAAACCAACACAAACAAACAAACAACAACAACAACACACAAACAAACACAATCACACACACACACAACAAGCAATCACACACAACAAAACACACAAAATCACACAACACACAAAAACAATCAAACAGCAAAAACACACACACACATAAACAAACACACACAACAACACACACAGACAAACAAAACACAACAAAACAAACACACAAACATCAACACACAACAACACACAACAACAAAATCACAACAAAAGAGACAAATCAAACACAACAAAACAACACACAAACACATCACAAAAAAAACACACAACAACAAAAACACACACAATCACACAACCACAGCACAACAACAACAACACAACACAACACAAAACAAAACACAAGAAAACAAAAAAATACACAGAACACACACAAACACAAACATCACAGTCAACACAAAGCACACACACACCAACAAAAAATAACAAACACACAACCAAACACACAAAAACAACAGCACACACACCAAAAAACACGAACACACCAACACAGTCACACAAACAACATCACCAAACCACAGAACATCAAACAATACAACACACAACAAACAAACAACAAAACCAAACATCAAACAAACACACAACATAACAACACAACACAATCAACACACACATCAACAAACACACACACCATACAAACACATAAAACAAACATCAAACACAAACACACACACACACAACAAACATCAACACAACCACACACACAAATCAAAAACGACAACAAAACAAAAACAACAAAACATCCACACAAACCACACAACACAAAAACACAACACAACACACACACAAACAACACACAACAAACAAACAACACAAACCAAAAAAAACACAAAAGGCACAAACAACACAACAACACAACAAACAACACAAACAAAAAACACAAAAACACAACACCACATCAAACAAAAACAACACACCACACACAAACATCAACACACAACAACACACAAACGACACACAACAACACAACACAACAAACAAAACCAACACACCACACAAAAAAACACAACACAAACACAACACAGACACACACAAACACAAAACACACAACACAAAAAACAACATCAAACAACAACCAACAAAACAAACCACACACAAAAAACAAAAAATCAACACAAAAACATACACAACACACAAACACACAAACAACACACACACACATCACACAAACACACACATCACACAACACAACAAACACAACACACAAAAACAACAAACAACAACACAAACAAACACCACAAACACGAAAAAACAACATCAAACACAAACACAACTCCACAACACACACACACACAACACACAAACAACCAAAACAAAACAAAATCAACAACACACACAAACAACAACACACAACAACCACAACAACAAAACAACAACATCAAAAAACACAACAATCAAAACAACACACAAAACACAAAACAAACACACAAACACACCACACAACAAAATCAAACACACAACAAAAATCAAACAAACCACAATACACACAACAAAACACACCAACGCAACATCAACACAACCCACACAGCACACAACAACAACAAAACAACAAATACACACAGCCACAACACACACACAACAACACAAACAGAAACATCAACACACACCTCACAAATCAACACAACAACAAAAAACAAAAACCACAACACAAACACAAACAAAACACAAAACACAACACACAACACAAAAAACACACAACACACACACAACACAACAACACAACACAAACACACCCAGAAACCATCAAACACACAAAACACACAAACAACACACACACACACAACCAACAAACACAAACACACAAGCCAACACACACACAACACAACACAACAACACAACACAAAAACAGCAAACACAAAACCATCACACACCACACAAACACAAACAAAAACAAACAAACACAACACACAACACAACACAAAAAACACACATCAACAACAAAAACAACACAATTAGACACAACATCAACAAAAATAAGAACAATCACAACCATCAAACACAAACACAACAACACAACACAACACACACAACACAAACAACAACAAGCCACAAAACACAAAAAACAACAACACAAAACAAAATCACACTCATCACAAAACAACAACACACAAAACAACACACAACCACACACAACACCAAATCACACGAAGACACACACCAACAGCAAAACAATCAAAACAAAAAATCAACATCACACAACCACACAACAAATCAAAAACAAGACACACACAAAAACAATACAGAACAAAACAACACACACAAACCACAGCAAAACACAAACAAAACAACACAAACAAACACATCACACAAAACAAACACACAAACACACAAGTTCACAAAACAACACACACAACAGACACAAACACAACAACAAACACTAATCAACAAACACACACAAAATACATCAACACCACACACAAACAAAAAATCAAACAACAACAAATTCAAAACAATCATAGTTCAAATAACACATAAAAAACACAACACACATCAAACAAAAACACACAAAAACAAAACAACAAAACACATCAATAAAAAATGCATCAACACAATCAACAATCAAACTACACACATCCAAACACAACACACAAGACACAACAACAAAACAGCACACAACACAACACAAAATTCACACAACAACACACCACACACAAACAATTCACACACAAACACACACACCAAGCCAAACAAACACAACACAACACCCACACACACACACAAATCAAACAAACACGAACAAAAAACAACCAAACACAACAAACATCACAACAAATCCAAACACACACAACACAAACACAACACACAAACAACAACACACACACACAAAAAACACACAACACAAACACAACAACACAAAACCACAAACACAAACAACACAACACACAACACACACACACAACAACAAAACACACATCAACAACACAAATAAACACAAAACAATCAAAAACAAACAATCAACAAACAATACACAACACAAAAAAAACGAAAAACAACACACACACAATCAACGACACACAAAAAACACAACATCACACAACCACACAAAACAAATAACAAGAACAATCAACAAACAACACATAACACAACACACAAACAAATCAACAACAAACAAAAAAAAACAACAAAAAACAAAAACATACATCACAAAAACACAGAAAGCAACACACACAGAACAACAACACAAAAACAACAACACACAACACACACAAGCATCAACACACAACAATCAAAATCACACAACACACACACAGCACACAAACCAGCACACAACAAACACACACAATCACAACCACACTAAAACACAAAACAAAAACAACAGCAAACAACAAACATCAACAAAACAGCAACACAACATACACAACACACACAAACAACAACAACAACAACACACAAACACAATCAACAACACACAAAACACAAAAAAACATACACAAACAACAACACACAAACATCACACACACAAAACAACACAACAAACAACAACACACCAACACGAAACAAAAAAACACAAAAACAACACACAAAAAAACACAACCAAGCACACCAGCTACACAACACAAAACACAACAACAACACAAAACAAACACAAACACAAAAACAGCAACACAAAAAAATGACAAAAAAATAACACAAAACAAACAACAAACACAAACACACACAAAAACAAAACACAAAACACACAAACCCAACACATCAAAACAACAAACACAACAAAACACAGTCACAAACAACACAAACACAAAACAACACAACACAAACAAACAACAAAACACAAAAAAAACACACCACAAAACATCAAAAAACCCACAAATCACAACACACACAAATACCACAACAAACACAAACACAACAACACCACACACACACCACAGAAAACACAAACACAGCAACACAACAATCAAGTTCAACACAAACAAACACAAAGCAAAAAAAAAAAAAAACACAACATCAAAAGACAAAACAAAACAAACAATACAACACACTACAAACACAAAACAACAACAAAAAAACAAACACACAACACAACACAACAAAAAAAATCAAAAAACAAACACCAAACACACACAAACCACACACACAAAACAAAACACAAAAACACACAAACACACAAACAAATCAAACAACACCACACACAAAAAAAAACACACACAAACAAAACACACACAACAAAAAACACATCAAACAACAAAGAACATACAACAAAACACAACACATCAACAACACAAACACACAACACACACACACAAACACAAACAACACACACAACACAAAAAACACACACACATAACAACAACAACACACACACAACACACACAACACAAGACACAATAACAACACATCAACAACAAAAAAAAAACACATCAAACAAACACACAAACACAGCACACAACAAAACACACAACAAAACAATCACACAATCAATACACACAACAAAAACACAACAACATACAAACAACACAGCAAAAAACAACCAACACAAAAAAACAAACAAACACCACACACACACACACAACAACATAACCAACAACAACACAGAACAAACACACACAAATCTAACAACACCACAGACACAAAAAAAACAAAACACAACACAAAAACACCAAACAAAAACAGTCGAAAAAAACAAAACACCAACAACACACAGCACCAACAAAACACATCAACAAATCAACAACAAATAAAAAAACACCAATTCACAAGCACAACACACACACACAATCACAACAATCAAACACACCAATCACATCATACAACAAAACAAACAACACAAACAAACATCACACTAACAAAAAAACACCACACAACACACACACAAAACACAACAACATGCACACAACACATCAATTTCAACATCACACAAAAACAACAACAAAAACAACAACCAACAAATCAGCAACACCCACACAACACAACACAAACACACAAAACAAAACAAGACAACACAACAAACAACAAACAACACAACACACACAATCACAACAAACACAACAAAAACACATACACACACAAACACAAAACAAAAAGCAAACACAAAACACAACAACAACAACAAACACCACAACAACAACACAAACAACGACAACACCCACACACCAAACAACAACACAAACAAAACACACAAAAAACAACAAAAACAAAAACAAAACAAAACAACAAACAACAAAAACAAACACAACCAAAACACACAAAGCCAACACAAAAAGACAAACACACAAAAAAAATCAAAAAATCAAACACAACACACAACACACACAAATCAAAACAAAACACACAACACAAAAAACAACGAATCAAAACACACACACACCACAAAAAAACAACAACACAGAAATCAAACACAACACAACAACAACACACACACACACAAAAATACAACAACACAACAAAACAAACACAACTACACACACACAAAACACAACACAAACAAAACACACAAAACAACAACAAAAACAAACACAAACACACAACAACACACAAAACAAACAACACACACGAACACAAAAACACAACACACACACAACATTCACAACACAACCACAACAAACAAAACACACAAACATAAAAAACAACAAACACACAAAACCAAACAAAAAATCACACACAAAACAACCACACACACAAACACACACATCACAACACTCACAAACACACACAACACCAACAAACAGAACACACAAACAAATCAACAACAAAAAATCACCACAACACAACAACACACAACACAACAGAACAACACAACACCACACACACAACAACAACAAACACACACAAAACACAACACACAAACAAACACAAAATCACACACAATCAAAAACACAACAACAAACACACAACCAAAAAAACAAAAACACAACACACAAAAACACAATCACAAAAAACACCAACACAAAAAATCAACATAACACAAAACCAACACAAAAAAAAAACAACCAAAAAAAAAAAACACACAACACACACACAAAACCACACACACAAAGACACACAACACGTTCACCCAACACAACAAACAACACACACAACAAAAACACAAACCAACACACAACACAAACAAATCAACAAAACAAAAACAACAAAACAAACACACATAAACACAAACAACACACAACAAACACAAACCAAACACAACAACACACACAAACAAAAACACAAACAATATCAACACACACATTACAAAAAAAAACAACAAAGCACATCAAACCACATCACACAAACAAATACACACACAAAAAAAAAAACAAAAACACACAACAAAAAACAACACAACACACAACAACAAAACAAAACACACATTCAAACACATCAAACACAACAAACCACAACAACAACACACCAACATCACAAACACACACCAAATACACAACAACAACAAAAACACACACCACACACACAACAACACACAACAACAAACAAACAAAACAACAACAATAACACAACACAATACCACACACCCACAAACAAACAAACAACAACAATTCAACACAAAACACCCACACACACACACCACCAAACAACAAGACACACAAGACACAAAACAACACACAAAACACAAAACACACACAACACAAACACAAACAAACAAACCACACAGAAAACAGAAAACAAAACAACAAACAGCATATCAAATCAATTCAAAACAACACACACACAAAAAAAAACACATCAACAAGCAAACACAAACAACAAAACACACTACATCACAACAACACACAGAGCACACAAACAAACACACAACAAACACACACACAAAAACACATAACAAAACACACACATCAAAACAAACAGAAACCACAAAAAACAAACAACACACAACACACAATCAAACCGAACACACAACAAAACACACACACATAACCAACACAACACACAACAAACAACAACAAACAACACACACACTAACAAAAAACAACAATCTCACAACACAAACAACACAAAAACACAAAACACAAACAACCAAGAACACAGACACAACAACAAACATCACAAACACAAAACCCAAAAACAATCACACACATCAAACAAAACAACACAACACAACACAAACAAACAAGAAAACACATCAAAACACCACAACAACATCAACCACATACACACAAACACAACACACACAACACAAAAACAAACCAGACAACAACACAAACAAATACACACAAACAAAAAAAACAAAAAACACACACACATCCAAAAATCAAAACACACACAAACCACACAAAACAACACACACAATACACACAACACACCACACACGAACACAATCAACACAAAATAACACCACAAAACGACAACAATTCACAACAACAAACACACAAAAAAAAAACAAAACAAAAACCACAATCAAAAACAACAAAACAACACAAACAAACAACCACACCACAAAAACACGAACAACACAAGACACACACACAAACAACAAAACAAAACAACAAACAAAAAAACACACAAAACAAAAGACAAAAACACATCAACACAAACACACACACAAACAACAAAACACATCAACACACACAACAAACACAAAACAAAAAAAACAAACACATCAACACAAAGCACACACATCACAAAAAGCACAACAACATTCACACAACACAACAAAAACACACACAACAAAAGACATCACAACAACACAACACGACAACACTAATCACACACAACACACACAAATAAATAAACACACACACAACAACATCACACACAACAACAAAACAACAACAAAACACAGAACACACAACAACCACAACACACACATCAAACAAACACAAACACACACACAAAACAACAAACAAACACACAACAAAAACAACAAACCATCATCAAATCAACACACACACAACACACAACACAAACACACACACAAACAACAACAAACAGACACAAGACAAACAAACAACACACAACCACAGCATAAACACAAAAAACACATCAACAACACACAAACACATCCAAAACACCACATCAACACGAACACAACACAACACACACAACACACACACACCAACACACACCACAACCAACACACACACACACAACACACACACAACAACAAAAACACAACAACAAACACACACAACACACACAACAATCACAACAACACAAATATAGACAAACAAACACAACAAAAAACACAAACATATCACAAAAAACACAAAAACCAAACAAAAACATAACATCAAAAACAAAATCAGCAAACACCAAACAAACAAACAAAATCAAGCACACAACAACAAACACACAACAAACACACAAAACAACACATCAAAAACAAACAAAACACACAAAACAACACAAAAAAACAACAACACAACACAAAAACAACACAATACAGTTCAACACAACAACACAAACACAACAACAACAAACACAAACACAAACAACACAACACAACGTTCAAACCACAAAAAAACACAGCGCACACACACAAACAGATAACAAACACAACAGTCACAAAAAACACAACACAAAACACACAACAAAAGAAAACACACACACAACACACACATCAACAACACACACAACACAACAAAACAACACAACACAACACACAACATCAACACAATTCATACAACACAACAAAAAAAACAACACACAAACACACACACAAACAACAACAACACACACACCATCAAACACAAAACACAAAAAAGACCACAAACAACAAACAAAAAACCACAAACAATCCAACAAAAAATCACAACAACACAAACAAAACACACACAAACAAACAATCACAAACACACATCAAACAACACAACGAAATCATCAACAACACACACAAACCACACACAAACAACACACAAAAAAACATCAAAAACATAACACATCAACAACACACCACACACAACACAACAAATCACAACACACACACACAATAGCCAAACAACAAAACACAAAGTTCACCAACAAACAACAACAACAACACACAACAACACCACATCACAAAAACAACACAACACACAACACAAAACAAAACAACAACACAAAACGAAACAGCCAAACACACCCACAACCACTAATCAAACACACACAACACAAAACAAAGACACACCACAACAAAATCACAAAAACAAACACAACAAAAACACAACACAATACACACACCAAACAACCAACACAACACACAGAAACATCAACAACATAACACAAACAACAAACACACAAAACACAAAACAACAATCACCACTACTTCAGACACAAACAAAAAAAACACCACACAAAAAACCATCAAAACACAAAACAAACACACAACTACAACAACACAGCAAACACCACACAACAAAACACACAAAAACAAACAAACACACAAAACACACACAACAAACAAAACACACCAAACAACAAACAACACACACACACACACACAAACAACAAAAGCACAACCACAACAACACAACAAAAAAACCACACAAAACACACACACCACAAACAAAAACACACAACACAAAACACACGAAACAAAAACAAACAAACACAAACACAAACCCACTTCAAACACACAAACAATAACAAAACAACAACACACAACACACAAAAAACAACACAGCACCTCACTACACACACAACAAAACACATAAACAACAACCACAAACACAGAACACACACATCATACACAAAAACACAAAAACACAAACAAAAACACAAACAAAAAGAAAAAATCACACAAAACAAAACACAACAACACACACAAACTCAAACATCAAACACACACAAAACACAACAAAAACATCCAACACAACACAAAACACATCAACACACACACACACAAAACAAACACAAAAACAAGCAAAACAACAACAACCAACAACAACACAATCACAAACACAAACAAAAACACACACAGCAACATCAACCAAACACACACAACAACACACACAACACACAAACACAACACACAAAACAACACACAAAACACAAACAACACAACATCCACACAACAACACACAACAACACAACACACAACAACAACACACACAACAAAAAAAAACAGAACACACACCACACAAAAACAAACAACACACAACACACAAACAACCACACACAACAAACACAACACAACACAATCAAACAACACATCAACAACAATAAAAGCAACAAACAACAACAACACAACACAAAACAACAACCACAACAACACACAAACACAACACACAAAACACAAACAAACACCACACATACAACAATTCCACAAACAAAGATCACAGCACACAATCAACACACACACAAACACAATCACACACACAACAATAATCAAAAAACCACAGAAACAACACAGCACATCAACAACAAAAAAAACAAACACTACAACACACAACACACACACACACAAACACACACACAAAACAAGACACAACAAAACAAACACACAAAAAGCACACAACAAAAAAAACACAAAACACAACAACACAAAACCAACAAATCAAACACAGACAAACAACAACAAAAACACACATCACACACACAAACACACACCACACAAACAAACACACAGCAAAAACACACAACCAAAACAAACAAACACAAAAACAACACACACACACACACACAAACAACAC
The DNA here is from genome assembly GCA_940671915.1 of Paracentrotus lividus. Taxonomy (NCBI): domain Eukaryota; kingdom Metazoa; phylum Echinodermata; class Echinoidea; order Camarodonta; family Echinidae; genus Paracentrotus; species Paracentrotus lividus. The sequence continues at coordinate 64,502,032 of CALNVZ010002100.1, read as the reverse complement.
AAACAACACAACACAACCACAAACAAAAAAAAAACCACAGCAAACAAACAACAAACACAAACCAACATCAAACAAACAACAAATCAAAAAAACAAAAACAAAAACAAAACAAAACACACAACCAACTAAACAAACACACAACAACAAAGAAAACAACAACAAAACATCAACAAGACAAAAAACAACAACACAACAAAACAACACACAACATCCAAACCACAACACACACAAAAAACACCACACTCAACACACAACACACAAAAAAACACCACACACACAAACACAGTCATCAAAACAAAAACAACGACAATATCAACAAACAAAAAAATTCAACAACCAAAAACCACACAACAATCACAAAAACAAAACCAACACAATCACATCACATCAATCACAAACACACCAAAACAAAAACACAACAAAATCAAAAAAAACACAAAACCCAACAACAAAATACAACAAAACAACAACAAACAACAACAACACATACAACAAAACACAACACAAAAACAAACAACAAATCACCAACAAAAACACAACAAAACACACCAACACAAAACAACACACAAACAAGACACACACACAACTAACACAAGTCAAGACTACAAACACAGTCAAAACATCAAACAACACACAACACACACAACAACAACACACACAACAAAAACCAAACAGAACAAACACAACACACACACACAAAAACACCAAAAAACCAACAACACAATCACAACAACACACAAACAAAACAATAACACACAAACAAAAAAACACAATCAAACAATATACAACATCAAAATCCACAAACCACAAACACCAACAAATCTAAAAACAGCAAACAAAACACCACACACAACACAAAAAAACAAAAAAACACAAACACACAACAACAACCAACAACACATCAGAACAACAACAACAACAACACAACAACAACATCAAAGACAACAATAAACATCAACAGATCAAAAAACAACAACACAGCAACAAGCACAAACAAAATCAACAAATAAAACAACACACAACATAACAAAACACAAAAACAAACAACAAATCAACAAAAAAACACACAAACAAGCACACACAAAAAACACACAATCACACAAACAAACACAAAACACACAACAAGACAACAAACAAGCACAGCACACAACAACACAAAACAGCAACACACAATCAGACACAAACACAACAAACACACACAACACAACACACACAACACACAACCACAACAAACACAAAAAATTCAACAAACACAACCACAACATCAAAGTCAACCAACAACAAGCAACCCAACAATAAAAACAAAAACAAAGACAACAAACACACCAATCAAAACACACGAACACATACACAAAAAACAAAAAAAAAAAACAAGCACACACAAACACAACACACCACAACACACAATCAACACACAAACACACAACACAAAAAAACACAAAAAACACAAAAACAAAACACAACACAATAACCACACAAACAAAAACAACAACAAAACACAAACAAACACAACACACGACACATCACAACACACACTAAAGTGTCACAAAAACACAACATCACAACACAAACACACAAAAAAAAATCAAAAAACAACAGAACGACACCCAAGCAACTCAAACCAATAAACAAACACAAACAAACAGATCAACCAAAACACACACACAGTCACAACATCAACACAACAAAAACAACACAAACACACACACAAACACAAAAACACAACAAAAAACCAATTAACCAACACAAAACCACACAAACAGTCACAAACACATCAACATCACACCCAAAACACAAAACAACATCATCACCAACATAAAACACACACAACAAACACAACAAACACAACACACAAGAACAACAAAACACACCAAACCAACAACACACACAAACACATACACACAATCACAGCAGACACAAACAATAATAACAAACACAAAACAACAAACACACACAAAACACACACATCACCAAAAAACACACCAAAAACAACAACAAAACGACACAAACAACACACACAATTCCAAACACAACACATCAGCACACACAAACAACACAAAACAAACACAACACAACAATCACAAACACAACAAAAACACACACACAAACACGACACACAAACCATCACAAATAAACACCACAAAGACAACCAAAACACACGAAAACACACATCAACAGACACACACACAACACAACACAAGACAAATCAAAACAACAAAACATATCACAATCACAAAACACAACACAATCACACACAACACATCAACAATACACAACACAAACACCAAAAAACACACAAAAAACATCAAACACATCACAAAATCAACATTTCACAAAAAAAACAACACAAACACACATCAAAACACAACACAAAAACAACACAACACGACACATATCACACACAAAAACACAACAACACACATAACACATCAAACACACAACAACACACACACACAGAACACAACACAAAGCACAAACACAAACAACAAACAAACAGCACAATCACACAACAAAACACAACAACACACAACAAAACAAACATCACACAACAAAATATCAACAACACACACACAGCACAAACACACAAACAAAACCACAAACAAATTCATCACACCACAATCAAACAACAAAACGACACAACACACACAAAAAACACCAACAAATCACACACTCCACACTACAACACAAAACACTAAAACCAAATCAACACAAACACATCACACAGACACAACACACATACACACCATTCAGACATTACCAAACAACACACGAACACAATCACACAAAAACAACACAACACAACAACAACACACAAAACAAACAAACAACAACACAAAACAATGAAGCAAACAACATAAAAAAACATAAACACAAAACAGCAACAACAACAACAAACAGACACAACACACACACAAACACACACAAAAACACAATCAACAACACACAGACAAACAACAACAACAAACACAACACACACAACAACACCACACACAGCACAATAACAAAAAACAAAAAACCCACAAAAAACACAACACAACACAACACACACACAAACACCAACACACACAACACAAACACACAACATCAGCACAACACATAAAACAACACAAAGACAACACACAAACAAAAACACAACAAATCACACCAACAAGACAAACCAACAACACACCACACAAAAAACACAACAAAACAAAAAACAATCAACAAATCACAAAACACCCAACAACACACAACACACAAACCACACACAAAAGACACACAACAGAAACAAACACAAAAAACACAGCACAACACATCAACAACACACAAAAAACACAATAACAACACAAACCAACACACACAAACAACAACAACAAAACACACTAACAATCAAGCACAATCATACACACAACACACAACCACACAAACAACAAACAAACAACAACAACAAACAAAACAAAACAACAACATCAACACAAAACCACAACAATCACAACACAACAACAAACAAACAGCACAGCAAAACAAACATATTCACAAAGCACAAAACAACAACAACACACACAACCAACAACACACACAGCACACAACACAACACATCACAAACACAAAAAAACGCACACAAAACATCAAACAAAAAACACAACACACACACAACACACACAATCAAAACAAAACACACACATCACACAACAACAACAAAACAAAACAAACAAACAACATAAAGCACAGACATCAAGAGAACACAAAACACAACTAAAACACAAACACACAACAACAAACATCCATAACAACCACAACAAAACAAACACACCACAAACAGTATTTCAGCACACAACAACACACACACACACAACAACACAACACAAAAAACACAACACAACACCAAACACAAATCAACAACACAAAACATACAACAACACAACACACAAAACAAACAACAAAAGAACACAAAACAAAACACTAAAACACAAACAAAAAACAAACCACAACAACAGAACACAACACACACACAACAAACAACACAAAAACAAACAACAAAACACACTATCACACAAAAACACACAAAACACACAGACAACACACACAACACACGACACACAACACACACAACACAAACAAAAAAACACAAAACACACCACACACACAAACATCAAAAACACACACACACAAACAAACAAACAACACACAACACAAAAACAAACAACACACACACATTCAACAAAAACAACAAATCATTCAAACATCACAACACACATCAAAGCACACACACAAACACACAACACACACACAAAAACAACACAAAAACACACAACAACAAAAAAGATCAACAAACACACAGAACGAAACAACATCACAAACAAACACAACACAACAGAACACAAACACACAAACAAAAACAACACACAACACAAACATACACACAAACAACACACAACACAACACACCAACAGAAACAAAACATCAAAGCACACACAAACACAACACAAAACAAACACACACATAACACACACCAACACCACAAAAACACCACAGATCAACACACAACAACAATCAAAGCACACACACACAACAGAACACAAGAACACAACACAAACAAACACACACACACACACACAACCACACATCAACACAATATCAACAAAAACAACAACAACACAACACACAACACATCACACACACCAAAACTAACAACAACAAAAAAACACACCAACACACACACAAAGCACACACAACAAACATCACACACAAAAAAATCACACAAAACAACACACAAAAACAAACAAAACAAATCAAACAAAAAACAACACAAACACACACAAACACAAAACAAACAACCACAACACAACAACACACAAACACACAAACACACAAAAACAAAGACACAAACAACACAACACACAAACAAACACAACACAACACACACAACACACCACAACACAAACACACAACACACAACAGCACAAACACACACAATCAACAAAAACAACACAACACAAATCAAACAACACAACACAACATCACAAATCACCACAACACACATCAACAACACCAACAAACACAAAAAACAACAGACCAAAACAAACACAACAAATCACAAACCACCACAACACACAAATCACAAACAAATACACACCACACAAAAAATACACACACTAACAAAAACACAAGCACAAAGCAAAACAAAAACACAGACCACACATCCACACACACAGTACACAATACAACACAACAAACATAACTCCGTTTTTCTTTCATAAACAATTTATTTCGAAACGTTTTTGGCGATGAGTTCTTCCGATAAATAAAAATTTTCGGTACTAAAACGGCCTGTTATCAATCCAAAACTAAACAATCAATTCCACAAATATGTCCGCTCCGTTTTTCTTTCATAAATAATTTATTGCGAAACGTGTTTGGCCACGAGTTCTTCCGATAAATAAGAAGTTTCCGTACTAAAACGGCCCATTATCAACGCAAAACTAAACAATTAATTCCACAATTGTGTCCGCTCCGTTTTTCTTTCATAAAGAATTTATTTCGAAACTATTTGGCGATGAGTTCTTCCGATAAATAAGAAGTTTCGGTTCTAAAAACGGCCCGTTATCAATCCAAAACTAAACAATTAATTCCACAATTGTATCCGCTCCGTTTTTCTTTCATAAAGAATTTATTTCGAAACGTTTTTGGCAATGAGTTCTTCAGATAAATAAGAAGTTTCGGTACTAAAAACGGCCCGTTATCAATCCAAAACTAAACACTTAATTCCGCAATATTTTCCGCTCCGTCTTTCTTTCATAAAGATTTTATTTTGAAACGTTTTTGGCGATGAAATCTTCCGATAAATAGGAAGTTACGGTACTAAAAACGGCCCGTTATCAATCCAAAACTGAACACTTAATTCCGCAATATTTTCCGCTCCGTCTTTCTTCCATAAAGATTTTTTTTAAAAACGTTTTTGGCGATGAAATCTTCCGATAAATAGGAAATTACGGTACAAAAAACGGCCCGTTGTCACTTGATAAATACAAAAATTATTTTGCAACTTCATCGGCCGGCTTTTTAATTTTTTAATTTTATTTTATTTTAGTTCTCTTGCCATAAAATTTACATGGTCGCACATTTTTTTTTTACGGTCGGTCGGGTTACAGGAAACAAACATATATTTTTTTTAGGCCTAACGAACTCAATACATGGAATTTCACAATTTGACCTCTGTGACCCTTGACCATTGACCTACATAATCCAAAATCTAATCAGACCATCTTCCTATGGCGACATACCATCCCCAAGTTTGAAGTTGATATCTCAAATGGTTCTTGAAATATTGTGATAACGAGCTCAATACAAAGAATTTCACAATTTGACCTGTGACCCTTGACCTTTGACCTACATACTCCAAAATCTAATCAGATCATCTTCCTATGGTGATACATACCATCCTAAAGTTTGAAGTTGATATCTCAAGTGGTTCTTGAGATATCGCGATAACGAGCAAACGGGACGGACGGACGGACGGACATCCCGAAAACATGGCGGAGGCATAAAAAGAAAGACTTCCTCCGAATCTTACCAACTCACTCACCATGCTCACTGCACTGGCAACTGTCTTGCGACAGGATTTATCATCTTCACACGATTAACTGTTAGTTAGAATCTACGTTAGATTCTAACGTTAAATTTGATAAATTAATTCTTGTTGTCTGTTGAAGAAGCAACTAGATTCTACTAAACTAGCAAGTAACTTAAGCTCCCCGAATAAATCAACATGCAAAACCAGAAGACAAAAAAACAACAAACAAACAAAATTGCAAATCGGTCACAACAAACACAAAAACAAGACAGGAGAATGTTGCGATATACTATTCGCTATGTCATTATACTACTAGCGGATACCATAGCTATATCGCATATCAGATGTAAATAGTATTCTAGCTTCAGGTTGAGAATAAACATGTCGTTATCGTAAACATCTTTGTAAAGACCTCATCATCTACCAGCCTCATCGTACTCGTAAAAGTAGCCACGCATAGTTTAACATGGTGGCTAGCGGCGGTAGCACCATCATAGATCAGCATCAGAAGGAAATCAGGGACTGACATTTTGTGAAAGACCAAAAATCTGTACTTTTCAGTGCAGTGTCAGTGTGTCGTCGCCGTGAATTTCGATCATCGTGCAATGCAAAGTAATACGATCACCGTATTGTTGTTGTGTGTGCATATCAAATCTGGGCTGAATTAATGTTGTGTGATGAATATCGAGTACGAATGTACGATACAATCAATGTATGTACGATAACAGCTGTGTGCAAACAATGACACAGTTAGGTCTGTTATAAATATAAATCTTTAAACCTTGAACATATACTAAACTAGTAAATAAGTTAAACTAAACTAAAACAAGTTAAATTAATCTGGAAAGTGCGAACATTAACACAGTAGTCTAAACATAATTTATCATAAATTATCTGTGTGAGAGTGCGTGAGTGAGTGATCAACACTACCACTGCATGAAACACCTAACGACATCAAACACAGGATTGTGAGTGAATCACAGGTGTTGTCAACACCCGTAGGCCTGTGACTGTGAAAGGACAGTTCGTACGTTAACATCTATAAACGCTAACATAATAACCCTCATCGATTTAAACCTAATTCTTCATTAACACGCGAAGATAATAACAAGATGAGTAGTAGCGGTAAATATCCAGAGTTTAACTGGGAGGCACCAGACCTGCCCGACGAGTTTAATATGTTCAAGCAAAGGATGAATCTAATATTTGCAGACCAAGAGGTGGTAGATGAAAAGAAAAAAGCCATAAAAATCAAAATTGCAATAGGCAATGAAGGATTACGAAGGGTCAATTCGTCTGGTCTAACAGAGACAGACAAGGAAAAACCAGAGAAACTGTGGGAACTTCTCGAAGCACAGTTGAAGGTTAATATCAATTTTCGAGTACATAGGCTAGAACTAAGCAGGTACCGGCAGAAAGTTGATGAAACAATCGACCAATTTGTTACGAGATGCCGTGACAAATCAAAGAGTTGCGATTTCGAGGCCAACGAGCTCGACGAAAGAGTCATGGAATTAGTGATAGCGTCAACTCCGATTGCAGAACTCCAGAAGTCGCTCTTGGAGAAACAAAAAGGGTTTAAGATAGGAGACATCTTAACCGAAGGGCGAAAATTTGAGGCAATCGAAGCAAGCAGACGTAGTCCGAACACGCTAGTTAATCCTCAAGCGCAGGAGAGCGTAGATGCGTTCCGAAGTTGCAAACCAAAGATGCGTAATACTTGCGGAAACTGCGGTCGCAGTCATCAGCCAAAGCAATGCCCAGCATTCAACGACGAATGTCGGTCATGTGGAAAAAAGGGCCACTGGGCAAAGTGTTGCAGAAGAAGTAAAACCGAACAGCGGAAAACAGACGAGTCAAAGTCAGAAAACTGCAAACACACGCAAAGGCGAAACAAATCTAGAAAAAAGTCGAAGAGTCAACCAGTGAACGAGTTGGACACTCAAGTAGACCAAGACAAAGTGAGTACATGTAGAGATCAATTTGCATACTTTGATACAATCAAAACTGCAGAACCACATACAGTAGTTAACAATGACGGTAATGTTGCATATGCCTTCATAGACATAATAACTCCACAGAAAGCTGGACAGCATGTGTTAAAGCTCAAAGTTGACTCAGGTTCAAGTGCAAACACGCTCACACTTCGAACAATCAAAAACATGTATGGAAAACGATACAAGACAGTAATCAAACCTACATCTACAAAGCTCGTAGTGTACGGAAAGGCACAAGTACCGTGCAGGGGTACCGTAGATCTAAAATGTAAGTACAACAGTCCAGGCTGGACTACCCACTCATTCTACGTAGCAGACGTAAAGGGATCTTGCATTCTAGGATTACAATCATGTACCAAATTAGGGGTTATCACAATCCATGGATCATCCAAAACTGTCTCTAGAGAACCTACATCTAACACAAATGTAGAGGACACGACTACGCTTACCAGAAGTGTAGAGCACACAGGTACACTTACCACAAGTGATACAACAGTTACACCTATCATAAGTGCTAACGATACAGATACACCCATCAAGAGTGTAAACAATGCAGAAGCACCTATCACAAGTGCAAGCAATCCAAACCATAATGTTCTTAGCTCTGACCTGATCTTCGGTCAAATCAAAAGAGCAGAGGTACAGACAGAAACAAAGCAGCAGAAAGAGCCGTTGCTTCCCCATGATGTACCACCAGCACCCTGGACCAGACTAGGAACAGACTTTTTCATGCTCAATAGACAGGAATATCTACTCGTCACTGACTACTACTCGAAGTATCCAATAATCTACAAGCTGAAGGATACCAGAAGTGCAGCAGTAGCAGACATGATGAGCGGAATCTTCAATCTATTTGGTCCACCAGAAGAGATCGTATCTGACAACGGTCCACAATTTGTCGGGAAACCATTCCAGGACATGTGTAAGAAGTGGTCAATCCAACACACCACATCTTCTCCACACTATCCAAGATCCAACGGACTAGCAGAAAGGATGGTTCGCACAGTCAAGAATCTGTTGACAAAGTGTTCTCAGACTGGTCAAGATAGTCAACTAGCCATGTTGAATCTCAAAGCAACACCAGTGGACAGTCACATGAGATCACCAGCAGAAATGTTATTTGGGAGACCGATCCGAAAAACACTTCCAAGTCATCATCTGTCAAGAGAATCAATGACAACCGATCATCTCTTGAACCGCAGAGACAAGATGAAGGAAACGCATGACCAACATGCAGGATCAGAACTTCCATCTCTCCATGTGGGACAACCTGTCAGAGTCCTACACCCCCAAGATCACACTTGGATACCAGCCAAAGTATCCAAATCTGCGATGAACCAAGGTCGTATGAAATCGAAACACCCAACGGAGGAATCCTGAGACGAAACCGATCTCACCTGAGGGAAATCCCAACAGCAAACCCAACTCCGAGACGTGTAAGGTTCGACGAAGACCACACCGCAGACACCCCACCAGAGGAGAACGACAATCATCGACCAACTTTGACGTCGGAAACTCAAAACAATCAATCTCAAAAGCAAGCGACAAACTCGAAAACCACGAGGTATGGTCGAACAATCCGCAAACCAGTGAGACTGATAGAAGATTGATAACGCTTAAAAACATTTCGAAGAAGAGAGAAAACAGAAGACACTCTCGAAGAAGTCGAAAGAAGAAATGAGAAGACTGAAGACGCATATAGTTTTCAATTCAAAAGTTTATTATTCATGTTGCATGTATAATCATTGTACAATATTCTTGGTATGACAACAAGCATAATATCTGGAATCATATGCTTATCAAAACTTATTGATTTTGTGAATCAAAACAGTTATACCAAAAATTATATTCAATTTGCATCAAAGGAAAACTTATGTCAAATGAAAATGCAAACAGTTAACTTACTCAAACCAGTTGAACTTTATTTTATTGGAAAAACAATTATCCAAAATTAACAGGCTACCAAAGAAACCAATTTGATATTGTTATCAAAAACAATATATACCAAAGTGTTGTTATTCAAAAACAATATAATTGTTGTATACTCAAACATTGAATGTACACATTCTGCTTCTTTACAAAGGAAGGGGATGTTGCGATATACTATTCGCTATGTTATTATATGGTGGTGTCACCATAATTCGCCGCAGAACCTTAGTTCGCGCACGACGGATATCTCAAAAAGTAATAAATATCGTGAAAATCTGATAGCACCATCAGAGAGAGGGACCAAAAATTGCTTAAATCCAAACTTTCGTCACGGTATGGTGTATCGAATTGTGAAATTATTGACCAAACATCGGAAAATTGCGTGTCCGTTGCGAAATTTCGAGATTTTTTACAAGGGTCTGGAAATCATCATTTTCCGAGTTAATGTCATAAAATTGTGAGATGATATTAATATCATCTTATTCTATGAAATTTGACTTACATTTACTTGTATTCCCTTTTCCTTAGACTGATGGAATTTCTTGATAAATCTTTGTCAAACGCCCGTGCGGGAATTAAGGTAACACTGTTTTGTTGACTTTTTCAGCAGAATGCGCGATCATTCGATCGACATAGAATTTTGAAATCGCGATATCGTCGAGAGCCTTTGACCTAGTTCACTTCTTCGTTCGGCGATTCGGAGTTTAGAATTTTGCCGTTTATTTGGTATTTATAGTTTTCGTTGATTTTGTGTAAAACCTGAAATATTGTTGATTGAATGTCACATTTTGTATAATTTTTGAAATTTGCGCGAACTATGGTCTCCCCATCATACTACTAGCGGATACCATAGCTATATCGCATATCAGATGTAAATAGTATTCTAGCTTCAGGTTGAGAATAAACATGTCGTTATCGTAAACATCTTTGTAAAGACCTCATCATCTACCAGCCTCATCGTACTCGTAAAAGTAGCCACGCATAGTTTAACAGAGAAAACTTTTCATTTAAACTTATGACACAGTCTGACAGTGTCAGTGATTCACACAATCACTACAGAGTATCTAACGTTAGATCTAGATCGTTACAGTGTGAAGTCGAGTCGCGTTGCCAGGTGTAGCTAGGTCCATTTCACGGACAAAATTTCACCTTACCAAACATATATATTGCTATTAAGCGAATCAATATTGTTTAATAGATCATAAAATACAAGTTCATTCCTAAATTGTGAATTGTAATCAAATATAAATGCTTAAAAATACCTTGAAAAAGGACGTCTTCGAAGCTAAACTTTGATGTCGATCTCTGCTGCGCAGCTAATTGAAAAGTGACAATACACGTTTACGGTACGTAGGTTCACAATACGTGAAAACTATTTGTGTGACTACTAATTAGGGTATACAATGCAGTACCGGTACAGTATGTTCGTGTCCGCTCTTGATTCGACGGATTAGGTTCAAGTGGAAAAAAACAACAAAAAAGCAATGATAATAATATTAATAATAACAAGACGAAAATATTGATAAGAACAAATAAGACAAGCCCTTAAATAAACTCTTTATAAAATTCTTTAATTTTTTATTCAGATCAGGGGGTTGTCATACAACCCCCTGTTCAGATTTTATTAAAGCAAAGACAAATCCTCATGTTTTCTGAGACTTCTGGGGCGCTGTTTCTCGAAACGGTCATAAGTCTAAGTTCTTGGACAACCCATAGGGATAGTGTTGTAGAATTAACACGCATTTTAATGGGATGTCCACGACCTATTAGACTTATTACGGTTTCGAGAAACGGGCCCCTGCATTATCATATTTTTTATTGTTGACATGGCCAGCTTACAAACTTTTTATTTGTTGTACCTTACACAACCCCTCTTTATGCTAACCCTTCACGTACGCCTAAACTTAAAATTACGAAATAAACCCCCAAAACAAAACTTTTTTCAGGAAAAAAAAAAATCAAATGAAAGTCCAAGACTCAAACCCAGCTACGTCGTTAAAATAGGTGCAGCTCGATGTTCCAAATTAATGCAACAAATGTTCAGAAGAACGAACCTTATTTCACTTCTGATCAAGTGAACATCCAGGTATAGGAAATTTACGTGTTCGGAAGATCGAACAACGAACCTTCGGAACAACGAGCTGTAGGCCTAACCGTTAAAACGATGTACCTACGTAGCTTAACTGGCAATTTATGATGAATATTTTTAAAAGCTATTTAAATGCTTATAAATATGTATAACCTATTTTGCGCATGCACCAGATAAAAAAAGTGGAATAAAAATTTAGCGGCCAGCTGCAGTCACCTACATAGGATCACATTGCAGCCTAGCTTTTTAGAATATTATCAATTCAATAAAATCCACCAATCCAATTTCTTTTCTGACCCAGTGTAATGAATGTCACATCACTAAATTATTGCATTTCTAGTATTTGTCTTTTCCTCCAGTGCAAACTAAGACATTTTTACAATTCATATGCATACAAAAATACAAATACACACCTAATCAAGGAAGAGAAATTTTATTATGAAATAATTTGTGCATTAACATATATCATTGTGTGTTTGACAAGCACATATATTCCTAGCAAAGCACTTGATTTTTATCATAATTATACATGTAGTTAATATCTAATTTTGAATAAAAGAATAAAATTCTAATCATAATTTTAGTACTTTCTATCCTTTCTGAAAGGAAATTACCCTGGTTAAATTGAATATAACATGAATTATTGATAGTACAAAAATGTTTTAGTATTTCATACTACATTAATTTGTAATATATATCTCTGTGTATAGACTTGAGCTGTATCTGTCTAATTATTAGTGAATTCCTTTGGTTTAACTTACTTAGAAGCAGACTTGATAATTTCATTCATATAACTCTTTAATTTATTACTACATAAAGACATGGCGATAAAATTAATAAACAATGGATGAAGATGGTACAAAAATAAAACTTCTGATTTACACACATTTCAAAATATCCACAGAGGAATTAAAGTAGAAGAAAAACAAAAGTTGTTCACTAATTTCAATTAAGAATAATTCAATTATTTGCTACCACTACACACCCTACAGCAATAACATATTATTTGAAAAAAAAAAAAAAAAAAAAAAAATATGTACTTGCATATAGAATTTTGTTTACCGATAGGAAAATTCTCATCTGAACTTTGGAAGACTGACATTTAATTTTATTCACAACTGCATAATTATTATCATTAGCATTATTTAATATTCACAGTTGATTTTTTTTTTGCAGCATCAAAATTTATTTTCTATATGCAACTTGGCAATATCATATTCCAACTTAACTAAAAATATAGGACCGCTAATGCACTACTAGTAAAAGTATTCAATTTCAAATATTTCTCACACATCTATATGTATTCCCATTTAAAGCAAAATTTATTTTTTAATTAATTAATTCCATGTTCACATATGTAGATTAGATTTTCCTAGTTCTCTTTGCTGTCATTTAGGATGTATAAAAATTAGCAATAATACATGAAAGTGAGAAAAGTGAAAATGCAGTGTTGTAAAGCGAATTCCTTGTTTTCCTTTTCTTTTCTTCAATCTCCATACTTCAACTTTCTGAATATCAAGAGGTGTTCCACAATGCTGAAATTTTATTCAAATTTTTAATTTTTAATTTTTTTTTTGTGTTTGAATTTTCATTCCACAATATTTTTCCCCTTCAAAACCTAACTAAATAAGGAAGCACGTAGCCTTATCTTTTACATATTGTATCATTGAATAAAGGCAGTTCAAATATCCCATTTACACAGCACAAGTATGGTTAATAATGAAAGACAACAAGGAAATATATTTTGCAGACATATTAAATGAATAGATGCTATTTCACTTGTATGAAAACATACAAATGTTTGAAAAAAATTTGTTAAGGCACATTTGACTAAAACATATTGATATGAAAAAATTTATCAAGGCACATTTGATTAAAACGTATACAAACATTTGCAGTGGAATAATGAGATAAATTGATTTGAATATTGCAGGCAATACAATTATGTATACACCCATAACCTCACACATAGCTGTCATCATTTCACCCTGCTTTATGTCATTAAGAGCAAAGCTATACCTTAATTCAATTAACATAAAGACCTGTATTCACAAAGGTGTCCTAAGTTAAGCCATAGCTTAAATCTGTGGTTTAAAGATATCCTAGCAAAATGAGATGCAATCTGTCTACATTGCATGTTCCTTATACGTTTACTGGATTCTGGAATTGTGCTTTAATGGTTAGGAAAATTTTTGTACTTATCATTCCTAGGCAGTTTAAAATATTTTCAATACCAAAAATTCTGATAAATCAAACATCTACTTTTTGGGATTGTGTCACATTTTGCTAGTCATATTTAAACCACAGATTTAAGCTATGGCTTAAGTTAGGACACCTTTGTGAATACGTGCCAAAAAGTTCATTGCATGATCCGACATCCTCGATGATATGGCACACCTAAGATGTAATATTTATATCCCTTTCCTAAATGCAATTTTATTCAATTCATGAAAATACCTCACAAATAAAAAAGCCTTAAGCTTAACAGTCCAATTAGGTTTGGTAGACCTTGGAATAAATTCATCAGGATTTTCATATTGCCAAATAGAAGATAGTTTAAGTTTTTAATTCTGTCAAATTTCTGACAACTATTCAAGTATATTATTTAATGTTCGAAAATATCTTGATCCAGTAAACAGCTATGTCTTGTTGACCTTTATTTTACTGGAATGCACCATATCATTCAGCAAAGCACATCTTTCTTTAAAGATTCAGCTGTGGTACAGGGATCACTTAGACATTCCAAGATGCATCATCTTTCTGTACATACCAGGTCCATTCCAAAGTCCCCTATTAATCACAAATCAAAACAAAACAAGTTAAAAGAATAGTAAGTACAATACAAAAGATTGACTTCTAAAGATAACCACTGCTCCTCACTTTAAGTAGAAAAATAAATACTTAAACATATTGTTATTTTTAAAAATCTTACATTGTTGTCTATTTCATTGTGTACAGACTTTATAAATGCATTATTATCAACTGCCTCTATTGGGCTAGATCTTATGTAAGGGACTATCACAGAGTTTCATGTTGTAATGTGTTCCATGGAAATGTGTTTAATTCAATACAACCCATTTTGTTTTGTTTTAGTTTGTTTAAATTCTTATTTTGAGTGGGGGACACAACTAAGAGATTTGTGTTGAATATAAATCATGCTTCATCAAGGATGAGGACCGATAATATAAGTTTTTAACAAATACATTTAATCCAGGTCAATAAAATACTCTTTCTGATTAAAAGAATCACTATCAAAGCCACCAATACAGAAAAAACTTGCCTACATTGGGTAATGATTATATATTCCGTAGAAATTTTGGCGGGCATTCTATCCAAACCCCACACCATCCTAAAAAAGTACAGGAGATGGAAAGTTATAAGAGATAAAATTCACTCACTTGATGAGTCCATTCCAGTAGAGTTCTGGCATGATATCTTTCTTGAGATGGTACATAGTTCGTCTTTCCTTGCCTTGGTCTATAGGGAAAGTTTCCAACGGTTCCAGGTTAAAGTCAAACTCGGCCAGAATCAGCTTTCCATAACCAGTCACAAGAGGGCAAGATGAATAGCCGTCATACTATATGGAATTCAATAAATACGTTAATGTTATGATTGATAATTATTTACCTTTTGTAATTGATTATTCTAATTTAAATGCAAAAACAAAAAAAAAGGAAAAAAAGAAGAAAAAGATTCAATTTGGCAATATTGATTGAGTTGCTGATTTCCTAGCAACAATTAACCTAATTTTTTTTAATCAACCACAATTAATTATTTGTGAATTTGAAAAATAGAGCCCTCACACTATATGTAAGTTTAGGACATGTATAAAAAACAATGGCATACATACACAGGAACATAATAAATAAAAACACTAGAAATAGGGAAGAGAAAAACAGGTAATTGATGATATAAAAAGAAGAGGAGGTAAAAAGTATGCAAAATAAAACATAACAAAAAGGAGCAAATTGCAACATGACTTAAAGTATCTTTTAATCCCTTTAAAAAAAAAAGAAAATAAAAAGCTTGTTTTAAATGTCATAGGCATATTCTGGGATCTCTTTATGAATGAATGGTAAATGCTACTTACAAGTTCTTTCGGCTCATGTCCATTCATGACTGATGATATCGTGTTCTTCAGTACCCCAGTCTGAGCAGCTATAGAGGATGAGACATTTTAATAAATGGAATCAAAGTTAATGAATTAATATCATAATTCATGTGTGGTCCTCTATTTGTCCAACACATGCAAATTTATACAGACTATACCAATTCTCATTTCAGTTTGTTGTTAGTCTAATACACATTTTGGCTGTTGCAGAAATACTCTCTATATCCAAATTACTTATTGGTTCAATGGAGGGGGGGGGGGGATTATAATGGCCCTCTCGACATTTTCCATGACCGTTAGATTAAAACCATTTCATAGAAATCAGGCATATCTTTATGATGTTGCATGACCATTTAAACACGCTCAACAGGTCGAAATGGCTAAAAAAAAATAAATAAAATAAAACTGATTTTGTGTACAAAGTCAATGCAAATGCAGTTTTCTCTCCTATTAGTACCTTATTGACATTTTTTTTTCCGTACGAATGTGAGGACAAGGAATAAAAAAACGTACACCACAAATAAGCATTCTATGAGCCCTATTAAGTGATTGAGAGGAAAAAAAAAAAAAAAAAAAAAAAAAAAAAAAAGGAAAAAAAAAGAGGAGTAGGCCTATAGCATAGAATGGAAGTACATTATTCGGGTAAAAACTAACAATACTAAGGTCTGAAATACCCTGGTGCTTTCATATCGTCGCTGTTTTTACGAACCGTCATAAACCGAATTTTTGGTCAAATTTTCGAAATTGAGTTTTTTCGATATTCTTAAAGCCTGTATTCAACTCTATCGAATGACCAAATTTCAGGTCGAAATCTTAATTATTTTAAGAATAAGAGAAGATTCAAATTTCGTTCAAAACGTCACATCGCTTCCAGTGATTTTACGAAGCGTCGTAAACCATTGTTTCTACAATATAGCAATCTCCAGAATGGCACGCAACCCGACCTACATATGGGTGAGCGGTGCGCGTATGCATTGAATGATTTTACGAACCGTTCTATCTCGTGGTTTAGGACGGTAAAAAACAAGCGCGTGATATGCATGATTTTACGAAGTGACCTTAACCCCCTGTTTGTCGTAAAAATAATCAGTTTCTAAAAAACTACCTTCCATTTTATTCTAAATATTTAAAATTCAAACCCTGATTGCAAATAATTTCTTTCATATTGTAAAATTATAGAATTTATGCTGTACATTGATATAATTAATTACCCTGGTTTCCTTCAAAGCGCGAAGTTATGAGCATCAGAAGAACATCCCAACTTTGAACGCGATTATCTCAAAAGCTGGTTTTGGGAACTCGGCGAGGTGTAGGACGGTTCGTAAAATCACTGACGATATATAAGAGTTAAATGCATTAAGACAACTTCTGTAATGAATTACAAAAATGCAATTAAAAAGAAAAATGTTTCCTTACCCACAGCAGCAGCTGTTTTGGATGTTGGTATGTCTGTACAATCCCCCACTCCAAAGACATTAGGATATTTGGTGTGTTGGCAGGTACCCTTGTTGACAGTCATAAAGCCAGCTTCACCAGCCAGAGGACTAGCCTTTAGGATATCAGGAGGGCCCATCGGTGGAGGTACATGGATCATCTCATACTGGTAATCACGAGTAAAGGAAGACAGTCATTTAGTTTCTTAAAACGTCTGTACTCTACAAGATTTTAATTACAAGCATTTTCCAGGACATTGCAGGAACAGGTATGTGATTTTCATTTTAGAGTCCTCAGAGATTTAATTGCTTGCATCATCAAATAATTAATAAACCCTGCACAGTAAACAATATTTCTGCATCGATAATATGTTGTTTTAATAAACTGTGACTTTTAAAATAATTCATACTCCTTACAATGCTACTTTAGAGAAAATTAATCAAAATTATGCATCTTAAAAGACTTATTCAAGAGTGCTTAGATTACTTGTAAAATCGCAGAAAATATTTCAGCTGAAGTTTAAAGGTTTAAGTAAATATCATGATTTCAATAAACTACGAAACACACAGTTGACAAATGAATGACCACACACACACACATAAGAATAGGACTTACAGGTAAAGTAACAATGTCACCATTTTCAAGTTGGAAGTCAGCCTCTCTCTTGTCATGTTTGATCTCAACCAGTGTGTGTTTGTAGTCCACCTTGATGTCTCTCTCTTGACAGACCTTTCTCAGACTAGCAGCATACTTGGGAGGACCAAAGATGACTGCCTGAGGAGTGACATACATCACCTGTGCTTGATCCCGCTTTCCATTCTACAAGAAAATAATAATAGAAATAATAAAATTCTGGATCTATGTATATGAATGTACAACATCTACACTTGATCTTGTTTGCCATTCTTCAAGAGAATAATAATCTGGATTTATATTTATAAATAAATATTTCAACAACATCTCTAAATATTTTCCAGACAGTATACTACTAGTCTGGGCAGCAGATTAAGATTTGCCCTCACAATAAAAGATTAATAGAGGGCCTTTGATGAAAAAAACAAAAAACAAAACAAAACAAAACAAATTTTTCCAACATTCTGTACCATATTTCTTTTCCACCACATTTGGGTGTTAATAGTCCTGAGTGTTTTTATCACCATTTAATATGTTCTAATGCTTTAACCATAAATATTAAAGAGCTTTATACATTTGGTATGATCTTTAATATGCAGACAATGAGAACCATTAGTGATCATAAACTTGTCATATAAACACTTTCCCATACTCATAGGCCCGAATTCACAAACGTGGTTTAGTTAGTCCATGGTCTAAATCAATTGTTTAAACCACGGATTTAGACCATGGTCTAAATTTTGGTATTCACAAACCACTTGATTTAGACCATGGACTAACTAAACCACGTTTGTGAATTCAGGCCAATGTGTTTCTTGCTTCTCAGGATTCAACTTCAACAATGAAAATTGTTTGATTAACTTGTTAGAAGAAACAAACAAACAATCAAATATTGATAGAGGACACATCATATTTTTTGTTGATAAATGTTAAAACCCAATCACCTTTCTGAAGTAGTCCTCTGCAAGATACATGATCTTCTGTGGAGCTCCAGCACACTTGACTGGGGTACTGGGGAAAGTGAAGATAGCATTACCACTCTTAAAGTTCTGCAGAGCCTTGAAAGTCTTGTCCACTGTGTCATAGGAGTAGTTACAGCATACCATGGGATCCTCTGCTAAGGCTTCAGGCAGACCTTTCATCTGGAGCATGACAAATTTGAACATCTTGTATTTCATATTTTGCTCTAACTGAACTTGAAATTTTGCTCTAATTAACTTGAAATTACACACTTTAACACAAATATATTTTCATGGTAATAGACCAGTTTACTAAGTTATTATTATTGTATGCATACTTTTTAAACAAAGGTTGTTCTTGACAGCCTGAAAGCTTGCCTGATGCTTGCCTGACATACAACAACTAATGTATGCAAGCTGGATTCCATGTATTGTAGGTCATTCTTTTATTACAGGTTGTTTGAATACCTTGTTACAATGTCGCCAGGAAAGAAACATGGATAAATTGTAATAACTTAGTAAACTGGTCTATTGTTCACGACATCATTTATAACCAAGAAATGAAAAAACCTTTTTATCTTTTAAAAGTGCAGATCAAAATTTACAGATAGTCACACTATGTAAACTGTGATATTGATGGCGTTTCTTCTTTTACAATATTCATGGATTTACCTCAGTATATGAATAGTAAATCTTTCAAATAAATAGGTCTCTTATTCTATTTCAACTGATTCAAATCAAAACCTACATTGGGGGATAGAATTGGAAAGTTTTGTCTCACATCCAAAAAAGACAAGAACGATTCATTCTTCTGATCCACTTCTAACCATTTCTTACAATTTAAAAAATAAAAATAGAGCGATTTCACGTGACGTCACGTGGTGGGCAAGACAATAATGTACCGGTGCACCAGACCGTAAAAACAATGAATTATCACGGTTTGATGGACATGTTTCTATTGTTTAGCCCACCAACATGGATGAATGATGACGTCGCTGGGAACGCTCTATAACTACGTCTCCCATTTATCTCAATTTCATCAATACTTGAGTAAATCACTCACAGCATGAAAGTTGAGCTGAAGACCCATTGCCACAACCAGATACTCGTACTCTAGGTTGGTACCACCCTCTGTAGTTACAAGGTTGTTATCTGGGTCAAAGGTCATAGCTCTCACTTTCTTCCAGTCCACTGCTTTAGGCATAACAGACTCCATAGAACGCATGGACTGCTCCTTAGTTTTGATCCCTCCGCCTACCATTGTCCACATAGCCTGGTAGAAGTGACGCTGTTGGTTAGACATGCAATTTTGGTAATAAATGTTAAATACAATTTTCCACATGATACACATAAATATACAAGGAATCTCTTCTGCAACTAAAAGGCTTGAGGAGAGTTGTTAGGAGGTCACTCCATAGGGTTAATGATTAAATTAGCGATTTACGGTGAGCTAACTATTGCTCTCATAAGAGATCATATAGGAGAGCTCAAGGAGAGCAATTGCTCTCGCTCTCCTTAAAGACGAAGGCCTGCAAAAATATTCTAGTCTGGCCATTGAATAATTGATAAATTTCAAATCCTATCAGGATCTATGCCAAATGTTATATAAGTTTTAATGTCTATGACTAACCTTTTGATGGCTAAAAAAAAAAGAATAACGAAAGTAGGGACAATTTTATTCAGCTCATAGGTAATAAAATCTTATATCAATGCACAAAACTTTGTCAAGAATGGAAAAATAGGCCAATGATTAAAGGAAATTTTATTTTTCAAGATTAAAGTTTCATACAGTCAACATCATAATGTATGGCCACCTTAACAAACTAAGAATTCCCAAAGTCTTGAAGTCATGAAGGAAGGTTTCAGCCTCATGAATCTTCTGAAAACATGACAGAATTTTTTTTTTTATAAAGAGACCTTCAATCCACATACAATTTCTTGGTTGATTGGCCTTCAATCAAGAAAGAATACTACTAATTCTATTCTCTACTCTCTATCTCGCCTATCAATTTTCTACTTCTGTAATTCTCCATTTCCTCATCTACTCTCTCAAACAGTCCTTTTCAGGACTAACCACATGGTGAACCATAAACCTTGTCACAGTATTCAAATCCACCATACAAGCCTCTATATTCAAAGAACATCTTGTCTGATTTTGTTTTGTTCAACTAAACAGTATCCTTCAGAAGAATCTTGATCTTACCTCAGCCGGTTCAACCACTGCAACCTGGCCACGTCCAAACTTGCGGGACAAGAAGCTTGCAGCTGCCAATCCTCCAGTTCCTCCTCCAACCACAACAAACTTGTAGCTTTGCTTGGTGACTGGCCCTGGTCCTGGAGACTCTGTGGACTCAGGTGCAGGCTTGGCTGCAGTACTGTACCATACCTATCAAACAAGAATACATGATCACAATTAGCAACAGTTATCATCTAGAGGCATGTTCCACTCCAATGCATGTCTGTTTTTTAATTTCTATGTAACAGCTTTCCATTTCCTCTTCATTTGTTATCTTAGTATTTACATTTGTATTATGATGCATATTTTCATCTTGAATATATAGATGTTTAATTAAAAAAAAAAAATCTAAATCTGTAGTCCTATGTCATTGAGATGAAATGTTTGTCTGCCAGTAGGGACTCAAATTAAAAAAAAAAAAAAAAAAAAAAAAAAAAAAAACCATCATGTTCTAGGCAAATGGATGAAGCTTAAAAAAAAAAAAAAAAAAAAATTGAAATCCCTCATAAACAAAAAGCAGTGAAAGTAGAAATTACAAACAGCACAGGGCCTAAATATATCCCCTCTACAATAAAAATGTTTTTTTTCTTTGTGGTAATAATCCTGTGTCTTTCAGTACTGAGAAGTATCCTCATAATACCTTCGTCTTGAGAGTTGAATTCAAAGTACTGACTGGTCTTCCAAACACTGAAGTAGCACTTAGCGTTCCCCTCAGATACAAAGACATCTTGCAAAGACAGTCCTTCTTCAGCACAGCAATATTTAAAATTCTGAGATGTAAAAAGAAATAGGAGAAAGTTCAGTCAGCTTAAGACAAAAATGAAAATCACTTTGAAGTAAAAAAATCTTACAAAAAATACTTAAAATGCAGTACAATTTACACTCCCAAGATATGGACAGAGGATTGAAGGAGCAGCTGTAGGCCTAACTGTAGGCCTACTTAGGCTTAGCTAGAAAAGAAATATAAACCAGCAAAACAATCTAAATCGTAAATTTAAATCAGAAAAACAGATTCCAATACAACATCCCCTAGAGTTCTAAATCTGTATAGACCTAGTCTCCTAGATCTAGAAAATCCATTTAATTAAAAATATATTTTAAAGGCCTAAAATATATTTTTGTCTTTGTATATTAGTCTGTTAATTTCACCTCAGTTCAGTTGATTTAAAACCAAAAACATCACAGTATAATGATCGTATATCATATCAGCCATTCCATTGTGACTTGCGTGACATTTACACAAAATTTCAACTGGTTAAGGCTAATTACTTCAAAATTTCATAATGCAGACCTGTTTTTCTTACTTATTTCAATCAAAGTAATGACATAAATTATCACAAAGAAATTTTGGTTGCAAAGTCATTTTTGTTGGAGATATTTCAATTTGTTTCCTGACACCGCGTACCCCCGAACCCCCCCCTAGTTACTGGCCTGTTCCTCAGAAGTTAGTTATTCGATACATGAAATTTTCTAAAGATAATTTGAAACATTATGCAATGACCAGGTAAAATTTCATTATCCTTTGCCAGTCATTTTAGTCTATCACCATTTCAAAATGTGACTCGCTTGACACAGGAGTGTGACTCGCGTGACAAGTGTCATTTTGGACTAAAGGTTGAACAAATTATGATTACATATAGTAGAATAGGCCACATTTTCAACCAAACAAACATTTATAATCAGTTGTATCAATACAACTTAAACAAAAGAATTATTTCATTCAAGATAGATTTGGAGGTCTTGGAACATGCAATGCAAAATGGTGATTTTCCCATTGACTTGTGTACTGTAGCAACAGAATTTATAGAAAAGCAAATATGAAAACCTATGATTATAAATTTTGATAACTCAAAAAATATTTAAGATAAAGTATGAAACTTTGAGGGATTAAATATCATAATATGTCCGAAAGGATGCCAAGTTTCAAAAATTTTCAGAAAACTCCATGGCAGAGATCTAGGGGGTTGAAATCCATCCCATTTTTTTCATTTTCACCAAAATTCCAATGTAAAATTACCTATTATTCTCATTTTGGCCAAAAACCCAATTGTTATCTTCAAACTGATAGTCAGAACATTTTACAAGACTTATTTGATGGCAGAGTTTATTTTTCAATAAAATCATAATCACTATCTCCATTTTTCCAACTTTGCTTGTTTTGTAAATGTGACTCGCGTGACAGTACCCTAAGCAGGCACGTAACTAGGATTTTTACGGGAGGGTTCGAAATCTGCAAAAGTGGACCAAAAGGTACATCAAATTTTTTCACGTCACGCCGGGCGAGCAAAAAGGTACACCAAAATGTTTTCACGTCACGCTGGCCGCGCGATAAGCGGGGGGGGGGGGGGGGGGGGGGGGGGGGGGGGGGGGGGGGGGTGGGGGGGTAGGTGTTAAAAAAAAATTCGGCCTTCTGCCTCAAAAAGAGTACCATATATTAGCTATAGGGGTAGGCTAAGATCGGCCCCAAAGAAATTGATAAGTAAAACAAAAAAAAATATCCATTTTTTTTTTTTGTGTGTGTGTAAAGCGGACCTCTGGTCGCCAGCGGGGGGGTTCGTTCGAACCCCGAACCCCCCCTGGTTACGGCCTGCCCTAAGAAACCCTAAAGTGACTCGCGTGACAGTGCTTTAGGGTTTTTTTCATAATGAAGGGGTTTACACTTGGAATATTCTTTACCAACTACAAATCATACACTCTACTACTTTTTAAGTGAACCAAAAATATGGATGTATTTTTATGACTCGTATGACACATTTCGAGGGTGTTTTCAATTTGAAATATTGTCAAGCTCGGTTCACATAAATGCAGGAACCAATGTGATATGACAAGATGGGTGTTTGACAAACTACTAAAATTTATGAATCTACTCACTATGGTACATGCTCTAAATAGTATCATTAAAATCATTACCATAAAAATACTTTTTGGAGCAAATTTGTTGTCTCTTTGAGGTGGTGTAACTTGTTTGTTTGAAGATAAAAGGTGGTGAAAATTCAGATTTATACCTTCTGAATATGTACCTATCTAAAAAGTACTATATATTTTTTAAATTGGTTATATTTGAAATTTGAAGCAATGGGCATCGAGTTACATGGAATGGCTGATATATAATAATATTATATAATATATATATATATATATGATAAAATGAGTAGGCCTGCATCATCTACTTGGACTCTGCCTAGGCTACTGGATCATGATTGGTTAATACTTTTAGGATCCAATCTGTCTTCAACATTGAAAATAAAGTTCTGAATCATTCAAGTTCTTGCAGTTGCAGGCTTGAGGATAGTCGAGGCTGCTCTGTCCTCATCGTAATCCCCTCTGAAGACAGAGAGCTTCCATTGCGCATGCTGTTCAAAATGCAGTGTTCATAGCTGAGTGTGTTTTTCGGTGATCATATTATAGATCTATAAGATTATGAAAGTTATTCCACTTACTGCATCTGGAAGATTTTCTCTAGAGATTGTCCTTTTTGATGCCCAACTGTCTTGTTGAAGTTGGGTTTTGGGAGTTTCTGTAAGTTTTTCCCATGAAATTTGGGGAAATTTATTTAAACAGAGAATACAGCACCGCATTTTGAACAGCTCACGCAATGGAAGCTCTCTGTCTTCAGAGAGATACGCGATGAAGACAAAGCAGTCTCGGTCTAGACCGAAGGATTCAGTCGCTATTTTGGGATTGCATAGGTTAAACACTGAATGCTAAAAAAATACAAAACATACAAAAATTATATAAAATATTTAAAAATATCCAGAGAACGGTGGAATATTTCTGCCTACCTCGGTCTAGTTTGAGGGATTTATTCATTTGTTTCATTTATTCAAACCAACATAACATGATTATAGATTAATCGTGATATAGAAAGATAATTGTAATATAGATCTAGATCTACGTTAATAAACAAAGTATCAACTTGAATACATCATGAAATGTAGGGATTTTATTTAGCAATGTCATTGTTTAGAATAGACCGAGGCTGCTCCATCTTCTTGTCGCTAGCGCTATAGCGGCCAGGCCTTGACTCTGTCTTGGAATATGTCACCTCCCGCCCACATACAGCTGCAAAACAACATCAGTCAGTACTGAAAAATGGCTGTCTGTCGCCCTCATGGTTGCTGAGGAAACTTCTCAATAATATTTTTTTAGCGAAACCAGTTTTAACCTACCTCAAAATAAATTAAGATAATCTAGTAGGCCTATATAGTCTCATGCCTTAGTCATGGCAATATGATTCTTCCATTTGATATTTTTAATTTTGTTTAGTAGAATTTTTTTACCCTTTTTTGGATATGCCACCTAGGCTAGACTTGGCTTGAGCTGCTCAAGACACTCTTCTGCATTGACTTTCCAATGCCTTATTTATTATTGGAAGAAAACTGCTGCAGTAAGGACTAGGTACTTCCCAGTGCAAGGTCAATCATGAATTTACCATGCATAAGTCATTAAGTGTAACTGTAAGTGCCTCCCGCCCGGCTAGGCTAGCTTCTATCTCGTCATAACTGCACCTGAAAAATTGAGAAGTTTGCTTACTTGTTCACAGACACTTCACAGCAGGCGATGGGAACTGGTAATGAGTGACACTGCACTGACCTGCATGATATATGCACGAAAGAAAGGGAGCTAGCTGACGACGTGCAAGTTTCAAGGACGTTCTGCCTCGGCAAACTCTTAGTCTTAGTACCCCCCCCCCCCGGCCCCGCCTCCGTTTAGTGTCTATAGTCTGTGTACATGTTGTGGACTGACTTGTGCCGTGTGGTTGATCATGTGATAAAAACTGCGACTAATTTGGCTATGACATGCCACTATACTGGAGATAGCACATTGGAAATTGAGTAGGTTATAAAATATCTAGAAATGTACTTTAATAAAAAATATAAACAAATAGAGTCATTATACTTATAAATATTATTTTTTATCAAGTATCAATTCTAGACTTACTATTAAATAATAACAAAAAAGATGATCTTTTACAATTTGATTAAAAGCAATTCAATCTGTCCATAAGTGATTTGAATGGCTTTCCATACAAGCACATCAATCATGTGACGTGATAAAAAAAAGTTGTAATGTACTGTGTGCGTGAAAAACTAACTGCGAACAAAATTCGGCTAAAGATAAAGAAGAAAGGAAAGGCTTGTAAGATATATCATTATTTTTATAACTTTTATTATATATCTAAGTTTCTGATTCCGTTTGAACTAGCCTTTGAAATCAGTATTTGTGTAAGATTTGTCTGACTGAATCTGAGTGATGTGATGTGATATGTGATTGAATGTAATGACAATATTAATGTGAATCATGTGTGCGAGAGCTAAGCTGAGTATTAGGGCGAGGCGCGAGCCGAGGGAGCGGGGCGACGGAGGGTGGGAGAGAGTGAGTGGTTGGCATGGCCGGCATTCAGGGGCCTGGCACGTAGAAATTTTTACTCCATAGGCATAATTTATGCACGATGCTCGAATGATCACGTTAGCATATGAAATACACTACCATTGTGCCTTTCAATGAGCAATAGTCATGATAAAATTTAGATACGTCATTTATTTTTTTGGTATATAGATTCTAGGTCTAACGTTAAGTCCTCATTTCTTTACAGTTAGATCTATACGTTTTCAACTGTTGAGCGAAGTCCGACAGTGGATTCGTTGAAGTTCCTTTTTATATTTCTCTTCTTTATTCTAAAAAGTATGAAAGAGTGGCTTTGCCGTACACCTTTTGTGAGGTCGAGTCTTGCAGTTTTTCTTGCGAAATGGGTCCACTTTGGTTATGATTGACAGCGCGCACGACAAAAGCGGTCTTTATTGGGAACAGCTGAATCGCGTTGTTCAGTTACGGTCAACGCACTTCAGTCATCGCAACCAGGAGGCGGAGCTCCACGCGATAGCTAATCAGAGCGCCCAACAATCAAAATGCATTGTTCTCTAGCTCTGTACGAACGAAGCATTTCGATGTGCCTGGGGCAAAAAAATAGCGGAGGAAAAAGAAGAAGAAGAAGATCAAGAAATTAATAAGCCCACGTCGTATTACGCTTAAAGTGTCACTTATCCACTACTCTCCAACTAATGAAAAGCCTGGAGTTAGGATTTCACCTGTTGTTACCATTGTTTCACTTGTTGTTACGTGAGTGACACGACAATTGGAGAGACAGAAGGGCACGTATCTTGTAGGTTATGAATGGATCATGACTACCATACTGTCATTACCAGTTAGATTTGAAATTTACAATTGGTCACGGAAATTTAAGATTAAAAAACGGTCTGTGAGTGACACGACATATTTTGGACATGGGTTTCTGACCATTATTGGTTATGTGCCCAAGTAGATCTCCAAGGGTACCATAAGTGCTTGTATATGTACATGAATAGTGTACCTCTCTGACATTTACAGTTATTTTTCTCTTTTTGTTCTGTCTCCATCTTGAATGGATCTAATTGGTATTTACTAGATCTATATTGTAGGCCTAAGTTCCGTAACTAGTATTAGACCTAGAACAAATTATAAAAGTTTATGTGGAAAATGGTTTACCCCTATGTGTCGTAAGTGACATGACATCCAAAACGTTAGTGACACGACCACTGCAAAAAATGCAATAATTTGAGTAAATAACTAGATCCAAATTACCTGTGTGTATATGCCGTGATAGAGTAGGCCATGATAATTACTTTAAGCAAAAAAAAAAAAATTGACAAAAGTCACTAGATATAACAATAAGAGGCATTTAAAGCACCATATTCCCATATGTGCAAATTCCTGTCTGAGCAATTATTCAGCATAAAAAAAAATGTCCACTTTTAATTTAATATGACCACATGTATCTTTCTGTAGAAGGAATCAAGATGGGGTCGTTATTCCGAGGGGAGAAGATGTGTCTGGCCCAGCTCTATGTCCAATCAGAAGCAGCTTACTCCTGTGTCTCAGAATTAGGAGAATTGGGACTAGTCCAGTTCAGAGATGTAAGTTCTAAAGAGAATTTTTCTTTATTTCTGCTCATGACTATGTGTCATGAGGTCGTATAAATAATGATGATCATGATAATGGCCATGCGTTTTAAGTTGGGCCCATGTTGTGTGACACACTCAAAATTTGTACTAATCTTGCGCATTTCCATGAAGTGGCTCTAACTTTTTCAAAATTTATATTAACTCCACAAAAGTATACATTTTCTGGAAGCTGAATGTCCGAGGAGTTCAAAAATGTGCTTAAAATTAACATAGGTGGCGCCCTTGAAAGGTTATGAATCTTTAGGAACCCGAAAAATTTGTGAAAAAAGATGGCTTTGGAAAAAAATTGCAAAAAAAATACTTTACCCTTACAACATTATTTACTGCAGATTTGAACTCCTTACTTTTAGAGCTTTCCAAACATGATAACTTTCATACCCTGGGAGAGTTTAACGCATTTTGCTCCAGGCTGGAATGATGACTTCGAAAATTTCAATTTTTAAGAAAATGTATCTTGTTGCAGTGTTCTAGTAATCCCTGTTTAAGATACTAGATATGTAATAAAAGGATCCTATAAGTGCTAAGGCAATAGAAGTAGCAAAGTAGTACTGACATGTGAAAGTCCCTTTGTCTTGGTAAACATATTAACCACAATGCCGCATATAAGACCCTTGCTGTAAGAAATTGTCATTTATATGGTACAGTCACATGTACTACAGTGTACAACACTATCTGTTAATTACTTAAATTTATGGATCATAAACAAGCTAAAGTATTTCACCAGGTTGTAAGCATTCAATCAAATATATACACCCTTCTATGAACTTGATTTAACTCATGCACCAGCGCATGAGCTAAATTTTCTGCACCGACTCCTCCTCCGCCCTGACTTCGTTAGTTAACAATAAATGAAGAGAACATAAATATCTTTAACTTGATTGAACGCATGAATTTATATTTGCGATCGCTGTGGTTTAAGTCCAAATTCAGCCTTATGTAGGCTACCTTGTATGCGTTGAGTTTTGTCTAAACAACACTACTTTTGAGGAGCAGATGTCAAATTACAACTTTTGCAGGCCTACCGAACTCATAAAGCATGACTAATTACTGTAATTAATGTAATTAAGATTCCTCAACTAACATATAAACTATCAAAATCAAGCTACAATTGATTATTTCAGCAGGGTTTATGAATTTCAATCCAACGATACTCTTCTGTGACTTGATTTAACTCATTACATCACATTCGCCAAATTTGCTGCGCGACTCCTCCTGCGCCGACTCCTCCTCCACCCCTAACTCTCGTTTAATTAACAGTTAATTAACAGACAATGATGAAATTGTGACATTTTTAAAAACATGTATTTTGTTGCCCTACATGAGAGCTTTAATTTAAGAGCAAATTCAGCTATATAGCTTGTATAGTTTTTAAGTAAATCAATAAACAAAATCAAATTTGAGGAGCAGATGTCACAACTCCACCTTTTTAAGGGCCCAACTCAAAATGCATGGCCTAATATGAAGATATGGAAGGTGTAGCTAACATAACACACTTATTGAACTATGCATGAAAGAAGATTCAGAGATGGAAGTTATGTTTAGAACGTTCTCACAAGGGAGTCTTTTTATCTGTGTTCATAGATCAGATAGTAATAAACTTTATAAGTGAGTGGAAAACCAATTATATGAAAGACAATGACAGAAATCACAGAAAACATGATTATAAATACATGAGATTGAAGACAATTATAACCTTCTAAAGAAAAGAAATTGTAAGATTTTTCGATAACTCAACTATGCAATATTATCTTTGATAAATATTTTATCAGATTGCAATATTTGTTATACAGTTCTAGTAATTGTTGCATACTGCTATCCATTCATCTATGTAGCTCAACCCGAATGTGAGTGCTTTCCACAGGAAATTTGTGAGTGAAGTACGGCGTTGTGATGAAATGGAGAGGAAAATTCGTAAGTAACATTTTATTATCATGTCTCTGAAGAAATGATATCAGATCAGTTTTAGCATTGGAGATCAAAGATTATAAGAAGGTTGAATCATTCAAGAATCAGATAAAGAAATCATCTCGATAGCATTTAATATGTATACATTTTTAACTATGAATGTGATGTGGGATGACACTAAATCATATTCCTGCCAATATATAAAGGAGGTCTCTTCAAAATGAAATTTGCTTGTGCAACTAACGTATTAATAGATAAAAGAAAATCAATAAAAATCTTTTTAAAAAAGGAAGAGTTGTAATGGCCAAAAGCACATGTAGTAGATTGCAATTTTCACTATGCCTTAGAAGATGAGAACGTCCACACTGTACTTCATTTAATACACCACTTGGTCATGTAACAACCTCCCTGACAGTGGTTGGAAAAAAATTTACGTGTGATGTTGTCTAAACCCTTCAATTGTCGAGTGCACAAAGACTTAATGAGTCTGAGATCATAGTGTAATGTTTAAGTCCACGTGAGGTGGCTTTTGTCTGCAGTATCATATCATACAGAACAAAATAAATAAAGAATTAATTTTCCAATGAACTTGTGTTGGATCCATACAGGTTACATAGAGAAAGAAGTGAAGTTAGCTGATGTCAAGATACAAGACAGTCTTTCATTCATCCCAGCTCCTCTGCCAAAGGCTATGATTGATTTAGAGGTAGGGAATAGTAATAACATTTGTAAAGCAATTGCATAGTGACTATTGGCTAAATAGAGACAAGTTAACAATCATATTCAAAGTAAGAAAAAGTATAGACGAATAGACAAAAAAGTATAGAGAAACAGGGAAATGAAAACATAAAAGTATAAGCCTCCAACAAGCACCTGACAATTAACTAATCCAAATGCCATAGTTACGAGTATTTGATTTTTGTATTTATGGGAACCATAAATTTGAATCTTGATTGCCCGTAGAAGGTTTAAAGATGATCCCTGATTTTTTTTATGAGATTGAATTAAATATAATGATGTAGAATATACTCTGAAAATCAGATAGAAACTAATAAAAAAAAATCTGGTATCATAGTATTATTTGAAAAAAAAATTAATGCTTTTCAGCCATTCAGACTTGGTGTCAATTTGTCTGATGTGGTGCTATTGAACAATAAGAATTACCCTGTTTATGGATCCAAAGTTCAAAGTACACTCTGGATTAGCTGCCCCGATAACATTGCCATTGTGCATTTATGGCTCATCAAGTTTCAGATTTGTGTATGAAAAGCTCAACAAGGGTTAAAAAAGATCAGCAGGTTTCAGTTTCTTTTCATTTACTGGATTTTATTGTTTACTTTCTCAAATTGCATGTGATCAATTTGAGGAGTCAAGCATGTGTTATTTTTGGAAAGTAAAGTTTAGAATTATTTCTTAAGATTTTTATACTTTGATATGCTGTAGGCAGCTAATTTAATCACACATAAAACCTCTAGATGTAAATATTGAAATGAAAGGGAAAAAAGTCTTCCATTACGTGTATATGAATGGCCGAGTGTTGACTAAGTTCTTTTTCATTTTGTAAACATTCTGTTTGCTTGATGTGGCCCTTCAAAGGTTTGAATTCATTAAAGAGTTGTTGAAAACAGTTCAATTTGTTAGCTCTCTAATGTAAATGATAGTATTACATTCCTACGGCTTGGTATTCTTTGTGCTAGAAATAGATAATATGATTGAGCCACAATGATATGTTGTTATCCACCATACAGTGTGTTTCAAATAAAAGGTAATCCATTTTTAGAGGGCCCATGTTCCATGCTCATTTGTTTTTGCTGTTTATATGTAACTTATGATTAAAGAGGAACTCTCAACCTTTCCAATGATACCTTTCTGGAATCATAAATGTAAAGCCTAATTGAGTAAATTGCAAATGAAAATGGCAGGTACAGAGTAAAAATTTCCAAGTTTAAGAAAATGAAAGAAGACTGAGTGAATGCTGTCCCTGCTGTCCCAGAGCATTGAACAGGATTGCATGCAATGATGTGTGACTCCTTTGAAAGCATCCACTCAGTGTTTCATCCTTTGATGAAAACATGGGAAAATGACTTTTGTACCTGACACCTTCATTTGCAATTTATTCGGTTATGCGTCATATTTATGATTCAAGAAAGGTATCATTGTAAAGGTGAGGAGTTTGTCTTCAATTATATGACATAAATGAATATATATGAAGAAATTGATGAGTTGGGAATATATCCTCTCCAAAAATGGATTACCTTTTATTTGAAATGCACTGTAGTTCCATCACAACCTTCGCTTCATACAGTTTATCAAAATTTAAGAGTGTGTTTTTTTTATTTATTTATTTTTTATTTAGCTCGATATCTAATGAGGTAACAGATAAAAGCAATTTATAATGTATTGTTACCCTGGTCATTGGATTCAAAATGATATAATTTTAAAAAAGAAAGAAAGAAAAAAAAAAAATCCAGGCAACCGTTTCACAGGTGCGCCTGTAGAAGTTTCTTACTGGGTACCCATTTTAACACATAGGCGAGGTATAGGATGTAGGTTATATAAAATCCATAAGTGCCAGTGACTGGGATTCGAACCCATGACCTTTGCATCCCTAGTGATACAACCACTAGACTATGACAATGGATAAAACATAATGATGGTTCTTCAGCATGGAGCACCGCAGATGTAATGTATACCACACCCTGTGTACCTTGATACGTTTATGACACTTATAATTCATAGACATCTTACACACGATCATGTATGTCATTTTGTAACCTTTGACCTTTTCACCTAGGCTGCTTGCGAAAAGACAGAGAATGAGCTGCGTGAAGTTAATCAGAGCAATGAGGTTCTTCAAAGGAACTATTTAGAGCTGAAAGAACACCAGTGTGTGTTGGAGAATGCAAGGGATTTCTTTGCTCATGTCCATGTAAGTGCTATTTTCATTTGATTGTGTTTCTATAAGCGCCACCCCGTCTTGTTTATTTTCAATAGAGTTTCAATAGAAATTTAATTTCAAATTTATCATTCTGATTAATGAATATCTATTTGTTATTCATTGAATTTTCATGAGTAGGAGTTTGTATTTGAACCTCATAATATGCTACGTGAAATCAAATTACATGTAATTCATATTGTAAAGTTGGACTTTAGTACTTTGTATGTACGTGTCAAGTACTTACTCAAACTTAGTATTTTCTGTAAAGGAAGTGCCTTTTTGAGACACTTTAAGGGAGTAAATTATATAGCGCTTTTCTATTGTTTAGACATGCTGTGTGTTAGAAAATAAAACAGGAAGATGTTAAACTTCCTCTTCTGAAGTGTATAAAGGATGCTGAGAGCTCACAAGCATTGGATGAAATCTTTTGAATTGTATCTTCGTGATATATTGAATAATGCCATGCATTTTTCTAATGCATACTTCCTCTTAAAAAATATGTCCAGTATGAAAGGAAACTGTACTGATAGATGAAAACAACAATGGATGAAATATATTTTTATTTAAATTTTAGTTTTGTAATCAATGGCATAGATAAGCATGGCTTTCTATTGTTAGTGGGGGAATAGTCTATTCATCACCCCCCCCCCCCCCACCTCATTAACAAAAGATAGTGTGTGCAAGTCTACACTGGTGTTTGGAATATATGTACAACTTCCTCATTCACAGTATATATTGCTGCTTAGGTGATAAAAACTTGTATTGGAAAATTGTCAAAGTTCAGAATCTGAGCAAAAAAAAAAAAAAAACCATGGCTGTCAAAGCACTGTTATGTATGGCCATGTCTTTTCATTAACATGTTGTGGTAGCTTCGTATTTATGGGTAAGAGAGTTAGGATTTAGACATCACTTTTAACACTGATTTTCACAACAATTTGATTATTCTCCTATTCTCCACTATTTTATTTTTAACATAAAGTGATTTTCACCAATATTTGAGATCAAGGCCTGATCACCCCAGCAACGATATATAGGATACATAGTAATGAGAGCCCTTATTTTAATAGATACTTGCTTTTTGTTTGATTTTTCTCATGAAACAGTACAAATAGCATTCTACGATTATAATGGTATAGTTACTTTGGATGGATGACTGTATTCAGAGCCATGTATTGAATCAGTCAAAGATAAACATCAAGTATATTTTGATTTGTACATGTAGCTCCATGATGAAGGGGGTCAATACCAGAGATTACAGGAGGAAGGAGGATCGGGAGCTACTAGAGACAACAATACCCTTGAGTAAGTATATATACCTAAATTGCATTTAACAATGTATGCTTATCAGGGCCCTGTTCCTTAAAGATAGTAACTTTGCCATCAATGGTAACTTATACTGCATTTTTATTGGCTGTTTAGCAATGTTACAATAGTAGTTAATATTGTTGGCAAAGTTAGGTGACTTACCAAAACATAAAGCCGCGGCCTTCTGCGTGAACGCGGCGCAACAGCGCTTGAAACCGGATGTACTAGTCCCCTCCAATTATTAAAGTCAATGGAAGAATAATTAGGGAACGGTATATCCGGCATGTAATCCTGTTTTGCGGCGTTCACGTAGGGGGCCGCGGCTTTATCTTTTTGTAAGGTGCCTTACTATAATAGTAACTCTTTATGCAGGGCCCTGGATTAAGATTATTGTCACCAAAAAAAACAACTTGAAACCCAAGCAAACTCATATTTGATTTGAATTGACTTCATTTGATGTTCCTTTAGTCCATATGCATCAAGCATAGCTATTGTCAGAAACGTGAGCATTGGACAGATGTGTTTCAAATAAGATACTCTAACCAAAGAAATTATTATGCATTTGAAACTATAACATGATGACTTCTGTAAAGAATTGCAAATTTAAATTGCACATTCTATACAAATTGTTAGCTTTCATATAAATGTGCAGAGCTCATTGATATCAGGTTAATACTCTATAAGCCAATGATTTTAGGTACATATTTGACGATTTTGGACTAGGTGAAAAAATTTGTGAGAGCTCAATTTCATTATTTTTGTGATATTTTCATTACGATAAATAGCCATACATTGAAGTTGAAATGCTTACAAGGGGTGACTTGTGAAATTTGTGAAAATATTTCATTTAGTATATTTAAATATTAGCTGTAGAATGAAATTATGCTGTGATCAGTTTCTGGTGCAATTTCCCTGTCATTCTTTATTTATTAATTATTTATTACATCCTAGTTTCATAGCAGGTGTGATAGAGAGGGAGCGAGTACCAGCCTTTGAGCAGATGCTATGGCGTGTGTCCAGGGGGAATGTCTTCCTTCGTTATGCAGAGATTATTGAGCCTTTCCATGATCAAATGGTATGATACCCACTGAATTTGAAAGCATTCCATACTCCCAGATTAGTCATACTCAAGTAGTAAACAAGTTCATTGAACTTTTTTGTAGTTTCCCTTCTTTTTCCTTCCTTCAATGAATGAATGAATGAATGAATGAATTATTGTCTTATGTAAACAGTTATAAATTTTACATTGTATTTGTTATTATGTTTGTCATTGTTTTTTTTTATCAAATTGAGAAAGAATAAAATTGAACTGAACTGAACTGAACTTACTCTTGTATGTATTTACATGTATGTATTACCAAAATTGTCATAGAAATTCATAGAAGGTCCATAGAACTTCTGAAAGACAATTAATTTTTAAGCCAATATTTTTTATTTTGACTTTGCGAATTTTGTGATTTTTTTATTCGTATAAGTAGCCTAATATTGAAGTTCACAAAAATAATTACTTATGGTATTTCGTCTGACATCTGTTTCCAAGTAATGTTACAACGCTCTTGGAACATCCAGGACATGTTATAGATTTTAACTTGCAGTTCAAAGTTGATGTTGTATCCTGATATTTATTTATCTATCTACAGGGCAATGAGCTACACAAGTTTGTCTTCATCTTGTTTTACCAAGGAAGTCAGCTTGGTATGAGAGTTAAGAGGATCTGTGAAGGGTGAGTCAACATTTTGGGTTTTACCATCCTAACTAATTAATTTTCCTTGGGACACATCCCTCTGGTTAACAAGCCGAAGACGAAGTCCCTGTAAAACTACTCCCTAGACAAATTTAGGGTTCATTTTTTGAGAGGGGGTAATTGCCTTTGACCCTGCGGTTGCATCATTTTAGAAAATTGTATTCGCAACGGAAATTGAATTTAAACATGGTAGGCAAATTCTTTTTTTTTTTTTTTTTTTATTATTTTTTTTTTTAATGGAGGCATGCCAAAATGATTGCAGTAAGAAGCTAAGAAGTGTATGGGCTAATGTACACTTATAATTTTGAGCACAAGTATACATGCAGGTTCCTACATTATCATTCTCTTTTACAAAAAATTCTATTTACCCCCATTTATTTATTTAAACCTTAGATTCCGTGCTTCCCAATACCCATGCCCTGAAGACTTCAATGAGAGGAATGAGATGTCAACAGGGATTGCTACACGCCTTCAAGATCTACAGCTGGTAAGAATGCACCTCTTACATAATAAAGTTGAAATTTTATGGATACTCTTTAGTTTCATGTTGTTGTGTTAGTTATGTCATATTGAATTCTAAAGATTATTGTAGGTGTGCGTATATTACAAGAGACGTGACGTGCTGAGTGCGTATTCATACATCCTTCACAAGTACTGTGACGGATATTTAAAATAATGCTTCCTTGCCCATTGTTTGAATCAAATTTTACTTTCTCATGAAAAAAAATTCAATGATATAGTCACTATAGTGTTTACATGGGTACTGGTAGATGAATTGTATCTGCCAAGAGTTTGTAAGTTTGAGATTATCCAGTTCAATGATTAACTTCATAAAGAGGAATCATACTTTGTAACTGGTTACTAGTATTAGTTTGTTGTTTTTTTTCGTTCCGAAAATTCCTCTCGTGCTATTCCTGTGCATTACATCAAAACACATTGTTATGAATTCCTATTTTATAGGTTCTTGCTCAAATGGATGATCATCGCCAGCGCCTGCTTGCGTCTGCTGCCCTCAACCTGTCATCATGGTTGATCAAGGTTCGCAAACTGAAGGCCATCTACCACACCCTCAACATGTTCAACTTTGATGTAACAAGTCGCTGTCTGATTGGAGAGTGCTGGTGCCCTGTGGATGATATTGGAGAGATCAGACTTGCCCTGCAGCGTGGAACAGTGAGTAACTAATTCCTAGTTGGTTTCACTATCAAACTCACTGATCTACATAAACCTTGTTTTGTATTTATGGGACTAAGGGAAAGTCCATCCAAAATAGTTTTAGCATGAAATATTTAGACATCTTTCTGTGGCCTTACAAAACAAATTCAGAAGGTACAAATTCATTCTTAATTTATGAGGAAAAAAAACTAATAAATTTCTTTTTCTCATACCATTATTCAATTAGCGTTTAATTGATTGTAAGATGCAAATATTTTGTTTGAGAGGATAGTGAGAAAATTATTGTTTTAAGAAAGTTGTTTACATCTGTTTACATTATTGAATAACATAGAGTACAAATATCATATTACGATCCCATAGTAATAGAGTGATGCTTTATATACATTATACTACATTTATTAATTGTGATACATGTATATACTTTGTAGGGTTCCACTTCAATTCTGACAAGTAAAAGTTCTCATATGTAATAAGTGTGTGTAATATGATTATTCCTACACAGCAAAAGAGTGGATCATCAGTGCCCTCCATCTTGAATCGCATCCAAACCAGTGCCAATCCTCCAACTTACAACAGGACCAACAAGTTCACCCTCGGGTTCCAGGAGCTGACTGATGCCTATGGAGTAGCTACATACAGGGAGGTGAATCCTGGTATGTATTGAGAAGATCATTTATTTATTTACTGTAGGGTTACATTGGAGTAATCCTGGGGCTACGCTTGATTCATACAGATTTGCACCAGATATACATGCATTGTAAGACTTAGAGTAGACATATAAGAATTACATTATAATGATGATTATGGCATCTTTAATTGTACCGGTATCCACCACTGATGGGCGCTTATGGCTCTTGCTCTAAACATTGTTTCAACTGTTCTTGAGATGATGACTTGAGGTTATTACATGGTGAATTATGATCATATGCAATGATTATACTTGGTTTACACAGAAATTATAGTGGAACTTAATGAACTTTCTTTGAATCTGAAGTATGATATTGTTATAGAGGCAATTAGATATTTTGCTTTTGGGACTTTTAACTGATTGTTATTTGAATGGCTAATGACTTAATTAACATCTGTTTTCAGCTCCCTTTGCCATCATCACATTCCCATTCTTGTTTGGTGTAATGTTTGGTGATGCTGGTCATGGTCTCCTCCTGGCTCTCTTTGGACTCTGGATTATTGTCAAGGAAAAGAAACTCAAATACAGCATGGGCAATGATGATGTAAGTTCATATTCTAATACCATCTTCTTATATACCATAATAACTGATATTTTTTAAGGGGTTAACTTTGCACTTTGCACTTTTTTGGGCTACATTTTAAATTCTCAGAGCTGATTCAATTTTCACTCCTGTGAAGTTTGTTTTATTAGATAGAGATCTCAATTTTTCTATACCTACAGTGTACCCGAAAATTGAAGTTCATTTCACATTTGAGTCAGTTTAGATGTTGGTGATTAATCTTACAAAAGCTGCAAAAAGCAGAACAATGTTTATTTAATTTGTCTTTATATTGTGAAGGATTTATATCAATTTTAAACTTAGTTGTTTAGAATCAAAAGACAAGCAAGAGTTGTGATTTTCATTCATTTACTGGACCAAATTAGGATTATAATTGACTGATCTTGATCATGTTTTATTCTCCCAGATGTTTGGACCGATCTACAGTGGACGTTATATGATTATTCTCATGGGTCTCTTCTCCATGTATGGTGGATTGATGTACAATGACTGCTTCTCTAAATCTCTCAACATATTTGGATCTTCATGGAGTGCCAATGGAACAGGTTGTTTGGAGTAAGTATTGGGTCACAATCACAGTGTGACGTCAATCCTTTCACAACAATATTTTGTTTTGTTACCGTTTTTTGTTTGGCTTTAGGAATTATAAGGAGGAAACGAATCCTTAAATCAGCTATCCTGTGGCACAATCATATTCAGTATTTTGTTCTTTGTCCATTCAAATTGAGGCAATAATTTTTTTTTTTCATTTGTACTGCCTAGTAACTTCACTCATAGTGAGGGCTGGGATAGAGACACTTGACTTTAGTGGTTAAAAAGAATGAGAGTCTATGTATAATTTAGAAGAAAGCGTACCTAACTGGTATCAAGAAAATGACAAGAATTGGAAATAAAAAAAATGAACACTGATTTGTTCCTACTCTTCATGCAGTGATCATCGTCCACATCTACACTCATATACATACAAACATACATGTAACTGAATATATTGTCTGTATACTTGCCCAAATTTTGTGATAACTATTACTTTCTCATATTCCTCTAATCAGAGATTTCAACCCCAAAACTATGAAGCAAGCGATGTTGGACCCTAAGTACTGCTACAGTGGAGACCCATATCCATTTGGCCTAGATCCTGTAAGTGTATAAGCATTTTCATCCTTGAAATTTACTCATGTGATATGGTCTTAAATGCATGGACTGGATGATGTTATTAAACAGTCAGGCACAACAGATGTACAAAACAGGAGAGAATTTAGGAAAAGGAAATTCAGCAAATTTGAAAAGTTGAGTGATAATTCCAGAAAATGGAAAAATGAAAATTACAAAATTTAGTGTTATTGCTCACATTGACTACTGGTATGAATTCAATAGGCACACATGCTTCAATAAAAGCATCAGATCTATTGCCATTTAATTTGCAAATTTTCACTTTTGACTTTGCCTAATTCAAGCATGACATCGTCATTACAGATTGAGTAAAGGGGAATTAATAAACTTTCGAATGGGTTAAAAAATAAGTTGAATTTTTTCAGGGTTTATGTCACATTTAACAATGAATTGCAGATGCCGCTTACCTTAGAATACTTGCAACAGAAACCCCCGCTTTATGGAGTCTATAAGGTCAGATATCTTATGAAGCAATTTGATTTATGTTCTGATTCCAATATCAACATGTTACATACAATGTGGAGAGTTAAAAATCATCTTATTTTAATTATTCTATTTTGCATAGATATGGCAAATTGCTCCAGCGAACAAACTGAACTTCATCAACTCTCTAAAGATGCGTCTATCGGTCATCCTAGGTATCATGCAGATGACGTTTGGTGTTCTACTCAGCTCTGTCAATCATGTGTATGTATCACACCATTCAAACGATCATGTTAAACTACAGTCCACCCTGTTACAATGAGGTGCTAGGGACCAATCCAAATACCTCTTAATTTTTTCTTTGTTATACTCAACACACAGGCACATAGACACATGTGCTTTTGTTTGACATTGGGACAGGGCCTCGTTATAAATTTTGTATCCGTGCCTGTTATAGCAGGAGTAGACTGTAACCCAAAATCTAAGACCTAGAAAATTTCTGCTATAGGCTTTGTAAAATGTTTTATTTATTTAACCAAACTCACTCTCTCTCTCTTTATCTTTTCAATTGAAAGCATGATTAAGTGATTGTTCATAGGATAAATCTGGTTTGCTCCTGTCACGAGCATAATTCCACAGGTCTTGTTACTTCATTCAAAGTTCAAATGAAATAACTTTTTTATGCCTCTTCCATTCAACTTTGAAGGCATCATGTTCTCGGTCTGTCCTTCCCTCTTTCTTGAAATCACTATAATTATGTCAACAACCAATTAAACTTTAAATGTAGATGTGGTGACATTTGACACAGGCATTATTTCTTTAAAAAACATAGCTTCAGGGCTGTAGGGTTTTATGTAAGGTTTGGTGTCAGGGTGAAGTGTAGCTTTTAATACACTTCTAAAGTTGGTCATTCAAGTAGTGTTGGAATTTACATCAGGTAAGTGGTGCTGTTTTAACATAGTCACGGCAAGTGAAAAGTCTATTCAAAAGAATTATACACCAATCCGACTTCAGAGCAATATAACTTTATGGGCGGCCATAAGTCGCTGGCTTCCAATGGGCTATGCATGTGAGCCAGTGCGTGTACATCTGCATTTTCTTTTGTTACGCATACTGAAAGCTCCCCCCCCCAGCTATAGCCGCCATAAGACATAACATCGCCCAAACCAAATTGGTCACAGTATCAACAAACAAAAATATCATCTCTTAATCATGCCTGTTTCTCATATGCAGTTATATATCAACAAACAACTCTTGATAATGACTCTTTCATTCTTGTATACAGTATCAACAGACAGGTTCATCGTCTCTTCCTGGAGTTCATACCTCAGATCATCTTCATGGTGGCCATCTTTGGTTATCTAGTCTTCCTCATCTTCTATAAATGGTTTGCGTTTGGACCCAATAACTCAGATGTAGCCCCTAATCTCATCAATGTTCTTATCTACATGTTCCAGCTTCAGGTCCCAGACCCACCAATGTACAATCATCAAGTAAGATAATCTCTCTCTGTTATTATTCATAATACAGTCCATTCCCATTATAATGAGGATGTATTCAGGATTTTGTTATTACAAGACAATACTCCTAGTCCCAACTGCAAATATCTATGGGTTCTGTATTATGAATTTTTGTTACAGCAAGGCAATTGGCTTGGTCCAGAGCACCTCTCTGTAACAGGAGTAGACTGTACTTGATTAAATCATAATTTGCTGCTGCTCAAAACTGAATACTAGTAGTGCCACATTGTTTTCCCCTCTCCTTTCTTGGTGATGTCTTGTGGATTTGACAGGCTTTCCACCCCTTACACTCTTTAGGCCTCATGTGTTTTTTCTACTGGATTTCGAACAGTAAATAAGTGTAGTTCAATGCAACTCTTTTTCTTTGTTTCACAATCTTCCTCAAAATTGTATAATAGATGGTAACGTATAAAATACAGTGTATAAAATGCAATGTATCATTATTAAAATCAGATTGTTTGTAGTATTTGATACATGTACCTAAATACTGTAAGTGTTGTAAAAAGGCAGCTTCCTTTATGTTTGTATAACAATAATTCTGTTTTCGTGCTTTGTTTGACATACTTTGTATTATTTTTCATTCATTTTTATTTATTCCAACATTTCTGATATGAAATCCTATTATAA
Source organism: Paracentrotus lividus (assembly GCA_940671915.1). Taxonomy (NCBI): domain Eukaryota; kingdom Metazoa; phylum Echinodermata; class Echinoidea; order Camarodonta; family Echinidae; genus Paracentrotus; species Paracentrotus lividus. The sequence goes on along the minus strand of CALNVZ010002100.1, from coordinate 64,459,032 downwards.
CAATGAGAAGTATTGAATAATTTCTTATTTTACACCCTTTCAGAAAATTGTTCAGATGATTCTGCTGGCTTTGGCTTTAGTGTGTGTACCATGGATGCTATTAGGGAACCCTATCTATCAGTACATCAAACACAGACGGGTTGTTAATATTAGAAACAATGTAAGTACATATAACTGTATGCATGTATACAATATACATATATGTTTTAAAAATGTGACACGATTTTAATATTAAGAGCAACATGTGGATGATTATGTTTTGAAAATGATGATGATGATTGGTTGGTACATATATAAGTTCCTACAGACCTATATGATAAAATATGTAACCCACTCCTGTAATTCTTTGTGTTGATTGTTCTTTCTCCACGGCTATGTGCCAGTGCTAACCAGTGACTCTATGAATGCTGCTTTTCAGTGGAGACATTCAGCTCCTCCAAACTTTCATCTCTATAATATAATAAACAGTACACCCCTGTAATTCTATCTCTCTCTCTATGGTTACGTGTCTGGACCGATAAATGACTCGGTGTCTGACCTGGTGTATAGTTTTGGTTACAAAAAAGGAATTGGCACAAAACCTATCAAATTTAGTTACATGTTGTCCACATTGCATTAAAAGATATGTGTGAGAGATCTTGTGACATTCCTTTCATCATTTCTGATGAATTTCATTGAAAAAGTTTGAATGAAGCGTAATTTAACTGCCGTTTAGACCTCTGTTGACAGGTTCGCACGCCGGAGGTTACGGCGTGAATTAGTGCGAACGATCCATGTGTAACACCCACACAAGAGAATCCCCATTGGTTTTCAAAGTGGTTTTCAAAGTTTTCAATGAGAGGGGTCCCGACTTATCTTTTTTATCCTTATATTGATGAAATAAAGACACTAAAACGAGATTTCAAGTACTATAATTTGCTTTATTATAGTTATTGGATTCAATCTATCATAGTTTTTCTTAATGTGAATCAAAATAAATTTTTCTTTCTCCCGAAACTATACACCAGCTGCTTCTACAGACTGCTACCTCTTTAATATGATACCTGTAGTTATATTGTGATTATTATTCTTTTTCCAGGGCTACGTGCCTGTACCGACCAGTGACTCTGTGAATGCTGCCGAGGGAGATGTTAAGCTCCTCCAAAGTTCTATCTGTGTAGTATAATACATAGTCCAACCCTGTAATTCTATTCTATCTCTAGGGCTATGTACCAGTACCGACCAGTGACTCGGTCAATGCTGCTTATTAAAAGGAAGGTCTGGACCCAAAATAAGTTGCTTTTATTAAAAAGAGAAAAATTAGAAAAAAAAGAACGAAAAAAGTTTGAAGAAAATTGGACAAATAATAAGAGAGTTATGAATATCTTTACGATGCACAAAAAATTGATCGCTATACCAAATTGGCAACACTGTCATAAAGCTGTGATGTCACAGGGGCACAACTTTCCATGCATTTTCTATATCTTTTTATGATAAATTTTCACTTTAATTGTTAAGAAACTGTTTTCCTCATAACTATGGCCAAGATATATTGATGACAATATGCTATTGCATCTATACATATATTGTTAAGTCAGCACCCCAACTAGAAATACAAACAACAAAGATTTTAAGTAGGTTTTCAGTATAGAAAAAAAATATTCATGAATGTTGAATTTCATGAAAAATATCACTTTTCCTTTGAAATGTCATTATAATTCTCACTTTATGAAAATACATAGATGCAATAACATATTGCCATCAATATATCTCGGCCAAAGTTTTGAGGAAAACAGTTTCTTAACAAATAAAGTGAAAATTTATCATAAAACAATAGAGAAAATGCATGGCAAGTTGTGCCCTTATGACATCACAGGTGTTGCCAATTTGGTATAGCGATCAATTTTTTGTGCATCATCAAGATATTCATAACTTTCTTATTATTAGTCCGATTTTCTTCAAACTTGTTTTAATCTGTTTTTCTAATTTTTCTACTTCTTATAAAAGCACTTATTTTGGGTCCAGACCTTCCCTTTAAAAGAGAAGTTAAGCTCCTCCAAACTTTCATCTGTATAATATAATAAACATTCTACCCCTGTAATTCTATCTTTCTTCAGGGTTACGTGCCTGTACCGACCAATGAATCTGTGAATGCTGCTGAGGGAGATGTAAAGCTCCTACAGACTACAGTCTCTGAAGACAATGGACGGCCATCTACATCCAGTTTATCTAATTCCTACAATGATGATGTATTTGAAGCATCATTAGATGAAGAGGAAAAGGTGAGATATGGGCTACCAGTCTAACAGACACAATCTCTGCCATGGCATAAATACTCTACCAAAATCGATAGCACTTTGATATTGTGGTAATGTAACAAGGTCAGCTTACTCCTCAGAGCGTACCTGCCAAAATGATATATTTTAGAATGTAAAAACAAAATGAATAAACTATTTGCAAATTAACTTTGCTGCAGCATGCTGGAGGATGGACGGACCTTTTTGAGATAGGGCTGGGGTGGATGTGATGGGGTTATATGGTGAGCTGAAACCAAATGGATTGTTCAGCCAGTTTTGGACGGTTTGACGGGTAAGCTGAAGTGCGAGGGCATTCTGAGGGTGAGAGGGAAAAGGGATTCACTTTGTCAAAGTTCTGAAGCCCTAAAGAATGCATGTAAGAAGCTTCATTACATATTTTTGCCAAAATTAAGTGACCAGAAATACCAGACTCCTCAGTCTGCAGTGCTGAGACTAAAGCATACCCTGATATGGTTTGTAAATGGCGGTATTAAGTCATATATATTATGATCACAACATATTTTGCAAATGCTTCAAATTAATAGCTGGTATTCCTTCAGAAGAGAAAAAAAATAAAGAAGTACAAAGAATGCATTGGACTATATAAGAGACCCAAACACAGAATTTACACTTGGACACCCTAATTTATGTTCCTCTCTTTATATCTATTCTCTTTCCAGTTTGACATGGGTGAAATCTTTACTCTCCAAGCTATCCATACCATTGAGTACTGCCTTGGTTGTGTATCCAATACAGCATCATATCTCCGTCTCTGGGCCCTCAGTTTGGCTCATGCAGGTAAGATAATATTGTCCGTTGTGATGACAATGGTATGGGTGTTCATAGTGGTGGTAGTGTCAGTGGTGGTTGTAGTGGTAGTGATGGTGGAAGTAATGGTGGGGTCATTATGGTAGTGGTGGTGGTAGTAGTCATGGTAGCGGTGACCATCTATCAGATGTATTTTATGCATGTTTGTTCTAATAGAGCTCTCAGAATTACTGTTGAGGAGGATGATGATGTTTTCTGATAAGACTGTGAATATGTGATTGCCAAAACTCAAGATCTTGTCATTTATCTTAAATTTATTTCAAGAACTCTCAGATTGGTGATGAAGAACGGCTGGTATGTGGACTCCATGTTTACTGATAAGACTGGAGTTTGGGACTATATGATTATCAGATGTTAACACAAAATAACAACTAATACAATGTAGTACATGTATAATTTTTTTTATTCTTTTGTGTCAATAGAGCTCTCTGAAGTACTTTGGAAGATGGTAATGAAGAACGGCTGGTATGTGGATTCCATGTTTACTGGTAAGACTGGAGTCTGGGACTATGTGTCAGCTATAGCCGGTGGAGTCAATCTATTCTTTGTGTTTGCAGCTTGGGCTGCGATGACTGTAGCTATTCTACTTATGATGGAAGGCTTATCTGCATTCCTACATACACTGCGATTACACTGGTAAGACAAAGGTTATACTTGCCTCTTGAAATGAAATTGCATTTAAAAGCAGACTTTCAGTACACAAGTGAAATATCATTTTCAAAAAATTTCAACGATCCTGGTGAACTGTTAACATTGAAGTAAATCGACTCTCGTTTTAACAAGCACATATAGAAGATTTTGTTATAAGGGTTGTATTACGATCAGGGTACTTTCCGAAATTGGCCTTCTGTGCACCATAAAAAGAAAAATAGGTACTGCAATCTCAAATCTACGATGACAAGCTATTGGGCACTGTTAGCGCAACCTACAAGAGAAAAATAAATTATTGAAATACATATTTACTTCTAAAAAATTGACCATATCTGACATTTTAGGGGAAAATTTCTGTCTCGTTTTATTTTTCTGATTTTGAGCCTATGCATCTTTATTATTAGTAATCATTAGGCTTGCTTTTCCAATCAGAATTGACTACTGAAAAGCGATTGTTTAAAAACTGAAAACCCCAGAAGCTATAGTTAATTTGATTTTTTTTGTGACCATTAACCAAAAATGGGGTGTTAATTCTGTCAAAAAATGTCCTCTCCGAATTCGGTGGTTTTACACATAGTTAGACATCTCTTGATGAACAATGTTTTTGTCTGTAAGAACACTTGTATATATGCAACAAACTTCTAATGTTTACTTCACCCACATCCACTTACTTTTCAGACGGTTCACGTTACAATGTTGTCAAATCACGTTCCGTCAAAAACGTCCTCTCCGAAAAATGAAGCAATTGACTTTACGTGTACTAAAACATTTGAACCCCCATAGAAAAATAAGTTGGTGACCTCATGCCTCCAAATTCAAAAGCAATACCATTTCACTTGTCTAGTACACATACTCAAAAATTGAGGGAAAACTAAACTTTTTTTTTTGGGTCCAGTGAGACAAAATATTGTACCCTGATCGTAAAACAACCCATAAGGTGATTGATTTTCATATGTAGGCACATGTGTTTATTCACAATGTTCAGTACAGCAGTATTTCATTTGAACAAAGTAATTGGCTTAGTCCAGAGTAGCTTGCTAACAAGAGTTGATTATAGTATTGGTTTAGGTCAGTTAAACGTTTAGATATTACAAAAAGTAGAAGCTCCATTCAAGTGATAAGCAGGATAGAAAGGTTGTTTTTATGCTAATGGTGGACAAGGTTTTGCTGTGAGAATAACGATGGTTAAATGTTTTAAATAATTGTTCTATAACAATTTGTGTGTCTTTTGTCTTGCAGGATTGAATTCCAGAACAAGTTCTACAAGGGAGAGGGATATGCATTCATACCTTTTAGTCTTGCCAACCTGGAAGCAGAGAACTAAAATAGATCCAGGTCTAGATTCAAATCCCATCCACTTACGGCCTACATGTAGGACTCTACATATAGTAATCTGTGTTGTAGCTAAGAAACACAAAATGTGGTTTCAAAATTCTTCCTTATTTTCATAGAATTTTTTTTTCCATACTATGCATTGAAAAGGAGTATAAAATAATTTTGTGAGATAGTTACTTCCATATGCTTTATTCCATTAATTTTTTTTTTTTTTTTTTACAAATAAGTGTCACAACATGTTGATGTTATTTAATCCAAAGAAAAAAGGTTGAATGAAAAAAAAATCTATGCTTATGCCACCTTCAGGAATGTTTAAAGGTACTAACGGAATATTTCTCCATGTTTAGCCACTATTGAAGTAAAGGACTATTGCTATAGATTCTGAGGAACTGATTATAGTTTTCATTGCTTTGATTTTGATGCTTTTTCTTTAGACGGTAGCATTTGTATGTGTGTATGTAACTTTTTATCCTCTCCAAGAAATAAAATATACATTAGAATTCAATCATTTGTCGTCATGGAATCACTTCTGATTATACCATTCAAGTTTTGTAGAGTTAGAGATCATATGGAATGATAAGAATAGTTTTAAAAAAACCTATGAATATACAACTGTTCCCTTTGTTTCCCCAAATTGCTATACGTGTATATCAGTTGGTGAAATGTTATCTGCAGTAGGATATTTTCTTATGTGGAAGATACACAACATGTTATTAAACATGTTAACAAATAGGACCTACGCCTTAACGGATTTTTTCATACTCTGGAGGGAACAGAACTTTTATCCCCCCAACAAATTAGAGAGCTATACCGATTACATTCTATGACCACTTCACCAATATCTTATCCCCATACATTAAAGTGGCCCATGCACGGCAAAACAAGGATTCGAGATGCGCTCTTTCCCCGTCCAATATGCACGCAGCCATGTTTCACAAAGTGAGATGGCGACTTAATTTGCATTTGCATACATTTGTTTAGTCATGCTTTTTCAAACTTCGGTCAAGATTGGTTGGGGTGAAAGGTTGAAAGCCATTGCCATAAAGTTCTGCAGTGCTTTTGAAGCCTTGAAAATGTTGCAGTGGGAAACTACATGTATTGTATGTGCCATGATGATCATGTTAAAAAAATATGAAATATATAAAATCAGAGTCAACAAATACTAATCTGCCTTGTAATCTAATTTATTTCTGTATATAATTCATTTATGTGTGTCCTGTGTCCTGATGCAATAGGTCTCACATTTCAAGAAATGTAAGTGATTAATTGTTTCAATGTAAAATTAAGTTTTGTAAATGGTCCAACCAATATTTGTACCTTTTGTTTCTCAATGATAACTTGCCTACTCAGTACAGATGATCGATATTTTATAGTCACAAATCCTTCCCAGATTATGAAGTTGAAAAGGATCATTATTGGAGTATAATGTAAAAGGGAAGGATAACATGTATTTGTGTTAGAGTCTGACTATAGTCATGGAAAAAATGCACTCTGTTATTTTTTTTGGTAAAAGTTTGTGAAAGATTTTTTTTTAAACTCATGAAGATGAAAATAATTCTGCCATATATATACATATATTGATATACTATCAATGATTTATTTTGTTATACCTGTAATGTTTCATAGAATTGTGAGATTATGATATTCTACCAGATATATATTTTGTTTTAGCCATTATAGAACTTTAAATCATTATTTTATATATTGTTTGATCTACAATCCTCGCATTTCACGATTCATGTCACTATCATGCGGTAGTTTTGAGAGATGGGTCGACTACTTTCTTGATATATTAACCTGCTGGCTCTTACATACATTTTGCTTTAAATACTTTGTATTTTCTCTTGCCTCTTCTGGTAATTCCACTACAGTCCACTCCCATTATAATGAGGTGCTTGGGTTCCAGCCAAGTCCCTTGTTATGAGGAGTATATGGGCACATACATTATAAACACATGTTCATGTTTAAAATTGGGACCAGGGAAATCTCTTATCTGAGCTCATTATAATGGGAGTGGACTGTATCAGTTACCGGTATTAACTGTTCATTCATTTTCTTCGTCTTCATTATACCAATTAGTTAAATATCTCTTCAACTCATTCCATAAAACTCATTCTTTGATATAGTTGTCCACACGCCAGTAGGAAAATAGGCCTCTATGTGCAGACGATAGTGGCGCCTGTATTGCAAAATGCAAGAATTATAATGACGCACTAGTGTCTTAATGACAACTCGATTATCATACCTTATTTATTTTGATTTGGAGTTTTTACGGTTCAGACATTTAATAAATGTGCCATGGCAATAAAATTAACACGATTGTGAAAAATTTTACTTAATTGAACTATCAAATCCAATGTTTTGTTTTCCTTTTTACAGACAAGATGCAAAATATTAAAAAGAAACTTGTCAGCTAATATACATTTATATTGATGTCAAACAATTTGAGGAGATCGAATTTCATTTGTCATAAAAACTTGTACTTATGATTTCAAATATTTAAAAGAAAACTATAGTGTGCCTTGTTTATTAGTTTCATGATGGAATAAGGGTTGAGTACTTGATTGCAATAAATGACTGTAATTGTACATTTTGTTTTTTATCATGTGCTTCTGTTTTATTTGGATGATGTTGTAATACATGAATTAATGCTGATGTCCTTGAACAACTATCATTATTAGGGGAGACTGGGGTAATTATGGCCCCTTTGTCTTTGAGATCTTATAATTCTTTGCTGCATTACACAATGATAATTTAATTTTAACACATGCCTAGCTAAACTCTTCCTACTATCATGAGAAAAATAAGCCATTTGCATGAAATTCTGTGCTTAGGGGAGCTTGAAATGCACGGCAATGACAATTCTGTTCGTTGAAATGGCAAGTCTGCTTTTTTATGTTGGGTGTGATATCATTAATTAAAATCATTTAAGATGAAATTTTGATTGAAACTGAAACAATAAGAAATTAAAAACACAACAGAAAAACTTCCACCTGAATATCTTCAATAGTAGAGCTGTAAAGGGGGATCAAATTGAAAATGTCATTTGGGGTAATTATGGCCCCCAATGCATAAACAGTGTATAAGCGCAGATAAGCGTAGATGGGGACATTAACTTGTACGATTTTGTACATAAATATTTGTATTGCTTTGATTGCACAATTTCAACATTTTGGCTGAACCAATTATTGATTAAATCATTGTTGGTGGTTGATAAGTGTATTAGGAATACCCAACAACATTTATTATACATTACCATCATTAATTAGCATAAATATCTTTGAATTCATACAGTCATTACAATAGGGGCCATAAATACCCCAACCTGTGGGGTAATTATGGCCCCCTAAAGTTGTTAACATAATGGTAATTAATATGCAAATGAGAAGTAGTAGGTTTATACTTTCTTTTGTATATTATAGGTATATGGACCGACTGTATTTTTTACATATTTAGAATATCATTGGACTTTTCATTTAATGGTAGTAATAGGAAATGTGAAAAAGGGGGCCATAATTACCCCAGTCTCCCCTATATGCAATACAACAAAAATCCTGTTTACTTGTAATACAGCTCATTCCTGTTATAATGAGTATGGGAACTTATATGCACATAATTTATGTACCCATTATATAAGATTTCATTTTAAAGAGTCCCAAGGACATCACTATAATGGGAGAGGACTGTAATACAGAATATTTGGAAAATAGAGAAAAGTCTTGATTGAGGGCTGAACATAAATAGAAATACATGTAATTAAAGTACTTGTTAATTATGAGGCATTACCTTGCACATTTACTGTAATGGTAACCAAATATTCCAATATTTCATTTGCTACACAGCAAACACATCTTTGACTTTGGGGGAAAAACAAAAAACAAAAAAACAAAACATGATTTCTTATACAAATTCATTTTATAAAGCAAAGCACTTTCAATTCATTACAAATTCAGAAATTATGATTAAACAAACTTTACAAAATATTCCAAGAGGAATCATATACTGACCAGAACAAAATAATAGAGTAAATATTTTCAAAATGCATGTTTAACTGTCTGGTAAAACAGAGTCCAACAAGCAAGGATACAACTAGTAGGGATGTCCACTAAAATTTTAAGTTCTGTTTAAGTTGTTTTCGCTAGGCTTATTGGATAGAGCATGTTAAAAGAATCATTTTGGTACTTGAATTATCACAATTGGATGTTCCATTTTAAAGATATGACCCAAAGAGTGTCTCAGATTACCAATGAGCTGCTAGAACACTTTTACATGTTTCAGACAAAGCCAGAAAATGCAATAAAAGCTCAAGTTTATGGTCCTTTTTTCTTTGATTTATTAAACCAAATCATACCAAACATTTTCTATGTGTGTATCAACATGAAATGAGATTATAGTAACACAATTGAGGCATATGAGTAGATTATACAAAAAGTTTTTGGCAGTACAAAACTGATGGTTTGACATGTGATCCAATATGACCACCATGGTAAAATACTCCATAGGGAATGTTTCAATAGAAACACCCTAGACAATAGGCTACTTCATGGTGGTGTGGCTCAGAGCTGAGTGTTGAAGAGGGTAGAGTAATTTTAAAACTGAATTGGCCAGTGGTAAACATAATTTTTTTGTTTTTCACTCCAATACATTTTTGTCAAAAAATAGTTAAATTTCATAGATACTCACTTCTGCTTAGCTGAATCTATTCCAATCATGAAAAATTCCAGTCATAACACACATCACAGAATCATCACTTTGAACATGCTGTAGTTTTCTTCATATCAATTTTTTCAACAGCAGAAGTTGATCAGCTGCTGAGGTATTTTCTCAGGAAGAAACTGACCAATTGGGAATAAAAATGATTGATATTTACCACTGGCCAAAAGACAATTTTGAAAGCTGTTTTTTATTGAAAAATTTGCTATTTCTCTGCCTGTGTATTATTGAGTAGGTAGAACACTTAGTGCATGGGTTATTGTTTGCCTTGTAAATGCATGAGTGACTACATCCATACAGTGAAGTGGAAACTGTTCTAGTTGATTTTTTTCTTTTGTGTGGCCATCCCTACAACTAGATCTTGTTATAGAACAGGCACTTCACCTGGCCCTAAGCACCTGACTAGTGGGAACGCTCTCTTGAGATCTGAAGTTCATGTGACATCAATGATTGGATCAGCAGACTCCGAAGGTTCTACAAGTTGCTGGTTGTAGTTTTGGTCTCCTGTTGCTTGGTGGCTAGTGGGAATGCTCTCTTGAGATCTGAAGTTCATGTGACATCAATGATTGGATCAGCAGACTCCGAAGGTTCTACAGGTTGCTGGTTGTAGTTGTGGTCCCCTGTTGCTTGGTGACTAGTGGGAACGCCTCTCTTGAGATCTGAAGTTCATGCAACATCAATGATTGGATCAGCAGACTCCGAAGGTTATGTTGCTGGTTGTATTTTTTCCCCGCTTTTCCATGTTATTTGCTGGTTGTAGTTGTGGTCTCCTGTTGCTTGGTGACTAGTGGGAACGCTCTCTTGAGATCTGAAGTTCATGTGACATCAATGATTGGATCAGCAGACTCGGAAGGGTCTAAAGGTTGCTGGTTGTAGTTGTGGTCTCCTGTTGCTTGGTGACTAGTGGGAACGCTCTCTTCATCCATCTGATACGAAAGAAAAGAAGTTGTAATAGAGATTTAAAATAAGAGAATAAATATCACAAAGAAACAAGTGGAATTAGTAAATTACGCGATGCGCAATATATGTCCCCGCCGATAATGTAAAATTCCCATTATATCACGATTAGTGCTATCACATAAGGCAAACAGAATCGAAATCGGGTAAAAAACGGCGAAGAAATAGCATTTTGTAGCCAATGTACATTATAGGTGAAAGTCAAGGTCAAAGGTCAAAGGGTCAAAAGTCAAAATTCTGTGAAGAAGTTTCGTAGTCCTCAGCTAGTGCTATCACATAAAGCAAACGGAATCGAAATCGGATGAAAAATGGCGAAGGAGTAGCATTTTTTAGCCAATTAATAATATAGGTCAAAAATCAAGGTCAAAGGTCAAAGGGTCAAAAGTCAAAATTCCATGAAGAAGTTTTGTAGTCCTCACCTAGTGCTATCACATAGGCAAACAGAATCGAAATTGGATGAAAAAATAGCGAAGGAGTAGCATTTTTTAGCCAATTAACAATATAGGTCAAAAAATCAAGGTCAAAGGTCAAAGGGGTCAAAAGTCAAAATTTCGTGAATAAATTTTGTAGTCCTCACCTAGTGCTATCACATAAAGCAAGCGGAATCGAAATCGGATGAAAAATGTGTGAAGGAGTAGCATTTGTAGCCAATGTACAATATAAGTAAAAGTCAAGGTCAAAGGTCAAAGGGGTCAAGAGTCAAAATTCCATGAGTGCTAGTGCTATCACATAATGCAAACGCGAATCGAAATCGGATGAAAAATGGCGAAGGAGTAGCATTTTTTTAGCCAATTAACAATATAGGTCAAAATAACAAGGTCAAAGGTCAAAGGGGTCAAAAGTCAAAATTCCGTGAAGAAGTTTTGTAGTCCTCACCTAGTGCTATCACATAAAGCAAACAGAATTGAAATCGGATGAAAAATGGCGAAGGAGTAGCATTTTGTAGCCAATTAACATTATAGGTCAAAAATCAGGGTCACAGGTCAAAGGTCAAAATTCTGTGAAGAAGTTTTGTAGCTATCACCTAGTGCTATCATATAAAGCAAACGGAATCGAAATCGGATAAAAAATGGCGAAGGAGTAGCAAATTGAAGATTTTGATCACATACGGACGCACGGACGCGGACGGATGCGACGCGCACGGACGGACGGATGGACGGACACACACACACACACGTACGGAGCCCGTTTCATAGTCCCCTGCTCGAACTCGTTCGGCGGGGACAAAAAGGCTGGTATTCTTGAAGGGTGACTAGAGCTAGTGGGTATATGTATTTAGCACGTTCCAACTTTAGTCACCCTTCGAGAATACTGGCCATAGAGTTTAGAAAAAAAGGGTTTAAAGAGAAAGGAAGAGGTTCAGTGCTTTTCATAACTTATGCCATGTTCACAACTGGTTGTGCCTGTGCGTGTTGTGCGAGTGCGTGTTCCTCTGTCTGCATTGGGCAGCTGTCAAGCTGAAAGGTGTATGAACGGTTTTGACTGTAGCATTATTATATGTGGAGGCTAGTAGAAATACAGTATGTGATATAATGCTTGCACTTCACATGTATACTATGAGCGATGAAAAAGTTAATTTTTCTTCAAATAACATTCCTTTGACCATGATGATTTCCAATGGACAGTTCAAAGTGTTGTATATCTTGTATGTCCCATGACCATTTTCCATGTTATTTCAGCTAAAAAAATAAGGAATCATGCTCTCTGTCCATTGATTAATAAGGCATTTCAGGTTTAACATTGCTATCCCACCCTTCTAGATTGAACACAGTAAAGTGGTAAATTGCCACTTGGTTTACACCCACTTTGACTACTGCCCATGTCCACTTGGCCAAACACCACTTGGTCAATTACCTGTAACAAACTGATAATGAACCAAATATTCCATGTGGAATTAGACAAAAATACTTAGACAAATGGTTATGATATAAATTGCCAATTAGACCAAGTGGTCATGAATCAAGTGAGACAATGCGGAAATTAGACCAAATGGGTATTAAACAATCAGAGATTTGGAGAACTGCTGGTAGACCTAGTGGATATAAACCAGTAAAGAATGTGATGTTACCTTTTCATCTGCAGAGCTGTCAGTGTTCATCTCAGACTGCATCATGGTTGAATCAGACTCAACCATTGGTTGTATGTTCACTTCAGATGGAGGAGGCTCTGTGTCTGCAACCTCATCCACTTTTGATTTATCACTGACTGCTGTTTCTATTTGTGGTTGCTGACTAGTCTCTGCAACCTGTTCTGTATCCATATTCTCTACCACATCCTCTTCAGCCTTGGAGGTTGTTTGAGGTTCTACAAAGTCAGACTGTTCGGGTACTGGCTTGTCACTGGTGGCTGTTTCAGATATTGAGCTCTGTTCAACATCCAATGGAGCTTGTTCAACATCTATTTGAGGTTGTTCTACAGGAGGTAATGCATCGGAGTCTGTCTCTACATCTACATGGATGTCAGTTTGTGCATCAGGCTGGGCATTAGATTGCTGTTCATTGAGAACACCTGGACTTTCACTGGAGGTGTTTATGTCCTCTAAGTCATCTTCAATGTTCTTTCCTCGATGGACCGGTGCAGCACCAGCGTCCTTCTGACCCTCCTTCCGAGATTCTGTGTCCACATCCGGTGGTGCAAAGGAACCCATGTAATGTGAGGCATCATAGACATGCTGCTGCAGCTGCTGCTCCAGGAAGGATGGTTGAAACTGCAGGAGTTGGTCTATCTGGGAATCCAGCTGGGATGGGAGGATGGGTGCGGGTGGGAGCATGGCTTCAGGGAGGGGGATGACGGTTGGTGGGGGACGGGGTTTGGGCTGGGGAGGGGGTGGAGGAGGTTCTGGTTCATAGGGCTTGTATAGTTTGTGTTGTGGTAGACCCATGTGCAAGGAACAGCTTTCATCTGGAGACATGAGGGAAGCAGGCTTGTCACAGCGTCCAGCTCCCTTGGTGCACTCAGAGTACAAGACTTGCTTGGGGTCCATGAGAATATCTGTCATACCACTTCAATTAAGGATACAAAACAATCAGAAAAAAAGAGTGGAGTGTTCAAAGCTCAACTGCTACATGTTTTTCAACATCATTAGATGCCAATTTCTTTTGGCCTTCATCATCCATACATAAGCCGACAGAATATTTTGGCTTTTCAAGTAACTAGTATTTCATGAAAAGTTGACCTTTCTGTTCTCCACTTTCTTTCATAATTTCAAAAATATCAACCAATTTTGATGTCTGACATTCAGTTACCAAATTCTTCCTGATTTCTTTCTTCCATTATTGTAAAACAATAGATTGTAAATGTAATGCATATTCCAAGATGAACAAATCTACAGCCGAACAAATATCAATCATAACCTGTCGATAGAACAAAAGGATACGATCCTTGCAGAACTTTGCCATGGGCAAGCTGAACTGGCTGCACTGCTCTCCTTCAAGTGACTTATGACAACACTGCAGCATGAGAGGTACCTTATGTTTGCCTTGGTAGTCGGGTGTTGCCTGGATGCGTCTCTGTTTGGATTTCTGGTAGAGCAGGGCTTCTTTCCCTCTTCTTCTTCGGAACCCTCTCGCAGCCTGGTACTCACGGAACTTTCGCTTCTGCTTTGGATCTGTGATTACTCCGAAGTCAATTCCTATGATTTTAAAAATAAAGTGTGGTTCATAAAAGTCATACATTTCATAAAAGTAAATGTAAAAATTACCCACTATTATGATTCAACCTACAGCTTTGTTTTGTTTTGTTTTCTTTTTAATGTAAATCAGAATTACACACACAAATTTTTTTTTTTTTTTTCTGCCATTGCCAGATCAGAAATATAAGGCACATTTTCGCTTTTCCTTCTTTCCCTCCAAAATTTTTACCTCTGAGGCCCTTGACCTTTGACCTACACAATCCATAATGTAATTAGACATCTTTCTATGGTGATACGTACTACCCTTAAGTTTGAAGCTCATATCTCAACTGGTTCTAGAGATATTGCCATAACGAACTCAATACATGAAATTAAACACTTTGACCCTTTTGGCACTTGACCTTTGACCTACATACTCTAAAATCTAATCAGATCATCTTGGTGAAACATACTACCCCCAAGTTGGAAGTTGATATCTCAAATGCTTCTTGAGATATCGCGATAACAAACTCAATACATGAAATTTCACATTTTGACCTCTGTGACCCTTGACCTTTGACCTACATACTCCAAAATCTAATCTGATCATCTTTCTATAGTGATACTTACTATCCACAAGTTTGAAGTTGATATCTCAAATGGTTCTTGAGATATCGCGATAACGAACAAATGCGACGGACGGACGTACGTACGGACAACCCAAAAACATGATGCCTCCGACACCACCTTCGGTGGCGGAGGTATAAAAAAAAAAAAAAAAAAACAGTGAATACCCATTCTTTTGAGGGAGTAACTGAAAGTTACTTTTGTATAAACCTTTCCAATCAGATTTGGGGACAATTCAAAAGATTCTGGATACACCCGAGAGTGAAAAATCAAAACAGAATCTAGACCAAAACCTGAAAGATTTGTTCAGTGATAACATATACACTGCCCTCCAAAAGTTTGGGTACACCTGATGTCAGCTCTGTTATGGATCATTTTGAGGCATTTTGTGTCCAGTATTTCAGTCCAAATGATGTTTATGTACAAAAAATACATTATGCAACCAATATACTTCACATTTACCACGCCAAGTCTCCTTGGAATTTAGAAATTACTCAAAAATATGCAAAAACGTGATTTTGCACTAATTTATTCAATTATTGAAAAAAGAAGATATCTCGGCTAATAATGGTCCAATCAATGTAAAATTTTGTATGGATGTTGAGGCATATTTAAAATATAACCCTGTACTGTTTGTTTGTATTTTGAGACAACACTTTGTTAATTATGCAAATTTATGCAAATTAAAGGTCTATTTTTAGAAATCTATCAATATTTTGTTTTAAAAATGGCTATGAAGCCTAATTTTTTGTTAAAAGTGGCTGAATATAATAGTCAACAACTTTTTTAATAAGAAGTTGAACTTTCTCATGAATTCCTTTGTATTCTTTTGTTTTATCACTTTCTATTGTCTTCGATTATTTTTATTTTCATGTATTTCTTAATGTTTTTGGTTCTTTTCTGTTTCTGAAATGAAAGCAAAATATTATCTTACATTCTATTTAGGTCTGACATGCAATAGTGCAATGTTGCATCACCTAACAACACAATGGGCAGTGTTCTTAGAACAATAGTTGCACTACGCTTTAAAGGAAAAAGTCACCAAAAGGCATATTTGGGGTTGGCAGCGGTTGCGCAGCAGCCATGGATGTTTTATAGTTGGTTAAATTTGCCAAGACCCCTCCCCCAGTCAAAACAGTCATAATTCAGTCTCTATATAAAAATTTATGAAGTAAGGAACCATTGTTTAGACGTGTAATTATGAAAATTTTAAAATATCGAAAAATTCAATTATTGCCCATTAATTTTTGTGTGTGTGTACTGAATGCACCATTCACCTGAATTGCTCTACAACACTCCTAATTGCATTTAAAAGGCTTTAAGCATCATCTTGGATATCTTGAAATCACTCAAGGTACATTTCAGAAACATAAAAGAGCCAAAAACATTGCGAAATGCATAAAAATACAAACAATTGAAAACAATAGAAAGTAATAAAACAAAAGAATACAAAGGGATTCATGAGAAAGTCCAACTTTTTAATCATAATTTTGTTGAGTATTATACTCAGCAACTTTTAACAAAAAATTGGGCTTCATAGCAATTTTTAAAACAAAGTATTGATAAATTTCTAAAAATAGACCATTAATTTGCATAAATTTGCATAATTAATAAAGTGTTGTCTCAAAATAAAAACAAAGACTACAGGGTTGTATTTTACATGTGCCTCAACATCCATGCAAAATTTTACATCGATCAGACCATTATTAGCTGAGATATCTTCTTTTTTTCAATAATTGATTTTGACAGAATGAATTAGTGCAAAATCATGATTTTGCACTTATTGCTTATTTTTGAGTAATTTCTAAATTCCAAGGAGTTTTGGCGTGGTAATCGTGAAGTATATTGGTTGCATAATGTATTTTTTGTACTTAAACATCATTTGGACTGAAATACTGGACATAAAATGCCTCAAAATGATCCAAACTAGAGCTAACATCAGGTGTACCCAAACTTTTGGAGGGCAGTGTATGGACATATCTGAATCACAACATACATGTATCATACCATCATAACTATTCCCACTTTAATCTTGAAGGGAAACATTTTGAGGGTTCCTGAAATAAAAACAGAAATTAAATGACGAGCTTACCAAATGCCTCCCTCTCTTGTCTGAGAGCTACCAGGTAGCTTCTCCTCTTCTCTTTCATGACATGCTGTAATCTCTTGAACTGGTTGATATATAATGACTGAAGACGGATCAGTTTATCTCTAGTAATCAGAGCAGCCTCCTCTGCAGTATAAACACCTGCGTACCTAAAGAGAGGTATGAAAAAAACAAAAACAGAAACAAAAACATCAGTATAGATGAAATAGTGAAGCGGTTATCTCAAAATGGAAATAGATGAACAGGTCATGCTTTGAAATAATGGTAGGGTTACTAATCAGGATTAATGATGAAATGGGTCTATTACTATGTTTCCTCTTCTGTTTTTAATCTTGTCATAAACAGTTTCAGCAGAACTTCTCCTAAATCTTGGTGAGCTTTTCTGAATAGTATTGGGATCTCTTGATAAGATGTTTTTCATTCAAACATTTCACAACAGAAGAAAAATTGTGACATATCAATCTATATAAATTTTTTGTTAGCGGTCAAGACAACTGGGAGTGTATTTCAGAGTAAATCCTAGTTAATTTCTGAAAATAAGGTGGGGGGGGGGGTCAATTGAAGGGAAATCAAGAGAGCAGCAGTAAATTGCAAAAGGTCAGCCATCCACATTCGCCTACAAACCTACTATGATCAGACCCAGGTTTGTATCTCAGTGCAGTTGTGTCATTCAGATGGTGACGTTAAACTTTAAGGCAAGTATCAGGGATGCCAGTTTTCGGGCTATTGTCTGATTTCAGGCCCTAGCACCTTCCCACATCAGACTTTTTGAAACTGTTAAAGGGACGTATAATTGATAAAACATGGGGAATTCACCTTATCTCGGGTGAAATGATAACATTCCAATCAGAGCCCGGCGTGTTGCGTAATCTCCAGGCGTCAGGGTGTCTGGAGTATAATCCTTCATGGCTAGACTAACTAACCAGAAGTCCGAAGTAAATCTAACCTATGTTTTGTTTTTGAAATGGAGCAGTATACAAGTCCTCTCTTTGAATTAATACGAAGAGACCCGTTGAGAGTCTATAAACTAATCCGAAGCTATTGACTCTATTGACTTACTGAATTCGGCCAACTTCGTCATGTTCGTGCTGTCCGAATGTTAATCACCAGTAGGCCGACCCTTGCGTAAGCCTCACTGTAGATTGTGTATGAGTCAATGGAGCTCAAGAAAAACGCGCATTCCCCACGATCTCCGACTTGCGAGGGCCTTTAATTTTACAGAAAGTATGGAATTTCACTACATGTTTGGGTTTTTTTTCAGGCCCTGTGGGTAAACCAATTGATATCTCTGAAGTATACAAGGGATACTTTGAAGGAGCTCTCAAGGGACCATTCAAGTTAGCTTAAAGGTCATGTATAGTTTTGGGAGAATAGATTTTTTGTTTTGCTTCCAGAGCAGAATAATATGAATTAATACCTCAAATAACCTCTGTGTACAAAAGGATTTGTTATAAAATCCACTCTAACACCTGAATTTAGCAACAAAACTGTGTAAATATATCTATTGACAGTGCCACAATCGATAGGATCTCACATGGACAATGCCAGCATACAGCGGTTTGTGTACAAAGCTTGTGCTATTCCATACACAGACTGTACACACAGAATTCACTCACGCTATACTAATCAGCTGCTGGTTGGCATGCCCAGAGTTCTGGGATGAGAGTGAAGGAAGTATGGCCTTAATTTGATGAACATCTCCCCGTGCTCATGCAAACTATTACATATCATGGAAAGACATGAATGGAACATGATTATATCCTTTGCCCATATATTGATATGTCATTAGAACACTACGAGGACAAGTTGAGCAAGTTTTAACAAAATCAATTTTTTTCTACTACAACTATACTTGGGCTTTAAGAAGGAACTTACTTGAGGGCATCCTCCTGTTCACTATCTACACTCTCTGCATCACTGTCTGTAGTTCCTCTCCAAGCTTGATCCAACAGCAATGGATCTCCTTCACTTTCACTCTCACTACCATAATCTGACAAGAGAAAGATAAATCAATAACTTTTAGAAGTAGATGGTTCTAACTGTTTACCAAGTTATCTTTCTTGAGGTTATGACTATGAGTGGTCATGAAACTAGAACCTACTCACTCTTGATGTTTCGGTGTTCCCACCGTATCCAGGAGAGAGTTTGAAATATGGAACAAGATGGATTGAACTAAAGCCTTCAACAAGCATGTCAAAGGGTCCAAGCAATCCTAAAGTTACCTGATAGTTTAATTCAATTCTAAATGTTGTTTACAATATATACTACCTTGTTGTTATTGTTCACTGTGGGTTTATTTCACATGTAAATATCCATCAGTGCTGTCTTGGTAATTTCATCACAGGATTAATAATCTGCAAGGTACTATTTTTATTTTTTTAATTTTTATTATTATAGGTTTTCCCGGCCAAATTCATACATTTATCATCCGTTTGCATTTAATGTGTATTCAAATTCGTGTGTTTGATGCGACAGACTGACTTTAGTCAAATAATTTCGTGTTCATGCTCTCACATTTGCTTTTAGGCACACAAAGTAATGGTTGCAAAGTTCAAATTCGGATAAAGTCATTTAATTTCATTCTTTGTGCATTCAAATTAGTGCGAATTAGAGTATACGGAATGAAATGTCGACGAAAATGAATAGTTATTACCGAATGTATATGCTTATTATGTGAAGTAGAATGCTCAAATACGAAATCAATCACAATAATCGTTAATTTTGATGATTGAATATGATTTTGACTGGTAACATTTCGATGCATCAGCGTTTTTCCCGAAAATGAATGCCTCTAACATGCAATCGATTGACAAAACAATGAAATTGACCGGGAAAACCTATATTATTATTATTTTTTTTTTTACAAACTTCTTAGATAATGTGAGCATTAATTAATTACATCATAGTTCATAGTCAGGGATTGCATGCCATGAACATTTTCTCGAGGTGGCTTCAAATCTTAGGTTTGTGTCAGATGGCCATTGATTCCTGGGCCACTACTAAAGTCAAGCCCTGCATAAAGTTTAAAGCTTTGATTGTTTGATTAATCATAACCGGGGTAAACAAATTGAAATGCAGAACTAAAATAATGGCAAGTAAAATGAGTATTTTAAATATTTTTACAATTTCTAATCATATGCACTACCCATTCCTCTAATAATCAGGGGATATAGAATCCTACCTAAGATCTTGGTTGCTAGTGAAGAAGGTACCTCTGGAACGGATTTGATGGAAGCTGGTCGGTAATAATCCAGTTCATCTAGAGTGTCTTTGACTGCATCAGTAGGCTTTGCTTTCAAGGCAGCCTTATGCCTCATTTGTGATGCTTTCCTAGCATGGGCTGGGCAATACCTAATTTCAAATTAAGACAACAATACACATTTTGTAAATTTCAGAGCATTAACAAGACTTTTATCGACAAATACTTCAGAAATATTACTTAATAAATTGAATCTAAATAAATGTTTTTAATTGACTTCATAATCTGTAGAATTTCTTCCTTTTTAAGTTTATTTTAAAATACAAACAATCCACACGCACGCAGTAGATATTGTAGTTCAGACTTCAGTGTTTGTATCATTGACAAAAATACACCAAAATTACCAAACTAAATGATAGTAAAAAAAAATGTATGATTCTTACTTAGTTTTTTAGTTTAAAATATCAATAAATGAAGACATAAAACTTAAGTAGGTCAGGAGCTCCCATGGGTAATTTGACACCATGGATGTTTACCCTATAACAGCTGTTTTGCATCACCTGACCACTGCCAGTCTTAAGTAATGCCATGTTTATTCCACCCATCGCTTCATCTGGATCTGGTAAAGTGGTTAAATCTCCCTTTCCCTCGCTCGATGATGCCCGAAACTGTCCAGGGTGGGACAGATTGTTTTGCTGTGGTCAAGAAATTTAGCTTCAAGACGGGTATTTCCAGTGCTTTTCAACATGTCTGGGGTCAGCAAATTACGATCCACTCCCCATGAAATCTGAAGCCCTTAAGATTTACAAAAAAAAATGTGGTGGATACATTTTTGCTTAACAAAAAAAAAAAAAAAAAAAAAATATTGACACATACCCTTCTTTACGATCAGCCTTGGGAGCAGGTTTATGACATTTCTGGCCAGTCTTGGTAGATACAAAGTTGCACTGCTTGAAGGGGGCAGACTTGTCTTCTAGAATGTGATTCATACAGAACTCGTATCCTTCATAACGGTCTTGCATGCAGATGCGATGCGGGTAGTTGCAGAACAGACTCTCAGACCTCCCTCCAGCCTTGCGGCTTGAATGACTGCCTTTGGAACGATACATGATTCTGGAGAAAAAAAGAAGAGTGAACAGTTATTTTTTATTTTTAGTTTAATAATTGTATTACTGGTTTTTTCTAAAATAGTACATTGCTTCCTCTTCCATTATGAATGCCTGCTATCTTAATTTAGCCCCGTCTTCACAGACCTTTCTGGAACTTTATACATGTAGAATCTACTTGTTACAAAAAGAACACAATCAAAGTTCGGATATCTTTCGTTTGATCTACTACCATACATGCGAACAAACATTATAAATCAAGAGGTAATCAACCACAAGACAATATCAGCAGGAAGCCAGCAGTACACCAATGCGTTATCGTAGTGGAGATGGTCCTCTGATTGTTTGTACGTTTTTTTGTACATGCGTAAGATTAAAATTATGAATATGATTACGAACTTCGTGCAGTAGTTGAACGGAGGAACAAATGTGAAATAGGATTCCACATTTTGCCAGGTCTAAAGTTAGACTAGATCTAAACTGACCAGTCCCCGTCGCGAAGCGACGGGAACTGACGGATGATTAGTTGTGGGGCTGGTACACCCCGAATCGCTCACAAGTAATATATTTTTTAAAAAATGATACTCACATTGAATTTATGTAACTTCCAAGAATACAAGAGCAGATAGGTTCTTCCACATATTTATGTTGTCATAACAATGAGTGATTGATATTTGAAGGCAAAAATCAGTTCCAAACACGTAACTTGTGTTCATATCGCAGGTACGGTACATGGCGATATAGACTCCCGGTCGCGAGCGCCGTCTGCTAGCAAGTACTAGCAAGCTAGCTAGGCGGCTAGAGCAGGCGGCTCTAGCGGGCCGTATGCGCTGCTGTTCAAAAGCACAGCGATTTTTTCTACTTCCGGGTCGACCCTTCAAAAAGGTCACCCATCAATATTCAACGTAAATGAACAAATCCCTTCTACAGCGCTGTCGCCTTCGGCGCCAGCGCTGTCTATAGTTAGACTAGATCTAGATTCCACATCAAGATTGAAGACAAATCAGAAGACAGAACTTGTTAGAATCTAACGTTAGATTCTATGCACTTTTATTTGACAAATTTGTTAGATCTAGATTTCAGAGTTTAGATCTAGAACACGGTTAACGTTAGACCTATTTAACACTACCAAGACTCAGAGTCTAATCTACCAAATCTAAATCAAGACAAGTCAAGTCTCTAACGTTAGATCTAACTTTTTGCTTGCCCACTGAGTACTAACAGTCACACAGGTTCTTGATCTCGATCTAACACAGTTAGAGTCATAGTCATCAATCAAATCAAATAAAAATCCCGGTTAAAAAAGGCTAGACTGCAATAGATAGCAGGGACAAAGCCAGCGGCAAAGCCTCCCCAGAGTTCAGGCAGACTGGCCGCACAACAGGAGCCCGGGCGTACAAGCATGTGGTGGATCTCTACCACAGGAGTTATTAAAGTAACTCTATGAATTATAGTATTCCGCGGAACGTATGGTGCGCGCCATAAATCACGTACGGTCGAACCGCACGAACGGAGTGTGCACCGTGTCTATCGTATATTCTCCATTGCTTTTGTGCAGTGACGATCATGCATTCATGGCGTCAACACAGCTAGCTCGGCGCGGCCGCACATCACAATGCACATAGCATATATGCACATTGTATGCCAGGCGGATACAGCGACTGGAATGACGAAGATTCGGGAAAAAGGAAAACAGGAGTTTCATGTCTGACGCAATAAATCTCGCTCCAAATGCACTTTCCAATTAATCGTATACCACAGGATCAAGCAGCAAGGCTTTGAATATTTCCTCCTGATAAAATAATGTGACATTTTGAAATCTGTGACTCACATTTCAATAGTTTTGTGACCAATTCCATGTAGGATTTTTCAACAGGAAGACAGACTCCACTACATTTATTTTGTGTGTGTGCATGGAATTGCTATGGCAGTGCAAAAGCCATAGACTTAATACATGCTACACGATACACACAATTGTAAAGACTGTAGTCATTTCTTTCTTTACTGTGCGTACTGCCTTACGTGGACATATGTCACCATGAAAATGAGTACCAGTAAAATGTTGATCACGTCAGAGACGAGAATATACGAGAAATTACGTTATCTGATGAAATGCGCATGCGCTGTCTCTTGGATAGCTCGCCGGTACGGGACTAATGGCGACAAAACCCGACCGTTGGTATTTTTCAAGAGAACAACTGAAAAACAGTCCTTCCGCAAAATGTGGAATAGAGCCAGAGAAAGAGCTGTCTTACCGGCAGCAGGCTGCCAATCTTATTCAAGATATGGGGCAACGGCTTCAAGTGTATCCTTGTTCAAAGATTTCCAAAATGGCGATGACGCCAGTGCATTGAGTGAGTGTGTGTGTGGTTGCATTGCATTGCCAATGCCATTGCATGATTGAGACAGTGCAGTGACTGAGTGAGGGAATGACGATGTTGCGTGATGCAATTGGCATGTTTATTGCGCATGTCAATGACGATGCGTGCTGTAGTGAAATGCCTGTAACTGCTGGAGTTTGAAGTAAAAGTTTATGAACAAGAATGTAATCTGTAAATTGTAGGTCTAACTGTTAGGCCCTAACGTTAGATTCTTCTAAGTTGTAACTTAAAAAGAAAAGAGAAAAATGAGCAAAGGCCGCAGGTTGGGGAGGAAACGAAGTGAGTCACGAGTGTGACACCTGTGAGAAAAGAGGTGAGGACCATGAAATGAAAATAGAGAAGGGGAAGGGCCTGGAAAATGAAGAAGCAAGGGGGGGGGGCGTTCTTGCAAACAGGAAAAAAGATTGTGAAAAGGGGGAAGGAATGGTGGAGGGTTCTTGAAATAAAAAAAGAGAAGAGGTGGGAAGGGTTGAAGGATTGTGAAGCAAATCAAATGAAAATGAGTCAAATGTCAAATTTCATGAGAAAGAATACAATCTGAAGGGCCTTGGGGGGGGGGGGGTGTTAATTGATTTATGTATCCCCTCCAAAGGCTCCAGTACCACTAGCGTACCTAGCCTGATCAGGACCATGAAAAACGGGGGAGGGGGGGGGGGGGGGGGGGGGTGGGGGGGGGGGGGGGGGGGGTGCGGGGGGGGGGGGGGGGGGGGTGGGGCTATAGCCTGTTCGCCACCCGTCCCTTCCCCCATTGTCTAATTAAGGCTAGGTACCGACTGAGTACACAACAGTGCCACCCTACCTTATGCCTGTTCGCAGGGCCAGGGTTTGCCACAAACCTATCATTTATTGTTTATGCTTCCTTCTTGTGTGGGATATAACCAATTAGGACCTGAAAGTGGGAAAAGGAGGGAGTGGTAAGAAGAAGGGGAAGGGTTTAATCTCTCTTGAAAATTATAAAGTAATTGTTGGGGTGACCAGTTTGGGAAAAAGATTGTGAGGCGGGGGAAGGGGAGGGTGTAGAAATAAAATATGAGGGGGAGGGTTGGAAGGATATCACAACATTAAAAATGAGTGGAATACTTAAATATCATGAGCAAGAAAACAAACAATGTAGTGTAGTTTGCCTGGTAATCAGTTATGTAAGGGGAAGTCGCCGCTAATATGAATAGGCCTACCCCTTTTTTTTGACAATTTACTGACCTGGAGGAAAAAAAAATTGTATGAATCCAACTTAAATATAAGATTTCCTTGACATTCGGTACCTCAGATTTCAACTATGTATCAACACAGCCATTGTATATATGCACAGATTTTACATGTTCCACTCGTTCACAAAGTTTCCACGCAATGTAAGTATAAATTTCTTTTGTAGCCATGATCAATGGGAAAATAAAGACCTGAAATGCTGCACCATAAATCCGTGTGATTGCAAAAACAAAAAAAAAAAAATAAATAAAAATAAAGAACAAACAAAATATAAAATTAATTTCATCAGCCCCCTTTTTTCACATATATTTTCATCTCGAAATTGTTTTTGTTGTGTTTGTATTTCATTGGCCGATTATATTTTTGAAAGTTTTTGTAAGTTAGACATGGCTCAACTTTTAAGAAAATTAGAGCGCTGGGATAATATGTTAATTTGTATTTCCACTAAGATGCACATTTATGTTTTTTTTTTAGATGAACCTGTTAACTTTGGGCAATTTCCTAAACCTCTCCTAAACTTATTCTGCCTTCAAGATTACCAAAGTGATGAAAATTGGTTATTTATGTTAAATTCTGTGTTACTGGCTTTTTAATGATGTGTACATTTGCAGTCATGTTAATATAAGTCTCCTTTTTTTCTATCCAGAGCATATCTGCAGCCTGTCTGTTTCTTGCTGCTAAAGTTGAGGAGCAGCCTCATAAGCTTGAACATGTCATTCGAGTTGCCCATGCATGTCTGCACAGAGGGGAACCATCTCTGGACCCAAGGAGTAATGTAAGCATTGTCCCATTCCATGCATTTAATTCACAATGCACATATTAACTGTCAAGCTGACATGCTCAAAAAATGTTGATCTTTTTAGGGATTAATGGAAGTATTTTTCATGACGACTACTAAATTAATATCTTTGTTTTTGCAATGTCGCAGATGACCTTTTCAACCCTATTCAGACTGGGGGATCAATTTGACCCCCCTGTACGAAATCCATGACTGCCACGCAACCGCTGCAAATCGCGTCCCGGCGTTCTATGACTTTTTTCTTTCAAGTGTCCTGCAGCTTTTGACACAAAGTCTGAAAAAATCGGACGCCCCGTTGTTGCGTTACGCAACATCATGTAATCACATGTCGGGCCAAAATTGAACGAAAATCGTCATTTTGAATCCGTTTGTGTACAAAATACTGCTTTTCCTAAATTACTTTATAACACTGATAATTGTGCCTTCTGAGCTTTTTGATTGATTAAATTTGTTTTTATATTGATCAAGAAACTTTTCTCAAGCATAAAAAATTACGAAAACAAAGAAATGCATAAGAAATAAATATAATAGAATGCATAAGAAATTATCAAAACAATAGAATACAAAAGAATTAATATGAAATTTCCAAATTTATCATTTTAATATTGTTGATTATGCTACTCGGGAACTTTTAGATAAAATTTGAGCTTCATAACTATTTTCATTAATGAATGAAATATTAATGATTTCATATGTGTGTATGCATAAATTAGCTTAAATGAAAAAATTGAATTTTTTTTTTTTTTTTAGTTTTTTACAAAATTTCGCGGCGATCGGACCATCCGCGGCTGAGATATCAGGAAGGGGGTCAAATTGACCTTCCACAAACGTTCGCTGCTCAGTGAGATAAAATACCCACTAAGTAATCATTATTGATGTCATGGTTATTGTCAGGTCTCTAGGATGAAATCTAGATGTGAAATCATTGGTTCCCCATCTAATGATGAGAAGTGAGAATAAGGCAGTTTATATAATCAAGTATAAATTGATGTTTTCCTTTTTTTTAGGCATATGCTCAGCAAGCTCAGGAGCTGGTTATCAATGAGAGCATCATACTGCAAAGTCTTGGTAGGTGTAAAAAGTGTCAAACTTTGGGTTTGCTTAATTTTAAATCAATTTAATTTTATGGGCATGTACATTTTTGTATATAATTTGAGCATAGTTCCATTTCTGATAATTTCCCTGTAGCTGTCATAATTAGCTGACCACTCAACTGGATTATTGATATACCACTCATGTTGCTGTCGTAACATCATTTGTAGAGAATTTGAAAATTGAATGAGATGCTGTTACATGTACTTGATCATAAAGTATATTGATTACCTGCCCTATCAATTGCATCCTGGCAAGATGGTATTCTACTTTCATGTAGTTTACCACACTTGATGCACTTGAGGCAAGTAGGTGCAATATTTCATAACCTTACCAAATATGGTAAATGGCTTTTTTGTGAAGTTCATCAAAATGTAATGTTTTCATCTTTAAATGGCTACATGTAGTTTACCA
>CALNVZ010002100.1:64395159-64431701 GCA_940671915.1 Paracentrotus lividus | reverse complement strand
CCATTTTTGATTGTTTGATCTTTTCAGGCTTTGAAGTAGGTGTTGTACATCCACACACACATGTTGTCAATGCACTAGATGATACGAGGTAAGTCGGTATTTTCGGTCGGCAGAGAGGACTTACCCAGATATTTTCCAACACAAATTCTAAGTCCAACAGTATGAAGGGTCTATTTTGTAATGGTCTCAATGGAACGAAAGAGAATAAAGCCATAGAGTATGGAAATTCTGGTAGTAAAAAGAAAAAAGTGGGCATTTTTTTTTTACATGGAAAACAATCAAAGTTTACTATCGTGTGAGGAGTATCCTGAGCGTGGATCAGCTATTTTGGACATGCTATCTCTATAAGAAAATAACAAAGTTTGAATTCGAACATGCAAAATCTCTAGGTGGAACAGAAAAATATCCCTTTTTTATTAGTCTTGGTTGTTTCATATTGTTTTGATACTATATCTGTATGAGCGTTTTGTTTTGATTGTTAGCAATTGGGACTATGGTAGGACTAGCAGAATTTCAGTGGTGCTCGCAATTTAATGCATTCGTTGTTAAAGGTACATTTCACTTTATTTATCCACCTACTCATAATACGCCCTCTAGTTGCAGTAAAGTAGGCTTTTATAAAAGAAATTTGAGGAATCTTATTAAAAGAACAATCAAGTAATGAATATAAGCCTTCTTTTTTGTAGCAAACAAAGGAGGCAAATTGAATGCACTGTTGATGGTGTTTGATGGAAAAATCTATACCATTTGAGGAGAACTAAGTTGTATAGTACCTTTAACATTTTATATTTAGGGGTACCTTTATTTAGGCTGGGCTTGTAAAGAGTTATATTCTTTTGTAAAAAGGATTAAACAGGTAGATCAACATAAAACAATTTTGCTGGGAGAAAAAAATGCATTTATTTTTTCCAATTGGGAAATACATTGTGAGGATAATTCACAGTTTTTATGATTTTTTCATTAAATTGCCTTTCTATTGTTGACGGAATTTTTTTGTGAGGACCGTCTTCACAATGTTGAATGTAACCTTGCATTTTCATTCTTTTACAGTTCAGTAAATTCGGCGGTAACTCGCCACACTTGTTTTCTATTTCATGTTTATTGTAATTTTCAACATATGTTGACAAAGTATTGTAAATGGATCAGTTATAAATGGTAGCCCAAGTGAAATTAAAAGGTGAAGAAAATTGTTCATGGATATGTAATTTCACCATTTCTTTGAAGTTGATTTTGATTATGTTAATGCAGATGATGCTGTTTATGTGGACTTAATTTTTCCTGTGTGCTCAGCTGTTGAAGTTTCTTTGTCACTTATATTTATTGTCACATTTGACAGTCCGATTTTATTTATTTTTTTTAATTTTGTAATTGACTACACAGCTAGTCTGCATGTTTAAATTTCTTAGCTGTATAGTTACTTATGCAATTTCATTGAAAGTTGGGATTACAGAAGACTTAATAATTTAAGATAAAGTCATGTGAACAAATCAGGGAAAATTTACTCAACACAATGCACCATGATTGATCTAAAGACAAGGAGCTATGATTCTGAGTACATGGGTGAGAAATTATGTTCTCCTAAACTTAAGCTTGACTCATTTAGAGATTAGTCTATAAACATGCATGAATGTGATTTGTTTCTTTCAGGTTATGGAAATTTGCCAGATTAAAAAAAAAGAAGAAGTCTTCAATGGTTTTTTTAATGGCAATTTGCGCAAATTCCTGAAATTTTACCACCAACCAAAATAGATTATTGATTACTGGCAATCTTTCTTGACACTGATTGATTCAGATCACATTCCTGCTACTCTTAAGCTGTGGTTTGTCGTAGTCAAAATACACTTTTCTAATCGTCTCCTGTTTCCCTGTCTGTCCCCGTCCATCTCCTCATGGGTGATGTGTTTCTACACCTGTCTCTCCGTCTGCACCGCCTCTGCTCCTCCTGGGGTCGGGCTGGTGGACGCTGGTCTTGGTGTTGGCACCCCCATCCATCGACCCTCTGCTCACCCATTTATGACGGAGTAGCCAGCAAGGACCTGTCGCAGAGCTCCTATTTCTTAGCGACCAACAGGTTGGCTGCCCTAATTGCCTCTGATTGTCAATAAAAAAATAGTTGAAATAAACCCTTGTTTTGTATCAAGAAATAAGTGAATAAACACTGAAATGACACAAAAGAAGTGTAAATACAATTTCATGACTTTAGCCCTAGTTCAAAGCTGAATTCAGCATTTACAGTCACACCTGATATTGGCGTTGACTCGTCATTTATTTATTAATAGTTAAACACTGATTTTTTTCATGATTCTCGAAATTTTGCTTAATTAAAAGACAAATAATAATTTTAAAAAATTGCAATGAAAATAGCTGATATGTAGGCTATGTGAATGCTGGTTATCGGCTTTGGGCTGTGGTATTTTAAGTTGATGTTAAAAATATTTTATACAATCATACAACTTTTGAGGCAAGGTAAGTTTATAAAAATCATACTAGAAAAGAACTAAATAATTGTATTGTAAATGTATTGAGCATATATGTTCTGATTTATTGAGAGCACTTTGGTATATCAAGCATAGTTTTGGTGGGTAATTTGAAAAATAAAATGTGATTTCTTTAGTTTACACTATGATATTCCATCAAATAATATGAGATAATTGAACAATATTCATAAATAAGATCAATATTAATTAACAAATTTCTTTCTCTGCTCTATCTAGCCTTTTTTCCAGGTACTTGACGGAAATGATTTCAGCGGCCATCGTTGGCGTCTTTATCATGAGAAACTACTACATACCATCTAACCATCATTCTCAAAACTCTTTTCTATTCTGATATTAACCTTTCTATATTTGATCACTGACTGGTAAAATATAAATCTGATATTCGTTAATTATTATAAGATTATTGTAGGAGTTGTATGAGCAAAATAAAATATTAAGCGATTTTGTTTTAAAAAAATGACAATTTCATTGTCGGTGGTGTTTGGTCCTAGTAAAACTGGAACTTGAGGTCTCTCCTTAAATTTTGTGGTATTTAACTCTAAGTAGAATAATGTTCTTCCTTCAAATAATAGCATTTTACTAATGAGCAACAATTGAGGGATGGAACGAAACAGTATTAATAGTTTTTCACCATGTGTTTATGAGCTATTCTTTTCTGTTTTTTTTTAGATAATCCAAAACCTTGTACTTATTTACAATATTTCATGCTAGACATTTGGGGCAATGCTCAACGAGGATATATATAGGTTGCACAGATTTGAGAAACACTGAAGTTTAGTTAAATATTAAGAGGGAGAGGGTATTGATATTATATAGTGAAGAAAAGGAAGCTATATTAACATGGTGAGTAACTTGCGCTGCGCATTATACCAGAGTGCTCTCAAATGAAAAGAGATGTATGCTTTCATTCTGTGAGATTCTTGCAGCGATACATACACATGTTCCTAACATTATCCAATGTCTTATGTCCTTACAGCCTTCACCTGACTACATTCTGCCTCAAGTATAAGCCTACTGTAGTAGCATGTGTGTGCATTCACCTGGCCTGTAAATGGACCCAATGGACGGTATGACTTAACTTTACAACTATTACATTTTATACACAGATTTGAAAGGGTAAAACCTATTTTTCTATTGTAGTCTATGCACAGCTAAAACAGAAAAACTGTTGAACCAATCGTTGAAGGGTTTGGATTATTTTTAATAAATTATTCAGAAAGTTTGTATGTTAGTATATTTTTAAAGAGAGACGTGGGATGGTATAAACTTAAATAAAAATAGAAGATCTTTTGTATTTCAGAGAAAAATTTGAAAACTTCCCCGAGCATATATTACAAAAATATGTCTTCATCAGGATCCACATGCATCATTCGGTATATCAAAAATATTGAATGCTTATTGGGTCATTGAAAATCAAAAGCCCTTGGATTTGAAACATCAACAGAATAGATTATTATTCTCAGGAAAATTGTACCCTTTACCCCTCAAAAAATGTAATAGTAAAGAAGCTACTCTTGGGGTCCAAAGTTTGCATACCCCTGGGCCTGCTCAATTTTCTCGAACATTATAAAACCTACTATATCTTCAAAAATATTTGTGCTACCATGAACAATTTTTATCATGCTCTTTCATGACACTGGCATGTCATCAGGAGCTCAACTGGTGTTGTTCACCAGTGGAAGCGTCGTGGTGTAGTGGTTCTGACTCTCGCCTTACAATCAGGGGGTCGCAGTTTCGAATCACACGCCCGACGATAATTTCCTTCAGCAAGAAATTCATCCACGATGTGCTGCACTCGACCCAGGTGAGGTGAATGGGTACCGGTAGGAAGCAATTCCTTGAATGCAGTGAGCACCTTTCGGGGTAGCCTTGCTAAGCCGGGTAATAGTTAACACTAAGCGCTTAGAAACACCAAGGTGGATATATGTATTAAATATAGCGCTATGAATATGAAACTATTATTATCCCCGCCGAACGAGTTCGAGCAGGGGACTATGAAACGGGCTCCGTACGTGTGTGTGTGTGTGTCCGTCCGTCCGTCCGTCCGTCCGTCGTGCGTGTCCGCGTATGTGATCAAAATCTTCAATTTGCTACTCCTTCGCCATTTTTCATCCGATTTCGATTCCCGTTTGCTTTATATGATAGCACTAGGTGATAGCTACAAAACTTCTTTCACAGAATTTTGACCTTTGACCTTTGACCTTGATTTTTGACCTATATAGTTAATTGGCTAAAAAATGCTACTCCTCGCCATTTTTCATCCGATTTCAATTCTGTTTGCTTTATGTGATAGCACTAGGTGAGGACTACAAAAGTTCTTCACGGAATTTTGACTTTTGACCCTTTGACCTTTGACCTTGATTTTTTGACCTATATGTTAATTGGCTAAAAAATGCTACTCCTTCGCCATTTTTCATCCGATTTCGATTCCGTTTGCATTATGTGATAGCACTAGGTGTAGGACTACAAAACTTCCTCGTGGAATTTTGACTTTTGACCCCTTTGACCTTTGACCTTGACTTTACTTATATTGTACATTGGCTACAAAATGCTACTCCTTCACCATTTTTCATCCGATTTCGATTTCCGCTTGCTTTATGTGATAGCACTAGGTGAGACTACACAAACTTCTTCACAGAATTTTGAATTTTTGACCCCTTTGACCTTTGACCTTCAATTTTACTTATATTGTACATTGGCTACAAAATGCTACTCCTTCACCAATTTCATCCGATTTCAATTCGCTTGCTTTTTGTGATAGCACTAGGTAATAGCTACAAAACTTCTTCACAGAATTTTGACCTTTGACCTTTGACCTTTGACCATAATTGTTAATTGGCTACAAAAATGCTACTCCTTCGCCATTTTTCATCCGATTTCGATTCTGTTTGCTTTATGTGATAGCACTAGGTGAGGACTACAAAAACTTTTCACAGAATTTTGACTTTTGACCCCTTTGACCTTTGACCTTGATTTTCGACCTTTAGTTTAATTGGCTACAAAATGCTAGTCCTTCACCATTTTTCATCTGATTTCAATTCCGCTTGCTTTATGTGATAGCACTAGGTGATGGCTACAATACTTCTTCACAGAATTTTGACCTTGACCTTGATTCTTTACCATATATGTAATTTGCTACAAAATGCTACTCCTTCGCCATTTTTCATCCGATTTCGATTCCGTTTGCTTTATTGATAGCATTAGGTGAGGACTACAAATTTCTTTCACAGAATTTTGACTTTTGACCCCTTTGACCTTTGACCTTGATTTTCGACCTTTAATGTTAATTGGCTACAAAATGCTACTCCCTTCACCAATTTTCATTCCGATTTCAATTCCGCTTGCTTATGTGATCACTAGGTAATAGCTACAAAACTTCTTCACAGAATTTTGACCTTTGACTCTTTCCTATATTGTTAATTGGCTACAAAATTGCTACTCCTTCGCCATTTTTCATCCGATTTCGATTCTTTTGCTTTATGTGATAGCACTAGGTGAGGACTACAAATTTTTTCACAGAATTTTGACTTTTGACCCCTTTGACCTTTGGACCTTGATTTTCGACCTTTATTGTTAATTGCTACAAAATGCTACTCCTTTCACCAATTTTCATCCGATTTCAATTCCGCTTGCTTTATGTGATAGCACTAGGTAATAGCCTACAAAAACTTCTTCACAGAATTTTGACGTTGACCTTTGACCTTTGATCCTATATTTTAATTGGCTACAAATGACTACTCCTTCGCCATTTTTCATCCGATTTCGATTCTGTTGCTTTATGTGATAGCACTAGGTGAGGACTACCAAAAACTTCTTCACAGAATTTTGACTTTTGACCCCTTTGACCTTTGACCTTGATTTTTGACCTTTATTGTTAATTGGCTACAAAATGCTAGTCCTTCACCATTTTTCATCTGATTTCAATTCCGCTTGCTTTATGTGAATGTGATAGCACTAGGTGATGGCTACAATACTTCTTCACAGAATTTTGACCTTTGACCTTGATTTTTGACCTATATTGTTAATTGGCTACAAAATGCTACTTCTTCGCCATTTTTCATCCGATTTCGATTCCGTTTGCTTTATGTGATAGCATTAGGTGAGGACTACAAAACTTCTTCACAGAATTTTGACTTTTGACCCCTTTGACCTTTGACCTCGACTTTGACCTATATTGTACATTGGCTACAAAATGCTACTTCTTCGCCATTTTTTACCCGATTTCGATTCTGTTTGCCTTATGTGATAGCACTGATCGTGATATAATGGGAATTTTACATTATCGGCAGGGACATATATTACGCATCGCGTAATTTACTAATCCACTTGTTATTATTAACTTAATGTTGTTTTCTTCCCAAAATCTTCACATTTCAATCTTGGCTAGAACATATAACGTTTTGGCTCATTTTTTCACACCACAAACATATCAGAGAAGACCATGTTTTGTTTGGTAGTGAGATATAAAGATCATAGATTCGATATCTTTATAGTGCTATCAAATGATGTTTGGAAATAATTTGACAAAGAATGGTATAAATTTTGAATAAATATTTTATTTTTCTTAAAATTCCACCTTAAATATACTTCATCTCCATCTGCATTCCATTTGCATGAAAGAGCTTCATAAGGTCTTCTATGTTTTTGGTACCAAATTTGCCATGGTAGTACTAATATTTCTGAGGATACATTAAATTTGATGTTTCGCAGGTGAACATTTTTCATTGCATTTCCTAGGGGGTATGTAAATTTCTTACCCAAATGTATGTTTGTTTTGCATTTTAGATTCCCAAATCAAACGATGGGAAAGGATGGTGGGAGTACGTTGACCCTTCGGTCAAAGAAGAGCATCTTGATGGTAAGTTAGGATTAAAACATCTACCAACATAGAGCTGAATTAACCTTTCATTTCACACAGAGAACGACGAGATGTGAATTCTTTGTGTTTCAAAATTTGAAAAGAAAAAGTCGAATTACAAAATTTAATTTAAACACATTTACTTTTTTACATATGTTTGAAGTGCTTTGCAAATTTTAAGTAACTTATATGGAAGACAACCAGTGGTGATCACTTTCATGAGCAACTCGCACTGTCTGTGCACAAAGCATTAATGAGTATCATAACGGAAGACTGAAATTGATTAGATATGTGATAATGAATTTAATTGATCACCTACCCTTTTATATTTCTTTCCTGCTACAGAATTGACTCGGGAGTTCCTTTATATCAT
Organism: Paracentrotus lividus; assembly: GCA_940671915.1. Classification (NCBI taxonomy): domain Eukaryota; kingdom Metazoa; phylum Echinodermata; class Echinoidea; order Camarodonta; family Echinidae; genus Paracentrotus; species Paracentrotus lividus. Next base: position 64,423,972 of record CALNVZ010002100.1, on the reverse strand, counting down.
TGATCGTTGTCCTGCTCGTCTTAAGAAGAGGATCATGGGCTATAACAAGGTATGTTTTATATTCAGCTTTTATACAGTTGCTTTGGTCGCAAAATCCAGAACAGATACGCATAGTTTGGAATTATATTTCATTGGCCATGAAACTAATTTGCGACTCCTGGAGGTACAGAGATGTTGCTGCGACGTCTCCTGAGATTCTGAGGAGTGGCAGGAAAATCAAACAAGTCCAAAAGGATGTTGCTGTGACTTGCTTGCAACTTGACAAATGCTAAAAAAAAAAAAAACAAACAAACAAACGCTTGACATTTTAAAGAGTTTTATTTGATTTTACCGCTATTCCTTGGAGACTCTGGGGATATTGTAGCCAGGTCTCCGCAATTCCAGAGACTGGAATTGGAATCGCTACCTGGTTGCTCCCTAGTCTCCTGGCCATTGAGATACGAGTTAAAAAGTGACATACATATCTTACGTGGATGTTCATGCACAATTCCTGTATTCATGTTGTAACAAGTTTGTATGTATATTTTGGAACGTTCATTGTATTTACGGTATTTGAATTTTGAGTTGTCTCTTTTGAAATGTTAAATTCAAATATGTTCAAGAATTTATTTCATCACTGTAACTACTACCTTTGTGAGACAATACCCTCATATTAAGTGAGTAAATGGGCAATTCCTCTTTAACATCAGTTACCATGATTTGTTTCATATTCAGATTATTTGCATTATAGTCATTAATGTAAATGGAGATAACAGGGTTTCTGTTAAATATAACCGCTCTACAGTGTGTCCCAGAAAAAACTATACACTTTTGACATGGCTACGTAATAAGAAATATGTGGTTCTTGGGCGGAAAGATTCATATGTAAAGAAAGCTAATATCCTCAACTATTATTTGACACCAAAAAGTCCAAAATGATGCATGCTTCAATGAGGAATGCCCACTTTTGTGAAGGACACAAAAACGAGGCTGCGCAGGAATTTGCTATAAGATGCATGTAACACCTGCCTATGGGCGGCCATGAGGGATAAAAAGAAATAATGGTGTGAATCGGCTAACAAATACAAAATAAACATCAATATTATGCAAAATTGTAATTTACAACCTTTCTGTTTTCATTTTAATAATGATTGTTTTTGTCTTGTTTTATTTTGTCTTTGTGAGCCGAATCACGCCATTATTGCTTTTTATCCCTCATGGCCGCCCATAGGCAGGTGGTAAATGCATAGCGAATTCCTGCGCAGCCTCGTTTTTATGTCCTTCACAAAAGTGGGTATTGCACATTGAAGCATGCTTCATTTTCAGACTTTTTGGTGTCAAATTATAGTTGAGGGTATGAGCTTTCTCTACATATGAATCTTTCTCCCCAAGAACCATATATTTATAATTTTGTAGCTATTTCAAAAGTGTATAGTTCTTTTTGGGACACACTGTATATTGACTAGAATCCCCAAATCATCTTATTTACGTAACTTATATGCTAAGAGTGGCATTGCCCAAATTTCACAATCATATCTACCAAGTGCATTACTAAGAATTACAAATCGGGTAAACACAAAGGCATCTGAATTATGTGATTGAATTTGTGAAAAATCTGTTTCTCTCAGATTTGTTATAAAGATTTTTCCCCTCCAAATCTGACCCGAGCTCTTTGAAGGCATACATGAAGGAAATTGTGCACTCCTGGAATTTTTCACGGCATTGAATTTGTCTGATGAATGATTGTCTTCTTTCTTCCTTTCATTAGACTGCCAATGCTGGAAAAGATGCGAAGCGATCGAAGACCGATGGCCAGTCCAGTAGTGAGCAAGCAGGAAGCTCCACCCAGGTTGACAGTAAGGCATCTACTAGCTCATCGGTGTATGACTTCTCATTTGATTCTAAACCAGCATCTGGGTTTGACCAGTACTCAGACAGTGAAGATTCCAAGTCTGAGGAACCAATCGCTCAGAAGAGTGACAAGGCTGCTCCAAAACCAGAGAAAGAGAAGATCAAGGTCACCATGGAAGAGTATAATCGCAAGGCACGTGAACGCAAAGAAAAGGAAATACTTGCAAAACAGCAACTTGCTTCTGCTGGGGATAAGCACGACCTTGGTGGGTTAGGATCCAGCAGGGCTGTATCTAAAGATGTAGTTAAACAGGGGCCAAAGCTTTTGCCGGGTAATATTGAAAATATCATTGGTTCAAAAGAGAGAGTACTTCATGGCTTAGAGAAATTATCCTCTGGGCAAGAGCGTGTGCATCCATCTCATGAGAAATCACACACGGGGCACGACAGAATACCTCCACATCATGACAAACGGCCTTCCCATGACAAACATCTAGCAGGGTCCAAGAGAACTGTACAGGCTCCTCATGATAAGATGCATGCAGGTCAAATTAGAGGTCCATCTGGACCAGAAAGGTTATCATCTAGTGAGAAGCCTTCGTCAAGTCATTTAAGAAATCCTACCAGACCAAATATTCAAGACAAGGTTCCTTCCAGCCTGGGGGTTAGACCGCAGGACAAGGCTGCCTCAGCTCTCGGATTACCTAAACAGGCTGCAAGTGTAAAAACTAAGGAACAAAAGAAACCAGACCTTCATGTGCTTACATCTGCTGGTAGCAGTAAAGAAGTGCCCACTATACTACCCGAAAGGACTTTGCCAGCTAGTTCACGGGAAAGCTCAAGGAAAGAGCATGGGCAAAGAAGTTATGCTCAGGCAGTGAAAACAGAGAAGGTTGGCAAGGAACACATCAAGCACAGACCCGAGCAACCTCTCCCTCCGCATTCAGACAAACCACTCAAACATAGGAAGCCTGAACCTCCAAAGGAATCACTTCGAGTAAAGAAAGAAGAATCAGAACCAGAACATGCCACTCAGGAAACTTTAGATCTCTTTCATCAAATAAGTGAAGAAATCATGAAAGACATTCAAAATGAAACTCCAATTGATCCCCTTATGTCTAGCCCTGTGCCTGTACCAGAAACTATCAAGAAAGAGCCGAAGATGACTGAAGATTTGAATTCAAAAGACAAATTTCAATTACCAGGTTCTCTGCCACCTTTGGTGAAACTGGATCAAAAAGGGCCTCAGGAGTCTGAGGGTGATGAGCCCATTGCTATTTTGGGATCTCCTTTTAATGCCATACTCGAGGAAAGCAAAGATCGATCTGATAGCAAAAGAGAAAGGAGAGAAGATAGGGAAAGAAGGAGAGAGGGTCATCATCATCATCACAAGTCCAAAAAAGATGACAAAAGGCATAAATCACACAAACACAAGCACCGTTCACCCGGTGCATCTCATAAACATAGTTACGAAAATGATATTGGTGAAGGCAGTGGTGATATGGCTCCAGCTAAGAAACAAAGGCTGGAACAAGCTGGTTCTCCACATACGGTCCTGACTACATCTCAAGGCATTAGACTAAAGATCAAAGGCTTGGGTAATTCCTTCAACAATGGCAGTGAGCATGCAAAAGAGACTGAGAAGGCTGCAAGTGCCAACAGTGATTCTCCTGGCAGTGTTTCACTGAAACTGAATTTGAGTAAGTTGACCTCCTCCCCTCTACCTCTGGATCCAGGAAGTGATAGAGAGGGCAATCACCATCATCATCACCGATCTCATCATAAACACAAATCCAGGCATCATCGGAGCAAAGATGGACATCGCAAGCACTCTCGTAGCCCTGGACTGTCCAGTGCTTCGGATGCATCACCTGCTATCTCACCGTCCAAGAGAAGACATGTGGAGACATACGAGGCGACTCCACCAACCCTCCACAGTCAATCACTACTCAATCTGCCCATGCCACCCAGCATGTCCAAAAGCTCTTCACGTCATGCTTCATCGGTCAGTAAGCACAGCAAGCGGAAGCGAGAGTCCAATCCTCCCTTGCCGGTTGATGAAGGCGTCCCTCCCCCACCCCCTCCACCACAGTCCAGTTACATGATGCCAACAGGTTCCAGCCTGCCACCTATGCAATTATCCACCATTGATGCATCTGCATTGTATGGTAATTTCCAGCCTCCCTTACCAAATAGTAGACCAAGGGATCATCAACGTCCTCCGCCACCTCCCCCCATTCCACCCCCTCAACAGACCCAGAGAAGACCTCCCCTTCCTCACTGAACTCTAACTAGCCAAATGGGCAAGTATGCCAAGACATTTCATTTTTTTAATACGAGTTGAAGATAGCAGAAGATTTGATTATTTAGAAGGTGCTGTGATGTCCGAGCGAAGTCTTGTCTCGCAAATTGTTTTATGTATCACTCCTTGGATTGTGTAGTTATTGCCTCTTTATCATGGTCGCACTGCCAATGCTGTAGTTAGGCATTGTTTATGTACGTTGATGAAAACCAGTTGGATCATCCAAATTGCTGTTTGAGATGTCAACATTCGAGTATAATTTTTCTCTCTTTTTTTTGTGGCTATTTCCTTATGAATCTACAAGCTGCTAAATTCATTTTGAGAAAGTATGTTGCTTATTCCTTCCCCAAAAAATACAAACAAATATTGAAGTGGATGTGGCAAAATTTTATTCCATGTGGTGATATTTATTGCAGTACAGTACTCTTGAAGAATACAATGTTGGTTCCGTTACTCCCATTAGCTTTTGATACCATTATTTTTATCACTGTTGATGCATGAGCGAAAAACAAAGTAGTAATTTAAAAAAAAAAGCTCATTAAAAGGCATGTACATATCTTGTGCATGATAAAGATTGAAATGACTTTGTTATGATGTATAAGAAAAAAAGTTATGTTCAAGCATTTATCAGATATACTGTAAAAACTGAAGAAAAAAAATACAGTTATTAAAAAAAATAGAAAAAAAAAACTTTAAAAAAGGAGAGAGAGGTTTAAAAAAAAAAAGAGGAAAAAGAAATATCTACAATCAAATATAAAATAACAATGTTGAGATATTGTATAGCAAAATGAAATTGTATCTGAGACTATGTTTTTGTATCATATGTAAATCTAAGCATGGAGTTGAGTGAATACCATAGAAATATGCTCAGGAAAAATATGATTCTAATTGTACCTGTTCAGAGAACAGAAAAATTACTTTGAAAAATGTTTACTGATTGGGATATTTCTGAAGCTTTATCAGATTTGACAGTGTTTGCTGGATTTTGTTTAATATGTATGCAGCGATACTTGAAGAAGGAAAGAAAAACTATTTAGAAAGTGTAGTTGTACTTTTTAAAGTTTACTCATGGCTCTGAGAAAGATTATAATACTCTTGAAAAAATACATGTATACTTCATCTACCTAACAACCTTCATGTAAGTTGTGTTATGTTGTTTCTATAGTAACATGAACATGAAAAGCTCTGTATGGCCTTTTCCCAAGGCCCATAGTTAATTGAGTTTATGTCATCTTTTCCGGGTGGTATTAGTAACAAACTTTCATTTTACCAAGAGCCAATTTAAAGATGTACATTTCTCTAAATTAATTTACACCTTTTATTCAGGTATATATATTTTGTCCTGTGCTTGTTTTTTTGTGTACATGAACAAGAGTCAAAATCTACAGCCATTGTACATGCATAAGACTAGAGTCATGATATACATGTAAATTTGTTACAGTACATGTATGAGAGTCGTGATCTTCAGCCATTGTACATGTATAAGAGTCATGATATAAATTTGTTGTACATGTGTAAAAGAGTCACGATCTAAAGCCTTTGTACATGTATAAGAGTCATGATCTACATTTGTTGTACATGTATAATAATCGTGATGTACAGCCATTGTACATGTATAAGAGTCAGGATCTAGTCATACATGACTTTTATCTACCTGTATAAGTCATCTACATTAGCTGTGCATGTATAAGGGTCATCAACATCTACATTTGCTGTACATGTTTTAGAGTTTTCATGTTTAGTCGTACATGACTCTGAGTCTTGATCAACAGCCATCGTACATGTACAAGTCATGATCTTTATCAATTGTACATGTTTAAGTGCCATAGTCTGCATTTGCTTTACATGTATAAGGGTCTCGATCTTCAGAGTCATGAACTACAGTCATTGAAGTAATTGATGTTTATCGTGCTGTATGTATGTGTCCTCTGCTTTTTTGCACCATTTAAGGGCATCTAATGTACATGTCCATCGGCATTTCAGTGTTTTTTTGCACATATTGATGGATAGCAAACCTTTTGTGAAATTTGGTTCATCAATGAAAAATATATTGAATGAAGATTTCCCTTAAATTTTGCCTTGAAGAACTTTGAAATAGGTTTGTGAATATTTAAAAGGTGGTGACTTGAAAGTTTTACACAACATAGTCAAGAATTGCTTGGAGGAGATCAAAGAAATGATGTTATTTTAGAGTGAAAGTATATATGCACATATGCCAGTGCTTATACATGTTTATTTGAAATGATACAATCATAGTCATTTTGAGAAGCAAGTAGAAATTTATCCCTCTTTACATTATTTTAAACTTGCATCAAGGAGAGTATGTACTTCCTTTACTTTTGTAGTAACTTTATGGTCGCATATTAATATGTATTTGTATTTTGGGTGAACTTTCATCAACATTTTCATTGCTGTTGCATTAATACTTTTAAATTGCCACTATAAATTGTATTTTGAACAGAGAAAAAGAAGAAGAATTTCAGTTTGTTAGGCTTACTTGTTTATGTTTAATTAAGAGGCAGTGTTCATGATATGGGCCAAGATAAGTTTCCTTCAGATTGTGTGTGACATTTACTTAAAAGGGACATGTGAATGGAAGCTAATTTATTACCCAGCTGATTTTAGATTTTTTTTTCTTCATATTTTGCTTTCATTCTGTTCCTATGTCATTTAATTTCTTGCTAATTTGTAGTCTTATATGTTATGTTCATTGACAAATCATTTGAATATGAACAGAAATAAAACATTTTAAAAGGAAATGGAAAGCTAATAGTGTTGGGCTATTCCTTATATTATAACTATTACATTTTTTCTAGGACAATTGTTGTGCTATGTACAGTCCACACCTGATATATCGAGAATGGATATGAGATTTCGTTATAACGACAATTTCCAGGTCCCATTTAAAAAAAAGTTCAAACTCGTGTGCTCAGTATAATGGAATTCCATTTTAATATGGATATTTGGCTTTGTTCCGAGCACCTTGTTGTGGACTGTAGTGTTTGATTGTTTGATTGATGGATTGAATGCTGGGGTTTATGGGTTGACGATGTTTGTGTTGATTTACTGATAGATAGTTGCTTAACGGGTCCGTTAATTGATGGTTTATTTGGTGAATTTTGAAGATTGGGTTGTCTTGAAGTGACCATTGATAGATTGATAATTTGGTTGACTGGTTTTGATTTGATTTAGTTTATTGGTTGATTTTAAAATGTTGGCAGTTGAAATGGTTGGTATGTGTAAACAAAGTAATTGATTTGACTTGAATTTAATTCAATTCAATAATTATTTATTCTGTTTCCAAATGATAGAACAATCTCAATCGTATAACACTTAACGAAAAATAGCACAATATCATAATCATAATAAGAAAAAGCATGAGTAAAATTCTAGTAAAAGCAAGTGCTTATTTTTGATTGATTGACTGTGAGACGGATATTTATTTTGAATGACAAGCCAGTAATGAATCGGGCTGATGACAACGAGACTTTGTGTGTGTAATTTATTAATTTCAGAACGTTGCGAAGTATTTACTATTTTTACATACATGTATACACCTAAACTCTAATACTAGTAAACGATTTGTTTCACATCATAGTGAGCTGGATGAAACGTTAATTGGCCTACAACAATTTATTGATAAAAACATTTGGGACTCTGGGCTCTGGTCTTTTCTACCCCCTGCCTTAGTTCTCATTTTATTATATATTACCTAAAACATTACCATGCAAACCCCCCCCCTTGATAAACTGACCTTCGTATTTGGCCGTGTGGCGAACCCCAAAACCATTGTGTTATGGAGGGGGGGGGCAATAATACACACGAAATTAAATCCATACCCCTTTATTCTGACCAACACTCCCAGACTGAGCAGGTTAACATAACATTTTGCTATACTCGTGTATTCCCTCATTGAGGGGGGGGGGGGGGGGGGGGGCCAATCATTGATCGCTGATTTCCCATTCTTTTCCCTTCATACATTTACATAATTTTTCCCACTGAAATTAAAGGGCATACGCACGGCAGAAAAGTAATGTAAAAGAGGGAGGGCAGATGGGCTCATCTCTCTATTTTAAAATCTTGGATCTCCGAGTGAGATGGGGGCGGGGGCTTACGGATGCATGCGATGTACCCCGGCCCTCAGTCCACCACCGACCAAGAAAATTATTAAACATTATCCGAATATTAACCCAACCTTTATAAGGCAGGGAATTGCATTTTACCTTCTTTTACAGCTAAATGACCTCTACGGATATTGTATTTTAATCAACATAAACAATTTATAAACTATTCTATATTTTGTTTTAGGCATGCACTTTTATTGCATGTTGTTTAGCAGCTGCTTTCTTCTCATTTTGCGAGTACTGCTGCTTTCAATCGGGGAATACAACAGAATGAGAACACTAGTAATGTTCAAAACGAATACCAACGCAATCATCAACAGTTACTGTAAAAACAATCAAACAAACTAAGATGAGAAGAGACGAGGCCAGAGACAAAAGAAAGAGAAGAAGACGATGTCAGAGATTGTATAACGATTCTGATCCACGAAGTTAGACATAGACAAGGCGAGTATTCGACGGAGAGACTGGATTAGGAGGCGAGGAAGTTTTTGAGAGAGGAGAGAGAGTTCAATCAACTGCAGAGTTAGAGGAGATGGTGATATTTATATTAGAGGAGATTGAACTAGTGTAGGAGAGAGAAGAGAGAGGGAGGGGGGGTGGAGATGGAGAGAGAGGACATAGCTTTTACCTGAAGGCGAATTTAAAATAAACTGACATGTATGATGTTAAAAGGTCAAAACTGGATATGCGAAAAGGACCCTGAAAAAAGTGGTGGGTGTAAAAGTAAACATATCGGTATATGAAATGATATATTTCATGATTTCTGGAATCACGAGCTCCAACATTTTAGATATACTGTCGTAATATTAAATATAGACTCCTCATTCTTATTAAAATCATAAACCTTTATCGTAATGTGATTGCACACGATCAAAATGTATACATCACAACAGAGGCGGCGGAACGAATTTGAAAGTGGGGGTCACGATTGAAAAGGGGCACTTGTCCTGAAAAGGGGGCACTTGAGACAAGAGGCTTTAAGAGAAAAGTATTCAAATAAGTATTGATGCGCAGAAAATTTGCCTTTAAATTTGTGCTTTAAAAGATTGAAATGGCTTTGTATTTAATTAAAGATAAACAAAAGGAATGCGAGCCGAAAATTTTGAGATAATTGTTCATTATAGACCCTATTTAGTATCCGCGAGCGCGAAGAGCGAGCTGAAAATTTGAGTTAATTGAGCATATTATAAATTATTTAGTATCTGCGAGCGCGAAGCGCGAGCAGAAAAATTTGAGCTCAAACTTGGAGTTAATCGTGCATAAATTATCAGCGATCGCGAAGCTCGAGTTGAAAATTATACAACCTATTTAGGTAGTTTAGCGAGCCGAAAAATTGGAGTTAATTGTGCATCATATACCTTATTAAATATCCGCGAGCGCGAGCCGAAAATTTTGGTTTTAAAAGACGTATGGAGTAAAAAGGGGCACCTTTTTGTATTCAAAGTGCCCCTTTTTAGTAATAAAAGTGCCCCTTTTTACTATAAAAATGCCATTTTTATTAGCTAAGAAAAGGGGCACTTTTTAGTCATGAAAAGGGGCACTTTTAGGGTAGATGAAAAAGTGGGGGGTCACAGTGCCCCCCTGCCCCCCTGGTTCCGCCGCCTCTGCATCAAAATAACAGAAACCAATTGCATCAATGCCCTTTATTTTCGAAATAAAAGCAATGATTTCGAATCCTGATGAGTTTCGTTCTCTTCAGTTAAATTTTGTCTTCCATGCTAACAATTCGGTTAGCGATTAGAATCATCACACCATATTAAAAAAAAAAAAAAAAAAAAAAACTACCACAGGAAAGCAAGATAAGGCTATATTCAAATTTTTGTACATTTAAATATCATTTACATTATGTATAACACTTTCAAAGGCACGATTTTACATTCACGATAAAGTAGATCAATACATCGTACATCGTACACGGGCATGAAGGGAAGAAAAGATTATCTTTTCTTTTACAGATATGCCGTACTATCGATCTCAATTTTTACAATCTGTCTCTTTTATCCTAATAAAAGTTCGTCATCTTCATCATTTGTCGTTCTTATTCATCCTAACCTCAAATAATTAGATTGCGTTTTCTTTTAAATCATTTAGGAATGTGCTCTCAACCACATTAATGGCAGCTTGATTCATCAAGTTATTTCTCGGGAAAATAATAGCAACATGTATCCGACTTTGGAACTTATAGATATCGGTTTATCGACGCCCGTTGTTCAGGTCATCATGAAGTGGTGGATCCAGGGAGGGGGACGCAGAAGGCGTGCACCCCTCTATTTTTTGATAATCTCGGCACAGTGAGTATTATGTCGGTATAATGTTCGTGATGACTAAATCAAAAGAAAATTGCCGTCCCTGTTTCCCGGATGTATCTCCACACAATAATCGTTTTATGACGTCGCGTCGTCGTCATCGTCGCCGTAATTAGAACGTGATTAATGTGGAGTGTCACAGTGGTGAAGGTCGGGTCCTGGAGCTACTAGTAGCTGGCTTTTCACAAATAAGATGGAAATAATTAATGTACTCGCACGGCGAGAGACAAATCACAATTGAAATCGGTACATGCTTTGTCACATATCATTGTCATCTTGTTTTCTTCAGTGGAGCCGGGGGGGGGGGGAGGCTTGTATAGTACAACAAGGCCCCCTCTTATGTCCTTGATTATTTCGGTTTGGTGAAGATCTCCTAATTGGTACAGAGAGTGCATGGCCTTTTAAAGCAAAATAATTTAACCGATAATAAAGTGATCTTTAAATGCAGATTTTCCCTTCTATTAGTTTTCTAACACTTTTGCAAAATATCGTCCAATGACAATCATGTGCGTAACCTTTATATTACCGGCCTGCATTCCACACGCTTAGATGGCGAGTATTTCGAACAAACAAACAACTATATAGTTTATATATATACACAATTATATTGCTTTTTGTTAGCATCCGTTTAAATAGCGGAATAAATATTGTTTACCTGTGAAAACCGAATAAATGAAATCAATAAGTTGCAATAACGAGTGCTGACCCCATGCCCCGTCCTCGTGACTATTTTCACATTTAGTGTGATGGTTGCTTCGAAACAGTGTTATTCTCAGTGGAATAGTAAAGTCATCATCAGCTGACAATGTTATATGTATAACTCCTTCCATTGCATATATCATATATAGTCCCTTCCTCCAATACAAATTCAGACGAGGTCTAGCTTCTGTCTCAAATATAACATCGAGGAAACACTAACTTTCAGTCAATTGTCACTGGAGGAATGTGTACGTCATTTGGCTGGTCCATCAGCTGCTTGTGCGCATGCGTTACCGTTCCCGCGTTGTACGAGGTTACTGGTCGATGCAGTGCTCCCGTTTTTTGATCGAAGCTCACAATCCTGGTCACCAACCTGCTGCTTCTGTTTCTTCAGTCTCATACGTCTGCTTTAGAGAAAGATAGGACGGTGTTGGAGTGGGTTAGATCGCATGGTGAGAGAATGGATAAAGGGATTAGAAAAAGATGGTGGAGTGTCTGAAAACCTTGCGGAAGCCTCAGTTTAAAAGAGCTTCTATTGCATATAATTTTTATGATGTAGTAATCTATAACTCATGATTAATGTACTCATGGGAAAATTGAATATGAGGCATTACCACTATAAAATGATAATAATAATAATAATAAATGTGAGCGCGAAGCGCGAGCGAATCATTATTTCTCTTCTTTACGACTAGAATGCATATAATTTCAAGCACTTAGAGGTATCATTTTTTTAGCTCCTCTTTAGAATGGCATAAGGACCGCTGTAATTTGTCCGTCAAAACGATTTATAAGCAAGCCATTGTAATTTTTTTTAAAAGTAATAATCTTAGGCCTAATATAACCCTGAACCAAATATTATAGGCGAGCGGGAAAATTCTCTCTACGAATGAACTAAATACAGGATTTTATCAGCGTTTATAGAATATAAAAAAGAATAGAGAGAGAGAGAGAGAGAGAGAGAGAGAGAGGGAGAGAGAGAGAGAGAGAGAGAAAAGAAAATCATTTAATGATAACGTTCATCAGGAATAGATGGCATGGAATTTTAGGCACTCTTGGTGTTTTAATTCCTCATGCATATAAAATCATGTCAAATTTGTCCCTCAAGACTAGTAATGTAAAATTAAACCAATGTAAATTGATAGTTTGGTCGTCAGAATCCTCATAATGCATAATCTGGTTACAAGAAGAAACAGAAACAGGCGAGCGCGAGCGGAAATTTGATTTCTTCGAATGATCTGAAAACGGCACAGAATTACAATTTAATAATTCCTTGGAACAAATGATGCGAGCGCGAAGCGCGAGCGAAAACTGTGCTCTATGTATAAAAACCAGAAGGCATGGAAGTTCAAGATTAATTTGGCCCCATAATATATAGACCAATATGTTGCCCCAGTTTCAGGTCAATTCTGTTTGGCGCCCCTATTCATTTGGTGCCCTTTACTTTCAGGTCAATTTGAGATGTAAAAATTGTTATGTGACATCAAATCACTTGAAAGGTAATGACAGTTTTATGAATTCATTTATATAGACCTACCTGTATACCACAGCTATGATCACTATCACAGCTAAAAGGACGCATACACTTACAATCACGATGATTATCCATGGAGGCTGAGGCCCTATAAAAGAAACGAAGACAAATAAGAATCACGACAAAAATGAAAGCAAACGTCACCCCTCAATTTCCCCCTTTTGGAAGACATCAGATTATGGTGTCCCTCCCAAGCAAAACTGGGAGGGGGGGGGGGGTTGGCGGGGAACGACCCAGTGTCTCCCCTGATTGACACCGGCATACTGATGGACAAATTAATAATAATATTATTAGATTAATTCATTTTGTTGTACAAGACAAATGTATAACAATTTACGTTGTATGATTAACAAGGAAACAGTTATTGAATATGATAAAAAAGACCTATTAAACATGGTAGATTTCGTGTACTGTATCAAAACATAATTGTCAATAAGTCGGCCTACATGAAACAGGAGGAAGACCAGGATCTATTTTTGGGAGTCCAGAATAAAATTACTGAGCTTGAAAATAGTGTATCTAAACATGAGAATAAAAAATGAGAAAAGAAGAGAGAGAGAGAGGGAGAGAGAGAGAGAGAGAGAGAGAGAGAGAGAGAGAGAGAGAGAGAAAGAGACAAAAAGAGAATACATTGTTCTGACGGTCTGCGGATTTAAAATCAAACATAAAGATAAAATCAATTTAATCTATCTAATTTAGTTTCAGGCAAAGATAAACATAACGAACATAATAATGGAAATATATCACCAAGACTTCTTTTTCCAAATAAAATTGTGGAATTACATTTGATATTATCAGTACTAAAAATCCTTTATATCCTGTTATATTCACTGATTGAATTTAGCTTTATATAAGGAGTATAGTAATCATCATTTATTAAATTTGTTTTAATCATTATTAGTGCGATAGTATAGTGAAAAAACGTTTGCAGATGATAAGTGTCTATAAGTGAGTTAATAAAACTTACGGGGCGAGCGTGGCCATTGTGGCTCCTTTGGAAGTGGTGGTGGGGGCGATCTACAGGAACATTCCTTGTCACTGCTGAAACACAGCCGTGACCCTAACATGATGGTGATCCACTGATCCCTCCCTGTCAATGTAATTTACGGTCACGTCGAGGACTTGGTCAAACAAAGGCTGATCTGCATATCATACTTGGTGCTCTGGATGGTTGTCTGTTTTAATCATCGAAGTTCACGCTCTGGAATTGAAATAACGATAAAATGTTGCAGAAATTAATTAATTAATTTCGAGAGGCTAATCGACGACTGGGTAGAACAAAAAATGACCATAACTTTGCTTTACCACTTTTATTATGTATGAATCCTCCATGTTCAAATTGATCGTTAAAAAACGATTAGGCCTACGTGTGATTAAAATGCCTTAACGTGTTGGAGACTCGTTATTAAGTTAATTAATTCGATGGTATACAAAAAGCATATGCCTTGGAAACTTTAAGCCCATCCAATGTACGGTAAACATGTTTACAATGGAACAATGAAGTCAGTTGCTATGGGTGTATGATTAAAGGTCCCAAAGGCGTGAGTGGTGAATCAATTTTCTATAATAATTAGAAAATTGTATACACATGAATGGCCCTGCAAATTGAATCGGTCCAGACTCTTCCGGGAGTTCCCCTCCACATGTACCCGTATAGATGATGTCACAGACAGTTGTCATTTGAAAAAGTTGACAATCACCATATATTTACGTGTCTCTTTGCGGGCTAAATACTATATCTTAGATTTAGCTTCTTCCGGGAGTTGACCCGTGTCTTTGTGATAATGACACTATTGAAGAAAATAAATTAAATGAAATAAAATTAAATAATACTAATATTTTAACTTATTCATAATGAGCGAAAGAGAGAGAGAGAGAGAGAGAGAGAGAGAGAGAGAGAGAGAGAGAGAGAGAGAGAGAGAGAGAGAGAGAGAGAGAGAGAGAGAGAGTACCAAGCCACCCCCAAAACACAAAGATATTATTTACATCATACCATTAAAATAAAACGATACAATGGCACATTGAACCATTCTATTTATGAAATAATTCGTATTCACGAAGACATATGTCATCATAATTATTATAGCGCTTCAATGCATCCTGTAATATAATATAACAGTGATTAATGGGAGTGGAAACATAATATATCTGCAGTATAGTCTAGTAATACAATCATACTTCATTCAGGTTTATAGACTGTAAGGATGCAGAGAAAATGGAAGTGTAAGATAGATCCAAAACTTTAAATATAGTTGTTTTTATTCATAATAATACAAAAGAGAAACATTTCAGTGGAGATTTGACGAAATTTCTAAATATTCAAGCGTCACTTGCGAGTTGCTTTCCCAAAATACTTTGTTAACTCTGAAATTCCATAAATTTCCATTTGCTCAAAAAATACAAATAATTTTATTTCGACTAATAACAATAATAAGTGATATTTTCTTACTACATACGCCCCTTAAACATTTTCCTTCATCAAAGCCAGGGAAAGGGCAATTCATGGAATTTTACAGTACTGTAGTACTGTATTGTACTGTATACATGTATATAATAAATGTGGCAGAAGTAAAAGTCTATAGTAGCTTGAAATCTTTAATGCATCGAGCTTTCGGCTTTCGCCTTCTTCAAAAATTCTGAAGAAGAAATCATAACAAGAACAAAAAACATAATATATAAAAGTAAATCATACAAACACAATCAGGCACCAAGGTATACCTATAAATCAGATTGCGGATGACGTAAAAATAACCCCTAAACGCTAAAATAATATCCTTCACTGATTTCATTAAATCAATTAACCCTCACGGATATTTCTCTCATTTTCTATTAAAAAACAAACAAACAACAAAACCAATCTAATTTTTTGATGACCTTTAATTTTGATGAACATGGTCATGGGCATACTCTGATAACAAAGCGCGGCGATTTCGTGTCACGACTGGGGAAGGGGGGGGGGGGGGGACGGAAACACCCGAAAGAGAAAATAATACACTCAAGTTCGCATACTTCGCACATTATGCAGAAACTAATGAAAATGTTTGCGAGCGCGAAGCGCGAGGCGAAAATTTTGCCTTTTAATAACATTTAGCATTTACCTCTTATTAGCTTCGCAAGTAAGCACTACATAAAAATATGTTAAGCTTTAAAAATCGAGGGGGGGGGACGATCCCAGAAAAAAAATCGAGGGAGGGGGGGGGCACCGTCCCCCCGTCCCCCACGGGATCGCGCCAATGCTAATAACTCATTCACACTGCATGGTGAGACCATAACCCCGACTACTCAATTGCCATTAAAGGTATACATGTAGGGAGACTGGGTAATTATGGCCCCTTTGTCTTTGAGAGCTTATAATTATTTGCTGAATTACACAATGATAATTAAATTTTACACATGCCTAGCTAAACTCTTCCTACTATCATAGAGAAAAATAAGCTATTTACTTCAAATGTTGAGCTTAGGGGAGCCTAAAATGTACGGCAATCAAAATTCTGTTCGTTGAAAGTGGCAAGTCTGCTTTTTTTATTTGGGGTGTGATATCATTATAAAAAATCATTAAGATGAAATTTTGATTGAAACAGAAACAATAGGAACTAAAAACCACAACAGAAAACTTCCACCTGAATATCTTCAATAATAGAGCTGTAAAGAGGGATCAAATTGAAATGTCACTTGGGTAATTATGGCCCAATGCATAAACAGTGTATAAGCAGATGGAGACATTAACTTGTATGATAATGTACATAAACATACCGTATGTATTGCTATGACTGCAAAATTTCAACATTTGGCTGGACCTATTATTGATTAAATCATTGTTGGTGGTTGATAAGTGTATTAGGAATACCCAACAATGAACAAAAACTATGGTTTAATTCGAATATAAAAGATTACAATAGAAATTAGTAGAGGCACTATGTAATCTCGTGAGATTTTCGTGCCAAAAGCGATTTTATGAGCTAACTTTGTCAATTTGGGTGTGCTGAATCCAAAAAACTTTGGTACCAATTTTTTCGACCACGTCTTAGGCCGCCATTTTGAATTTCAAAATGGCCGCAATAGAAAATTGTATTTTGACCCTATATCTTGTGAGATATTTAAGCTATATTGGTTTTCCTGACCTTATTTTGTCAATTTGGGGGTGCTGAATCCAAAAAACTTTGGTACCAATTTTTCCGCCCATGTCTTAGGCCGCCATTTTGATTTCAAAATGGCCGCCATAGAAAATTGTATTACCCTATCTTGTGAGATATTCAAGTCAAATTGGTTTTCTTGACCTAATTTTGTTGATTTGGGGGTGCTGAATCAAAAACTTTGGTACCAATATTTCCGACCACGTCTTAGGCCGCCATTTTGAATTTCAAAATGGCCACCATAGAAACTTTATTACCTATATCTTGTGAGATATTCAAGTCAAATTGGTTTTCTTGACCTAATTTTGTCAATTTGGGGTTGCTGAATTAAAAAAACTTTGGTACCAATATTTCCGACCAAGTCTTAGGCCGCCATTTTGAATTTCAAAATGGCCGTAAATGGCCGTAGTAGAAAATGGAATTGGGCTACATAGTACATGTATATTGTGATTCATTTTTAAATTTGATTTTATAATCTGACTTTGTCAAATTTGGGGTGCTGAATCAAAGAATGAGGTTCCATTTCTTTGTAATCACGTCTTCAGCTTTGAAATTCAAAATGGCCGCCATAGAAAAATTACATTTGACTTAAATTTTGTATGGTCTTGTACGTAGTGGCCTACACTGATAGGCTACCATTTTGAAGTTCAAAAGGGCTGACATGTACATGTAGCTTAAACCTATTTCACTCCTATATTTGGAAAGAAGTACCTATAATGCTAACATTTTAAGAATATTTTTTAAAAGATATTGTTTCAAGTCCACCCCTGGCTGATGTCTGAAGCCTGCGTTGCTATTTTACGTGCTCCTCTCCCGTTTCATAGACGCGGATTAAATTAAGGAAAAACATTACATCCCTCTAATGAATCGTTAAATGGAGGTCCTGTGTTGAGGAGAGTCACTACCTTTGCACGTTTAAGAACTCACTGCACTATTTGTATAGGGGAACCCAGTTGTTAGTGGTCCTGCACACCCCCCTGCTTCCAATGTTATATCTGGAGGATACACCTATGGGCCACATTGATGCAGTTCGCTCTTCGCCGCCTAGGCACAGGTGATGCAAAGAAACAATAACAATATTCACTGACAGCGAAAAGGCTAAACTGCTTTTTTTTTTTTTAATAGATAAATAAAAAACAAAACAAAACAAAAACAAAGCAAATGGTTGATTTGCCGTTTTCTTTACTGGATTTAAGATTAGGAAGTGTAACAAGCACAGCTAGATGAACGAAGCATTGATATAATCTAATAGGAGGCTATGGAGAAGAATGGAAGAAATTAGTTGATGGGGGAGCAGATACTAAACAGAGTGGATGAAGAAAAGAATTTAAACCGGACATCTTGGCACAATCAGTAAAGCATCTACCTCATGACGGGAGACCATGGGTTCGACCCCGGTTGAGTTTATATACCAAAGATTTTTAAAACGGGACACATTGCCTTCTGGCCAGGTGCTCAGTATTTGGAAATGGAGAGGGGTAATAATAGCGTTACAACCATGTATATTCTGCAGGGCCCACTGGAGAACAATTGAAGTGGCTACCCTGGGTAAATCAGTTAATATTATTTATTATATCAATTTTCAGAGGACAAATCTGGATCTTAAAAGTAGAAAATCTAGATGCACACATCAAAAGGAAAGCAATTATGCTGAGAACATGGGAAAATTAAGCCCAATGGGAAAGGAATAAGTGTAACCAAGGATTTTCATTTGGTGTCTGACTTTGATAAGGTGAAAAAAAACATAAGAAATTGATATAAGAAGGTCCATGAAAAAGTTTGAGAAAACAAAGAATGGCTCTTTGAATTTTAACATGTAGATTTTGAGCTACAAAGTTTGCTCTTTAGATGTTTGGAACTACAGACAAAGGGTAGGAGGGAACCTTCTGCCCAATATTTCACTTTTTCCTAAATAACTTTGTTTATTCGTTTTGGTGGCTTGCTTTGTTTGTCATAAACATTGTACTATAATATCATGGGTTGTTGCCAAAAATATCCTGGTTCAAGTATTCCTTTCAAACCAACTGCAGAGTGTACGATACATGTACATCTTGAGCACTTTCGATTGTTTGGCAAATCATTTTCTAGTGCATGAAGCAAAGATAACCTGTGATACTTTATGTAGATGAAGGATCCATTGAATATTTCATTGTAAGTGTCTGAGAAACAAACACCCATATCTCTGATGTTCCATGTTGCTCTAGAGGTACAGGAAAGCATAAGGGGTGGGCCTATTTGTTTCCTTATGTATGACGGAGATGGCCACTTTTGGATGAAACACTTTGACAAGTATATGAGTTTTATGTTGAATTCCACAAAGTTTGTCTTCAAACTTTTGAGGAGCAGCAAAGTCTGAACAGTCAATCATGGATGGGAATTACTAAGGCATTAATGTTTGCACACTTCAGGCTATTTCCGGTATCATCTCTATCAGATAGAAATATAAATGTAGTTTATTAATTGGATCCTGGAAACTTTGAATGAGGTTGACCAAATCATAAACAATAAGAAACCAACAGTTCCCCATTATGCGTTATATTGAGTAAAACATTACAATATAAAGTTCCCTGGTAACTGTTGTTCCAGTGTTTTATTCCATAACAAGTTTGTTAAGGGGATGCACAAAGTTTGGAGCCAGGCGGTTTCCCTGTCCTTTAGTACATTTAAACAGTTGATGAAGGAATGTACTAGTATGGGTTCCTGGCGTACCTTGCACTGTCTTCATGGTGGTCTATACTTTATTAGAAACTTTGCTCTCTTCGTCAATGCTTTATATAATTACATTTACATTTATAAAATGCAATATGCTTTAAATAGCACTGTATGCCTATCAAGTTGATTTAATTAAGGTATATTATTCATGGCTTGTCTATCTGCATTACCTGTCTAAAATAGCACACTTGTTAACATCTTTGGTGCTATAGAATATTCTCCCAAATTTACGATTTATAAATTGCAACTGAAATTAGCATTTCATGTTTTTTCTAGGTCGGCGCATTTTGAATTCGCAATGTGGTGCATCCTTACAGGTGCCAACCTTAGCAGGTCATTCGACGCCCCAAGGCTTAATGATTAGATATGGTGGTCATTATGAATGTCAAGATGAAATAAGATCATAATGACCGAAGAACATGTATCATAAAATGTGAAACATCAAAAAATATGTTTCTTTGTACCACATTTCAAACCTTCATCAAATGCCCCTTATGAAAAAATATAAGTTAAAATAACAAATTTCTTTGTATGCGGCCAATTTTAAAAATTCAAAATGGCGGCCTAAGGACGTGGTCGAAAAAAATTGGTACACAAAAGTTTTTTTTGATGCCAGCACCCCCACATTGACAAAATTAGGAGAAGAAAGCCACTTTGGCTTGAAAATATCTCATAACAAAGATATAGGTAGTAAGCAATTTTTCTATGGGGCGCCATTTTGAAATCAAAATGGCGGCCTACGACGTGGTCGGGGAAATAATTGGTACATGCAAGTTTTTTTAATTAGCAACCCCATTATTGAAAATAGGTCAAGAAAACCTCTTTGGCTTGATATCTCACAAGATATTAGGTAATTAGTTTCTATGGCGGGCCATTTTTGAAATTCAAAAATGGCGGCCTACGACATGGTCGGAAAAATTGGTAACCAAAGTTTTTTTTGGATTCAGCACCCCCAAATTGACAAAAATAAGGTTCAGGAATACCAATATAGCTTAAAATCCTTCACAAGATATAGGTTCAAAATCCAATTTTCTATGGCGGCCATTTGTGAAATTCAAGATGGCGGCTCTAAGAGTGGTAGAAAGAAAAATTGGTTAACCAAAGTTTTTTTGGATTGCAGCACCCCCAGATTTGAACAAAGTTAGCTCATAAAAATCGCTTTTGCACGAAACATCTCACGGGACTTATACCTTTTTGGACAAACAGACTTCTACTAAAATGTAATATTCTTTAAAAAATGGTGTTGACGCGAGGTATACTGAACATAAAAGACATTACTGTTCAGTCAAACCTAATGTCACAAAGCAACTAAACAGCATTTATTTCAAAAATAAACATTGCTTCTTTTGTTTCAAAGAGTACAATATTGTTATAAAATGCTTATTCCAAAAGTATGGATAAAAAATATAGGAGCCGGCAATTAAATGATGCAGAATCAGACACATTAGTATTATGAAAACTGTACTTACTAATGTAAATAATATAAAGAAATCTTAAATTTGTTTTACAATATGATTGTGACCAATAACATTGTTAAACCAACACTTGAAAAAAAAATGGAAGGAATTATTAGACAAAATAAAGAACAAATTATACTGGAATTTGTATACGGCAATTTAATCTACAAGCTATGAACAGATTCAATAGAATTCAACTATGAGTTGTTATATAATCTAATATCCGCATATATACAATTTGTATAATGGAAAATAAATAATAATGCCTTTGTGTAGTTTCGACGGGTTTGAAATACACGACATTGTTCATTTATTTGTAAAACTGTAGACAGAGACAAAGCTGTTTTTGGTTAAGATTATGTAAACATTGTACAGATACTCTACAAGATAAGATTTTTCGTTCATAAATTTACTTTAATTGAAGCTAGATTTAGACAAACAAACGTTTTAAAACCCCTAAAATTTTCTGATCGTATTGCAAAATAATGCAATTTGTTCATTCTTTTGTTCAGGAGAGAAAACAAAAAAGAATTATTTTCCATGAACTCTCTATTTTACAGTGTATTTATAAAAAATGATTTGGATCGCTTAGAGATAGAAAAATGTTTGAAAACTGAAAGCGTTATGTATATTTTATAACACTTTAGTTCAGAAAATATTCAATGTTTATGTAAAATCGATGATTTTATAATTGTTCAAAGATGTATGTTTTTTTTAATAATTAAATTTAATTTAAAAAAAAATAAAAAGAAAAAAATAAAAAGGAATACCCAACAACATTCATTATAAATTAACCAATAATTAATTAAGATAAATGTTTCAATTCTACAGTCATGACAATAGGGGCCATAAATACCCCAACCGCGTGGGGGTAATTAATGGCCCCCAAAGTTGTTAACATAATGTTAATTAATATGCAATTAGAAGTCACAGGTTTTATACTTTCCTTTGTATAATTATTATAGGCATAATATACTGACTGTCATAATTAGTACTTAATTATTGGACTTTTTATTTAATGGTAGTAAGAAGAATTGTAAAAAGGGGGCCATAATGACGCCCAGTCTCCCCTGTACAACTATAAAAGTGACATGGCTGAAATTGACCGCATTCTAGGTTCACTTGGCTGAATACATTCCGGGAGGGGGGTCTGTTTATCAAATTAATTTAAAACCGATTTAAAATCGATTTTAATAATTTGAATTCGATTTCAAATTTTTTAATGCGATTTTAAAAAATTTTTAACATTTTAAAAATCTCACTGCATGCGAAGTGAAAGTGAGACTGCGTATACATGAACTTTCCAAAAACTGAAAAACTGAT
Organism: Paracentrotus lividus; assembly: GCA_940671915.1. Classification (NCBI taxonomy): domain Eukaryota; kingdom Metazoa; phylum Echinodermata; class Echinoidea; order Camarodonta; family Echinidae; genus Paracentrotus; species Paracentrotus lividus. The sequence goes on along the minus strand of CALNVZ010002100.1, from coordinate 64,401,552 downwards.
GTTATTTCTAAAAAAATAAACTGTTAGATGTTTTTTCGTTTAAATCATAGAAGGACTTTTACGGGGGTAATAAAAGGTACGTAAAATATTTTTTCAGTCAACGCTTATCGACGCAAAAAAAAGGGTTATCTACGGGGGGGGGGGGGGCGGCCTCACAAGAGGTAAAAAAGGTTCTTGGTCCAAAAAGGAATGCATTTTTATATTTTTCTCGCAATCTTACGGGGGGGGGGTGGCCACATCCTCCGCCCCCTTGGATCCGCGCCTGATCAAATCAAAAACTTTCAAATTCAGCTACCATTTCCCTCTTTTGTCATGTTCCATGCTTTAAAGGGGAAGTTTCACCCTGGAATTTATTGGTCCTTAAACATGAAGAAAAATAATTAGAATATATTAGAGAAAGTTTTGAAGAAAATCGACCAAAAAATAGCGAAGTTATGAAATATTTAAGTTTAATTGTGTGACGCAGTGCGAGCAGCTCTCACATTGGGTTGTGTATGTAATTCCATAAATTTGTCTTTTTGTCATGGTTCTTGATAAGGAATGGGTTATTTGATTAGTTCATCGTATATGAAAATGTTTTTGATGGTAAATCGCCGCAACAGGTGACATAATTAATTTCTTTGGAAAAAAAATGACATTTTAGTTGAATTTACACTACATTACACATAGGAAGATCTGCTAGCATGTGACGTCACAGAATCAAAACTTTGAAATTCATAACTTCATAATTTTTTGGTCGATTTTCTTCCAAACCTTCATCATAATTTTTTATTTTATTTTTCTTCATTTTTCAGGACCAATAAAATTCCAGGGGTGAAACTTCCCCTTTAATAGAATGCAAGGCATGAAGAAACGAATCAGAAACTAAAAGAAGAAAAAAGAAAAAAAAAGTTTCTATAGCATGTATAGGCCTACGCAAAAAGTATGCGGCGGTCAGCAACTCGTCCGTAGGGCTACGGGGCAGTGCCCCAACGTAGCCTGCGTTGCATGTACAATGCCGCACAGGTCCTGGGTTCAGCCTTTGCGATTCCTGCGTTTCTGTAGTAAAGGGTATGGGAAAAACTTCCTGTACGTCGTACTGGCATTGTAGCCTGCAAGATACCTCCGCTGGCACGAATTTTCTAACGAACTCCATCGTAGGGGGTTGGGCACGTCGAAGTATAAGCGGCGAGTTTGTGACCGCCGCATAATTTTGGCAATGTTTTTCATGAGGACGGAACATACATTATGTAGAGGTACATTACCGGCAGAACCGACCTCAAACGATCACGCCAAAAACCACTTTTGTGCCGAATCGGGATGAATTCGGCAGCCATCAGGATGATTATGGCAGGGTTTCGGTCCTGTTGGTCAGTTTAACGTCGATATGAGGTCGGAAAATTATCGGTTTAAATCAGTCTGGTAAATCGGTTTGAAGAAAGGTCGGGGTGGAATCTTTCAAGCCATGCTCGAAAGATCTTCCCCGACCAATTCGTCAGGGAGCTGTCCGGAGACGAGTCGGGGTCATTCGAGAAGAGGGGAGCATTCGGTCTGGTTCGATCTTGGTTCGGATAATAAAAGATCGGAAGTGGTCGTTTCAATACCAAGTTCAGTCAAAATTGCTTTATCGGCCGAACTAATCCCGATTCAACATCGATGAGGCAATGAAATAGAGACTTTCTTCCCGACTCAAAATCCGAAACGAAGTCGCTCCATCTTCCCGATACCAAACCGCAGAGGGGCTGTATTTGAGAACCGACAAGAAAACGATGTCAAAACAAAGAATGCTAAAAGATTCGGGGCGCATAGGAAAATAATCATTTTAAACATTAAAAAATGCTTCAGTTGCTCCTGGTTTTTCTGTTTAGATGTTTGCAATAACAAATCATATGGCTATAAACATCCCCGTACTTTGGGGGGAAAGGTGGCGGGGGCACGGAGCCAAAACGGATGGGCCGTGAGGGGGCATGAAAAATGGGAAGAAAAAAGGGGGGAAGAAGGAAATGAAAGACGAGAAACGAAATTTAACAAAACTAAAAGAAGAGAAAAATAAAAATAGAAAGGAGGGGGAGGGAAAAAGGGAAAATATATATAGGCCTAGAGAGTGAATGACGAACGAAGTGGGAGGGGGAGGGAAATAAATTAGATAAATAAAAATAGTGGAAGTGGTTTTCTAAATTGGATCCTCTAATTAAGGACACCATAAGGGGAATCTGAAATTAGGGTGAGCAAATTTATCTCAAAAACTTAGGGGGTCCCAAAGTGATCTATAGTTGAGGGGAGCCAATTCCATCTTAAACTTAGGGGCTTAAATCGATAACAACTTATGGGTGCCAAATTTATATCTCAAGAACTTATGGTGCTGCAATTTACGTGACATGAGAGGGGTGCCTTATCTTAAACTTAGGGGCGCCAAATTGATTTTAAAATCAAAAGGAGAGGGGCCAAATCGCCTTCAACTAAGGGGGCAAACAAATTGATCTTAAAACTTAAAGGGGCGCCAATTTGATCTTAAAGTTAGGGGTCGTAAAAAATGCATCTTGAACTATAGGGCGCCAAGATACTTTTAAATTAAGGGCGCCAAATTTACTTGAAACTGCGGGGCGCTAAATCATCTATCAGAAAATTGAGGGGCGTGAAATTGATCTTTTACTGGAGTGGCACTCCAGTGAAAGATCATTCTGAATATTCTTTCAATCTTTTTCTTGAATATAAAATCGTTTTTTGCAATTAAAATTGCAAAAAATGATTCTATATTCATGAAAAAGATTGAAACCCAAAAGTGCTTGAATTTCCTGCTTTCTGGTCATAGTAAATAATTTGCTGCGCTTGCGCGCTGCATCATTTTTCTTAGGTAATTACATTCTGTTCCTGAGAATTTCAGCTCCTGCTCGCTGATACTTGTGAAAAGAATAACAAAATTGAACCCCAAAGAGGGTTTTTAGTATTTCTTTGCCTTCGGGTCCATTATGTAGATAATTTGTTTCTTACCCTTCCGGTCTGACATTTTTTCTTCTCAAAGGGGTAATACAGTTTTTTTTCTTCTTCCATAAACGCTATTTAGAAAAATAAACAAAAAATAAAAATTAATGTGCAGTGTTTTGTTGTGATTATATCAACAAGACAAATTGAAATAAAAAATAAAATAAAAACCCAGATAATTTACTTTGAAAGAGGAGCTTAATATAATCATCTCAATTGTAATATTTTAGCTGTATGAATTAAGTTTTATTGTTGACATGGTTGAGGAGGGGTTTATCCTTTGGAATATATTTTGGGGCGTCAAAATCAGTTCCAGCCATGTTGTGAAATCTGGATAGCGCATAATAACATGAAAAATAATATAAATTTGGATTAAGAACCCACCAAACGTGTATCCAAATTTAATTAATTGGATGAATACAAAATCAAAAAACCAAACGAAACAAAGAAGAATTCAGTGTGCAAGTGCGGGGAGGAGTCCAGAAAAAGAATCGGGGAGGGTTCCAGGGAGAAATCGGGGTTGTCAGGTTTTAGTGCCGGGCTTGCCATCGGTTTCCCGATTGCAATATTTCCATTCAATTTTAGTCGGTTTGAGGTCGGTCGGCGGTGTGAAACTGCACTATGAAATGTCTTCATGGCCCGATAAGCTTAGTGGAGCGTACTTTTTGGGCGGAATATACTCAAATTTGTGGCAAAATTGTTCATTGTTTTATTTTTAAGGACACTGAAGACGAAACAAGAAGACAAATTTTGGGGAAAGCCGGGCATGGACGTATATTATGACATCAACCATAGACTCATCGTAATTACCTTGGAGCATACTATTTGTTCAGTTGGTTTTAGGTGGGGAACCAAATAGCTGGGATACACGGCCAGAAATTTAGACATTGAGGAGAGTAAGAGGTACTCTCCAGTAATATCCGAATTTTATCAATTTATATCCTCCCTTTAATTTTGTTCTATTCGTATCAATTTCAATTTTAATTTCAATTTTCAAATTTCAATTCATTCAACATCTCCGGGCAACAACAAAAATTGTCCCATAATTTTATGATAAGCAGAAGCATATAATCAATGTTGGCCTTACAAAATGTTTTTGTTCAATTATGTCTGCCCCTTCTATTCTTTTTAATCATGAGACATTAGGGGAAGCCCAATACAGAACCCGATTCCTGAGCTAGCTTTTAGAAAATAACGCCGGTGAAAATGTCACAGGGCAATTAGGCGTAATGTGGCATATAAATTATGTTTTTTATTATCGCAATATCATTGCATAAACATCACAGTATGTGTATCCCACCCCAGTTTCCATTTCCCATGCACAACCGTTAATTTCCGCCTTGTTTTCGGGGTGAAGGCCTCTTGTAATTCCTTATGATATCACCAAAAATTGCAGTTAGAAATATGAATCGCATTGAAATTGATCTGTAATGGCTCAGTTAAGTTGAGTTCGATGAAAAAATTCTTGCCAGAATGACTTACAATAATCAAACTCTTTCACAACAAGAAGCCAATCATACAAGTCAGGTTAAAACAAAACAAGTGCATTTATTCGTTTTGGTGCATTTTGCGCAACTAATAGGGGGAAGAGGTGGGGTTAGTTGGAACAACGGGGTTTAGCTGAAACATTGTAATTTTTTTTAACGGCTATAAATATATTTATGCAAAAATCTCATCCTCAGGATGTTGCCTTATTAGCAAACTGCCATCCACCACATTTTAGACAGCACATGTGCTTCAAGCCTCATGAAAGTTAGAAAGCAATGTTTGTTTTTTTCACACTTCTGAGTAATTTTGTCACTTTTACAAATGTTTTATTATCTTAAAGAAGATCATATAATTAAGTTGGCCTTTTAGTAATAACAATCAGTTTATACCAAGCTACAAAACAAGGTTAAATATATGGGCCATGTTGTTGTCCCTCTTTTTGCCCCTGTAACCTTACAAATGTCGAATGGGCCTCTGGGGTTTAGTTTGGAAACATTTGAAAACGGGTTTAGTTGGACATGTAACTAGTAATAGGTTTCAGCTGAACCAAAACAAAATAAAAAATCATATTATAAATTCAGTGACGGTGTTTCCGTAAATATTTCTTATACCATGTATATTAGCGCAAATGAACAATTTTTAATGCAGAAAATGCTACTTCCCACAGGACTTAAGAAATACCTGTATGTGAGTGATTGCTATCAAAGTGTAATAAAACATGAAAAGTAGAAAAAAAAAAAAAAATTGGCACCAATCTTTAATATTTAATTGAATCAAGTAAAGCAAGTTAGCTGAACCCATGCAATAATGTTGTAAGATAGTTTAAATTAATTTTTAAGATACCAGCACAATGTTTCAAACTTACCCCATACCCATGTTCCAACTAACCCCCGTGTTACTGGGTTAGGTTGGAACACTTGACATGGTCTTTGTTGAAGATGTATTTTTTTCCGGAAACCATCAACTAAAAGTTTAAGAATTTCAATGGGGTACATTTGTAGCATACAGATATACAACTCAAGCTAATGCATTTATTGTTTCTTGAATAAATTCCGCTTTTATTCTTAACGGCCATGTTTGTGAAAAATGTTCAATAACCCCGCTCGTCCCTATATATTCCCATAAGTCAGATTTCGTAAAACAGATTTGTAAAACATGAAAAATATTGTGTATTGCATCAAACACGCAAAAGTTTTGAGTGAATATCAGTCAATGTTATTCAATAAAAATTGCACACATTTTATCCCTGAAAAAGGTCAGCGTACAGACTGAAAAGTAGGCGAGTTTGAAATTAATGAATAATGAGTCATGAATAATTCTAGCCATTTATCAACTCCGAAGGGGAAGACTTGCCTCATTGCTATGGCAACAGACAGATCCATAGACATGCAGGCATAACTGTTACACGCTGGTTCCATTAATTCTTAAATTATGGCATATTTCTCCTCCATGCTGCTTATGTGAGAACTGCGAAGAGCACAATTCGCTTGGACATACTTTAATACCCGAATCTACTCTTTTTAAGATCAAAATATAAATTTGATCTGAAACATAAAAAATCAAAATCGGGTTGTTAAAGTGCGAGTGGATTCATTTACTTATTGAGTTATAATTTCCGTGGGATAGTCAGCAAACTGCCAAATTGAGTTGCTATCTTCCAGCCCTCAAATATTCTTAAAAAGACCTCCTTTACCTATACCTTGTTCTTTACTAAGGCATTCCTTCTTGGCGATGTAAATAACACGGCCCAAAGTGATATATAAAGCATCTTGACAAATGGACTGTGCGTAAGCATCAACATCACCTGAAGACCCTCCATCCCCACAATTTGAGAAAAGCAGCCTATAGTGCTGAAAGTTTCTTGGCGGAATAACGATTTGATCTCTCAACCTGGTAATGATAAAACTACAATGTAGTCCAAACCAAGATGCAGGTATCAATGAA
>CALNVZ010002100.1:64356947-64389097 GCA_940671915.1 Paracentrotus lividus | reverse complement strand
CCAAATTGACAAAGTTAGCTCATAAAATCGCTTTTGGCACGAAAATCTCACGGGACTCAATTTTTGGACATAACAGACTCTACTAAATGTAATATTCTTTAAAAAATGGTTTGACGCAGGTATACTGAACATAAAAGACATTACTGTTCAGTCAAACCTAATGTCACTAAAGCAACTAACACATTTATTTCAAAATAAACATGCTTCTTTGTTTCAAGAGTACAATATTGTTATAAATGCTATTCCAAAAGTATGGATAAAAAATATAGACCGGCAATTAAATGATGCAGAATCAGACAACATTAGTATTATGAAAACTGTACTTACTAATGTAAATAATAAAAGAAAATCTAAATTGTTTTACAATATGATTGTGACCAATAACATTGTTAAACCAACAGCTGAAAAAAAAAAATGGAAGGAATTATTAGACAAAAAAAAGAACAAATTAACTGGAATTTGATACGGCAATTTAATCTACAAGCTATGAAAACAAGATCATAGAATTCAACTATGAGTTGTTATATAATCTAATACCGCATATATACAATTTGTATAAATGGAAAATAAATAATAATCCTTTGTGTAGTTTCGACGGTGAAATACACGACATTGTTCATTTATTTGTAAACTGTAGACAGACAAAGCTGTTTTGGTTAAGATTTAGTAACATTGTACAGATACTCTACAAGATAAGATTTTCGTTCAATAAATTTACTTTAATTGAAGGCTAGAATTTAGACAACAAACGTTTTAAAACCCTAAATTTTCTGATCGTATATGCAAAATATGCAATTTGTTCATCTTTTGTTCAGGAAGAAAACAAAAAGATTATTTTCCATGAACTCTCTATTTACAGTGTATTTAAAAAAATGATTTGGGATCGCTTAGAGATAGAAAAATGTTGTAAAACTAAAGCGTTATGTATATTTTATAACACTTTAGTTCAAGAAAATATTCAATGTTTCATGTAAAATCGATGATTTATATAATTTGTTCAAAGATGTATGTTTTTTTATCAATAAATTTAATTTAAAAAAAATAAAAAGAAAAAAAATAAAAAGGAATACCCAACAACATTCATTATAAATTACCATAATTAATTAGCATAATATGTTTCAATTCATACAGTCATGACAATAGGGGCCATAAATACCCCAACCCGTGGGGGTAATTATGGCCCCACAAAGTTGTTAACATAATGTTAATTAATATGCAAATTAGAAGTCACAGGTTTATACTTTCCTTTGTATAATTATTATAGGCATATATACTGACTGTACATAATTAGACTATTATTGGACTTTTTATTTAATGGTAGTAAGAAGAAATGTGAAAAAGGGGGCCATAATGACCCCAGTCTCCCCTGTACACTATAAAAGTGAATGGCTAAATTGACCGCATTCTAGGTTCACTGGGCTGAATGCAATTCCGGGGAGGGGGGCTGTTTCATCAATTAATTTAAAACCGATTTAAAATCGATTTTATAATTTGAATTCGATTTCAAATTTTTTAATCGATTTTAAATTTTAAACATTTTAAAATCTCACTGGCATGCGATATGAAAGTGAGACTTGCGTATACATAACTTTCCAAAAACTGAAACTGATGTTATTTCTAAAAATAAACTGTTAGATGTTTTTTCGTTTAATCATAGAAGGACTTTTACGGGGGTAAAAAAGGTACGTAAAATTTTTTCACGTCACGCTAGCGACGCAAAAAAAAAGGGTTATCTACGGGGGGGTGGGGGGCGCTCACCAAAGTACACAAAGGTTCTTGGTCAAAGGATGATCATTTTATATTTGCGCTTCTCATGTGAAACTTACGGGGGGGGTGCCCCACAATCCTACCGCCTTTGGATCCGACGCCATGAATCAATCAAAAACTCTGTCAAATCATACAAGTTTCCTCTTCGTCATGGTTCAGTAGCTTTAGAGGGGGAGTTCATATCGGGCGAATATAATTATTTGGTCTTACATACAAAAATTAATAAGAAAATGAATTATAGAAAAAATAGTTTAGCAGAAAGTTTGAAGATAAACGCACAACACATAGCGAAGTTAATGAATCTTATGTTTTGATTGTGTGACGTCAAGTGGAGCAGCTCTCCACATTGTGTTGGATGTAACTTCGCATAAATTGTGTCTTTTTGTCATGGTTCTTGAGAATGAATGGGGTTATATTTATAGTCATGAGTAATATATGAATATGTGTGTGATGTAAGATCGACCGCACAGGTGACTAATAATTAATTTCTTTGGAAAAAAAATGACATTTTATTGAATTATACAACTACATGAACACAGGAGATCTAGCCTCGCATGTGACGTCACGAATCAAACTTTGGAAATTTCATTAACTTCATTATTTTTTGGGTCGATTTTCTCCAAACTTCACGTCATATTTTTATTTTAATTTTTCTTCATTTTTCAGACCAATAAAATTCCAGGGTGAACTGCCCCTTTATAGAATGCAGAGGCATGAAAGAAAAACGAATTCAGAAACTAAAAAGAAGAAAAAGAAAAAAAAAATTTTCTATATCATGTATTGGCCTAGTCGCAAGAATGTAAAGCGGCGGTCACACTCGTCTAGGCTACGGGGCACGTGCCACCAACGTAGCCTGCTTGGCAATGTACAATGCACGCGACAGGTCTGGGTCAGCTTCTGCGATTCCTGCGTTTTGTAGTATGTGGTATGGGAAACTTCCTGACTGTACTCGGCATTGTATCCTGCAAGATACCTCCGGCTGCACGAATTTTCTACGACTCCATCGTAGGGGGTTGCACGTCGAAGTATACGGCGATTGTGACCGGCCGCATAATTTGGCAATGTTTATTCATGGAGGACACATACATTTATGGGTAGAGTCAACCAGGCAGAAGCTGGCCGACTCAAACGATCAAACCAGCAAGAAACGATTTTGTGCCAATCGGATGATATTCGGCAGGCCATCAGGATTGATCAGGCAGGGTTCGGTTTTCCTCCCCCCCGTGGTATGGGTGAGACTTATAGAATCCTTCTTTGTAATGTAGTTGGCTTCTTGGGTGTCTAGCGGGCAATAGTTGCACAACGGTAAGAGCAAAGCAGGATATATAGGAATCTATGGGATAGTGTATCGGGGGTGTGTTATTATATAGATAAGGCACGGGGGAGCTATTATTGCGCGCGGCGTAGGCTCCGTGTTCGGTAATCCTGTGCTGCAGCGCACTTGTTGCGCAGTGATCTTACTACACCCCTGCGATCTATGGCCTGTTCGATCGTCTCATTATATTATACTTCTTAATCTATTTCTTTTAATCATCTTTTTTTATATCATTCTTTATCGTTGAATAGTTAGAAGTGTAACATCTGTTGTTATCTTTCAATATTCATTCTACTAAATATCTCTCCCCCTACATTTCGTGAGCATTGTACATTCTTTTTATTTTACTAGTCTGGTTTATTCAGAAGAAGAGCGGAGCATTCGTCTGTTCGATCTATGGTACTCAGAATAAGAAGATCGGTAATGTAGTGCGGCTTTATCAATATACGGAAGTTCAGTCCAAATTTATTGCTGATCTGGGCCGAACGAATGGCCCGATTCATAGAGACATCGATGAGGCAATGGATAGTAGATTTTCTTTTCTCGATCTCAAAATACCGAACGAAGTCGCTCTCACTCTCCGACAATACGCAGAGGGGCTGTATTGAAGACATGACTAAGAAAACTCGATCGTCAAAGCCAAAGATCTAAATGATTCGGTGGCGCATAGGATAAGTCTTTTAACATTAAAAATGCTGTCCAGTTTGCTATCCATGTTTTTCTGTTAGATGTTGCATCATAATGATATGCAATTAAAACATGCCCCACGAACTTTGGGGGAAGGTTGGCGGGGGGACGGAGCCAAATCGGATGGGAGATGCGTGAGAGGGCATGAAAATATGGGAAGTAAATAACGGGGGGAAGAGGAATGGAAGACGTAGAACGACAATTTTAAAACAAAACACACTAAAGAAGAGGCGAAAAATAAAATAGAAAGGAGGTGGAGGGAAGGTAAAGGAAAATATATATAGGCCTAGAAGTGATCGCGACGAGAGGGGGGGGAATAGGAGGGGAAATAAATAGATAAATAAAAAATAGTGGAAGTGGTTCTAATTGATCTCTAACTTAGGACACCATAAGGATCTTGAAATTAGGGTGTAGCAAATTTATCTCAAACTTAGGGGGTCCCAAAGTGATCTATAGTTGAGGGGAGCCAATTCCATCTTAAACTTAGGGGGCTTCAAATCGATAACAAACTTATGGGTGCCAAATATATCTCAAACTTATGGTGCTGCCAAAATTTACGTGACATGAGAGGGTGCCTTGATCTTAAACTTAGGGGCGCCAAATTGATTTTAAAATCAAAGAGAGGGGCCAAATCGCTTCAACTTAAGGGGGCAACAAATTGATCTTAAACTTAAGGGGCGCCAATTTGATCTTAAAGTTAGGGGTCGTAAAAATGATCTTGAACTCATAGGGCGCCAAAGTACTTTTGAAATTAAGGGGCGCCAAATTTACTTGAAACTGCGGGGCGCTAAATCATTGATCAGAAAATTGAGGGCGTGAAATTGATCTTTTACTGGAGGTGGCACCTCCAGTGAAAGATCAATTCATGAATATTCTTTCATCTTTTCTTGAATATAAAATCGTTTTTTGCAATTAAAATTGCAAAAAATGATTCTATATTCATGAAAAGATTGAAACCCAAAAGTGCTTGAATTTCCATGCTTTCTGGTCATAGTAAATAATTTGCTTGCGCTTCGCGCTTGCATCATTTTTCTTAAAGGTAATTACATTCTGTTCCTGAGAATTTCAGCTCCTGCTCGCATGATACTTGTGAAAAGATAACAAAATTGAACCCCAAAGAGTTTTAGTATTCTTTGCCTTCGGGTCATTATGTAGATACAATTTGTTTCTTACCCTTCACGCTGACATTTTTTCTTCTCAAAGGGGTAATACATTTTTTTCTTCTTCATGAAAACGCTATTTAGAAAATAAACAAAAATAAAATTAATGTGCAGTGTTTTGTTGTGATTATATCAACAAGACAAATTGAAATAAAAAATAAAATAAAAACCCAGATAATTTACTTTGAAAGAGGAGCTTTATATATCATCTCATTGTATATTTTAGCTGTAGACTTAAGTTTTATTGTTGACATGGTTGAGGAGGGGTTATCCTTTGGAATTTATTTGGGGCGTCAAAATCAGTTCCAGCCCTGTTGTGAAATCCTGGATAAGCGCATAATAACATGAAAATAATATAATATTGATTAAGAACCCACCAACGTGTATCCAAATTTAATTAATTGGATGAATACAAATCAAAACAAAACGAAACAAAGAGAATTCAGTGTGCAATCGGGGAGGAGTCCAGAAAGAATCGGGGAGGGTTCCAGGGAGAATCGGGGTTGTCGGTTTTAGTGCCGGGCTTGCATCGGTTCCCGATTTTGCAATTTCCATTCAATTTTAGTCGGTTTGAGGTCGGTCTGGCCGGTGTGACTGCACTATGAATGTCTTCATGCCCGAATCAAGCTTAGTGGAGCGTACTTTTGGGCGGATATACTCAATTTTGTGGCAAATTGTTCATGTTTATTTTTAAGGACACTGAAGACGAAACAAGAAGACATTTTGGGGAAAGCCGGGCATGACGTATATTATGACATCACCATAACTCATCGTAATTACCTTGGAGACATCTAATTTGTTCAAGTGGTTTTAGGTGGGGAACCAATACTGGGATACACGGCCAGAATTTAGACATTGAGGAAGAGTAGAGGTACTCCAGTAATATCCGAATTTATCATTTATATCCATCCCTTTAATTTTGTTCTATTCGTATCAATTTCAATTTTAATTTCAATTTTCAATTTCAATTCATTCAACCATACCCCGGCAACAACAAAATTGTCCATATTTTATGATAAGCAGAAGCATTATAATCAATGTTGGCCTTACAAATGTTATTGTTCAATTATGTCTGCCCCTTCTATTCTTTTTAATCATGAGACATAGGGGAAGCCCATACAGAACCCGATTCCTGAGCTAGCTTTTAGAAAATAACGCCCGGTGAAAATGTCACAGGAGCAATTAGGCGTAATGTGGCATAATTATGTTTATTTATTATCGCAATATCATTGCAATAAACATCACAGTATGTGTATCCCCACCCCCAGTTCTCCATTTCCCATGCACAACCGTTAATTTCCGCCTGTTCGGGGTGAAGGCCTCTTGTATTCCTTATGATATCACCAAAAATTTGCGTTAGAAATATGAATCGCATTGAAATTGATCTGTAATGGCTCAGTTAAGTTGAGTTTCGATGAAAACATTCTTGCCAGAATGACTACAATAATCAACTCTTTCACACAGAAAGCCAATCATCAAGTCAGGTTAAAAAACAAAACAAGTGCATTTATTCGTTTTGTGCATTTTGCAACTATAGGGGAGAGTGGGGTTAGTTGGAACACGGGGTTAGCTGAAACATTGTAATTTTCTTTAACGGCTATAAATATATTTATGCAAATCTATCCTCAGGATGTTGCTATTAGCAACTGCCATCCACCACATTTTAGACAGCACATGTGCTTCAAGCCTCATGAAGTTAGAAAGCAATGTTTGTTTTTTTCACCTTCTGAGTAAATTTTGTCACTTTTACAAATGTTTTATTATCTTAAAGAAGATCATAAATTAAGTTGGCCTGTTTTTTAGTATAACAATCAGTTATACCAAGCTACAAAACAAGGTTAAATATATGGCATGTTGTTGTCCCTCTTTTGCCCTGTAAGCTTACAAATGTCGAATGGGCCTCTGGGGTTAGTTGGAACATTTTGAACGGGGTTAGTTGGAACATGTACTAAGTAAATAGGTTTCAGCTGAACAAAAAAATAAAAATCATATTATAATTCAGTGACGTGTTCCGAAATATTCTTATACATGTATATTAGCGCAAATTGGACAATTTTTATGCAGAATGCTACTTCACAGGACTTAAGAATACCTGTATGTGAGTGGATGCTATCAAGTGTAATAAAACATGAAGTAAAAAAAAAAAAATTGAGCACCAATCTTTAATATTTTAATTGGAATCAATAAAGCAAGTTAGCTGAACCCATGCAATAATGTTGTAGATAGTTTAAATATAATTTTTAAGATACCATGCACAATGTTTCAACTTACCCCATACCATGTTCCAACTAACCCCGTGTATGGGGTTAGTTGGAACACTTGACATGGTCTTGTTGAAGATGTATTTTTTTCCGGAACCATCACTAAGTTTAAGAATTTCATGGGGTACATTTGTAGCATACAGATATACACTCAAGCTAATCATTTATTGTTTCTTGAAATAAATCCGCTTTTATTTTACGGCCATGTTTGTGAAAAATGTTCCATATAACCCCGCTCTCCCCTATAATCCCATAATCAGATTTAGTAAAACAGATTTGTAAAACATGAAAAATATTGTGTATTGCACTCACCAAAGTTTTGAGTGAATATCAGTCAAATGTTATTTCAATAAAAATGCACACATTTTCCTGAAAAGGTCAGCGTACAGACTGAAAAGTAGGCGAGTTTGAAATTAATGAATAATGAGTCATGAATAATTCTACCATTTATAAACTCCGAAGGGGAAGACTGCCCATTGCTATGGCAACAGAACAGATCCAGCATGCAGGCATACTGTATACACCTGGTTCCATTAATTCTAAATTAATGCATATTTCTCCTCCAGCTGCTTATGTGAGAACTGCGAAGAGCACATTCGCTTGGACATACTTTATATACCCGAATCTACTTTTTTTCAGATCAAAATATAATTTGATCTGAAATAAAAACTCAAAATCGGGTGTTAAAGTGCGAGTGGATCATTTACTTATTGAGTTCTATTTCCGTGGGATAGTCCAGGCAAACTGCCAAATTGAGTTGCTATCTTCCAGCCCTCAAATAATTCTTAAAGACCTCCTTTACCTATACTTGTTCTTTACTAAGGCATTCCTTCTTGGCGATGTAATAACACGCCCAAAGTGATATATAAAGCAATCTTGACAAATGGACTGGTGACGTAAGCATCACATCACCATGAAGACCTCCAATCCCCAACATTTGAGAAACAGCCTATAGTGCTGAAAGTTTCTTGGCGGAATAACGAATTTGATCTCTCAACCTGGTAATGATAATACAATGTAGTCCAAACCCAAGATGCATGGTATCAAGATGATCAGTTTCTCCATCACTACCAATCTTTTAGAATGATAAAGGAATAAAAGTTTATTTTGTAGTTATTCATATCATATATTGAAATAGAATAACCAAATCAACATACACATTGGTTTTTATTGTCAATATAGGGTATGAACATCTAATGTAATCAACAGTAACATTATATATCAACATGCAATTAGAATACAAATAGAAACGAAATAAAGAGAACAGAATTTGCATTATTTTACAATATTCAGCTAGGCCTATATACATTATGAATGTTGAAAATGTGCACAACGAGCAAATAGGCTGAAACTGAACATTATGATTATATAAATAAAATGGATTGATATATCCAATTTTGTATTCTTATGTGTGTCTTTTTTATTTATTTTTTATACAATATAAATTCTTAATATTTATGATTTCATGTCCACTCATAATTTCTGTAGAAAAAGAACGTTACTAATTTGAAGTGATTTGAAAAAATAAATTTCTATGAATTCATGAAGAAAATATAAGAATGTCTAAGGGGTATGTATGTTAATGATATAAGTCCATCCAAGTTTTAATATCTTATATAGCTGAAACGATTATGATTGTTTGTAAATAGTGAAATCCATGTAACTGTTTTGTTCATAACCAATCTTTAAATGGCCTACGAAATAAAACTTCTTTTTTTTCTAGACATTTGTCTGGACATGTGTCAAATACGCTGTGACTCTGTCAGATTCAAGCCAATCGAATGAGAAGGACCTAACTAGCTCAATAAAAAATGGTTTTAGGAAATGAAATTACAGAACGTCAGCCCTTGGAGACGTGAGTAGTCAGGCTTACATCCGGGCTTTCCTGAAGTAAGAGGAGAGAGAAACAGTTTATCAGAAGGGTGCCTCCACTTGATGGCTTCCCAAACTATGCCATCCCTTCCTCTAAACACAATGTGAATTACAGAGTAAAATTTTGCTGATCCACTGGTGCGTTAGGGACAAACTCGATTTTTTTTAAAATTTCTAACTTTCTTGTTTGTGTGTGTGTGTGGTGGGGGGGGTGGGGGAAGAGATGTGTGGTGGGATTCGACTAACGAAATCTTTGAAAGAATATTCTCATGCCACCATTGGTAAGCAGATATCAAACCGATTAAGATACAGATTTTAGAGAAATACACATTACAAAGATAATATATGAGAACATAAACAAAAAAGATGATGAGAGAGAGACAGAAAGAGAGAGAGAGAGAGAGAGAGAGAAGGGGAAAGGGGGGGGGTAAGGAGACGAAGGAGGTAGACGGACAGGATAGATGGAAGAAACGAAGAGAAGTAAAATGACTATCAATGGGTAAATGAAGAAACACAAAGTATATCTAACAAACCCCATTTTAAAAAGCAAATGTCTATGTTTTCACAAGATCGAATTAATTTCCATGAGAAGATAATAAAAACCAAATAGGAAAATAAGTGGATGGACGGGTAAATTTGTTTCAGACTAAATCAGGATGAGATTGCAGTAAACACAGAACACAATCACAATTGAAAGCGATCACAATGAAGTGAAAATACAATGTAGTACTACCAAATGTAGGTGTACTCATGTCAAGGACATGTTAATCGGTTTGAAATTAAGAGCGATGATTGAAACACTTACGCAATTCCCCATTTTAAATTCAAATCTATAGTCTAGATCGAGTCCGACAAATCTTAATTTGGGTTTATTTCTTTGCCTAACACTTTATATGCAGGATATGTTTTACCGAACATTGCCTTAGCACAATTGGCAAATGTCATCCTATTCTGACAAAATTTACTTAATAGCATAGATTTTAAATTTCGAAATTTATAATCATCTGCTTACATTTCATTTTTCAACACATATGAAGAATTTCTAAAATTCTTATCGACATATTCATTAAATTTATTCCGTCACTATTAACCAGGCTGCTTTGTCAGAAACTAATATAAAGCAATATTATATTTAATAATTTAATCGGAGTTGAAAGTTAGATAAAATCATTGGGTGAATGAAATTAAGTTGAGACTTAGAGCGATAATAACCCTCTTCATAACCAGATTATAATAGGCATACATGCCTATACTTATTATTATGCTCTTGATGTGTAAATACATTATGGTAGACCATTTCACTCTCGATATCGCATCCAATGTGAAATAGCCAGCTCGGGTATCTTCACGTCTTTCAGTGATGGCAATTAACGGTCATTTTCCGAAGCTCTGTCTCTTAAAGGGACTATATCTCTCTTAATTCCAAAGATTGAAAACTCAACCTATAGATTGCCGTGAGTGACCATTTCTATTCTATTCTAGTGCCGTATCAATTGACTTTGGCGATCATGCTGTTCCACAACTCTCTGTCTCTAGCCTTACGCATTATGGCTTGTGATCCACTATCTTCTATTCCTTTCTCTTCAAGCCATTTCTTCAAACTGTCCATCCACAGTATTCTTTTTCTTCCTCTACCTCTCTTTCCCTCAATCTTTCCTGTCAATGACAAATTCTCCAGACCCTCTTTACGTAATAAATGTCCTAGAAATTTCAACTGTCTAATTCTTATATTGCTGAGTACTTTGTGGTTAACATTCGCTCTTCTGAGTACATTTTCATTGTGATGGTGCTTCCAAGGTAATTAAAGAACTGTACTTGTTTGATGTCTTTGTCTCCCAGTTTCAGGCTGTATCTTGGGCTGTCCTTTTTTGCAACAACTAAGCTTTCTGTCTTTTTGTAGTTGATGTTCAGTCCCATTCTTTCACTTTCTCTAACTACTATGTCTAGGAGTTTTTGTAATCCTTCTGCAGATTCTGCTATTAACACTGTGTCATCTGCATATCTAATATTTGTGATGTTGTGTCCTCCTACTTGGATGCCCTTTTCGCTCTCTAGGTTTCTGAGTATGATCTCACTGTATAGATTGAACAGATCAGGAGACATTACATTACACACCCTTGTCTCACTCCTCTCTTAATGTCTGTATATTCGTTGAATTCTCCATCAAAAATACAAAATTAGATTGAATATCTCAATCAAATAGATTTAGAACTAAATCTCATTCTCAATCTAATTTTGGATTGGTCACTCACGGCAATCTATAGATTGAGATATCTCTGGAATTAAGAGAGTACATCTTCCCTGAGTAGCAGCGCCTCGAGTCCTGCGCATTTTGCAGCTTAATGAACTACTCTTACTGTCCAGTTTGTTTCCCAGCCGGAATGCAACATTCCAGATCTCGCATAATGTGGTATATACTCTCTTGAATGATAACAAATTATCCATCATTTAACTCAAAATGCATATACCATAGATGTCACATAATGGTGTATACGCCCACTTGAATGATAACAAATCATCAGCTGCTTACATTCATACCACAATATGCTCTAAATTTACAAAAGAAGAATATAACTTTTCTCTCCTAAACAATAATATTACTTTTACATTAAAGGCTAATTGCCTTATCATAATCATATTGCCGATCGCTTTGTCAAATTTTATTTGTCTGATGATTCTCTTTAAAAGTTTCACATCAGCAACAATGAGAGTCATATTCCTTAATACTGCAGTGACCCCATTCCTCTTCAATCATGTAATAAGAAAGTAGATGATTGTGCTATAGTCATGATAGTATGTCACGACAAACCTAATTTTCTTCATGTGCTAATAATTTACTTAATATATGCATGATAAAAGCAACGAGAATTAAAAAAAAAAAAAAAAAAAAAAAAAAAAATTTTAAGCTGGATATGATCGTTGAATGTATTGGTTTTGGTTCGTTGCCTGATATTGAGAGTGGAAAGCAAAATATCAATTTTCTAAACTAATTAGGTACTTCATCAATATGAAAAGTGAAACTTAAATTCCCCGAGATAAAAAGAAAAAGGAAATGACTTGTAATCACGGCAAAGTGTATACGCACTATAGTTACAATCAGATCTTTCTTTAGAAATGTGCGAATGGGTCGACATGGGTAAAATATGTCGATGATTTGGGCGCCCTTTAACTTTGCCGGATCTAGGCCCTTTCTGGGGAAGGGGATTTGACAGGCTTCTCACTCAATAGCAGAGGTATATAGTTGACCGTGTCAAGTTCACAGGGTACAAAAGCTTTGTGTCTGAGCCAGCAGAGTTAATGCATACAACACGTGGATGGATTGCATGATACTCCTACAAGGGGTATGGCAATGCCCCCATGTATAGACTCCCATTTGGGGTATAACAATGCCCCTTATGGTATCATATTCATATTTTATGAATGAAATATGGCGAATGAAATGAGATCGGTGCTCAAACAAGCTTGTTTTCATTATGCTGTAGCTTTATTATTTAGATATTAATACAGTATAATGTATTGAAAAAAAATTACAACAATGTATATGTAATAAAAATGTATATCGAAATTATATTTGTATTATTTTCTTTGTATGGATAACGGGAAAGGGTCACGTACTTGATGTAATATTATCGTGTGATATCTTATTACATGCAGTTATTTTTAAAGTAAATACCTTTACTCAGGCATAATTAAAAAGAATTGCTGGCATATAGGCTATAATACTGAATGAAGCGTAATTTCATAACCACACTTTTTCTGTAATATATAAAAAAAAAAAATTTTTTTTTTTTCAGCGGGATATCTAATTTCTCTCTGCATGTTATTCAAGATTCAAATTTATTTCCGTTTAGAAAAATAAACATATCAGCATTCGATATACACACGAAACATTTTGATTATCACATTAAATCCATCAAATAATTTTTGTTTGTTGGTTTTTCATTTTTATTACAAATTCAGCATGAGGGGTTTAAGCAGTAATCGATGGAGAAAGGTGTTCCTGTCACTACATATCCTAGTAAATTCGCACAGCCCATGTATGGTTGACTATAGAAATAAAAATCAGACCATATCAATAGCTGCTAACCTTGAGTCTCTGCTCCACTCTAATCATAATCAATAACTGTATGCGACATACATTCAACATTGCAGTTATGTCAAACAGCATGCATTTGTGATCATCTTCCATATTCCTAAATACAGGCCACAAGCTCCAGGTCGACAAGAAGTTAATGTATGAATATAAAAACAACTCAGTCCATGAAAATTCATTTCGAGTAATTCAAGAAAACGAGTTTGTCTTTGCTTTGTTTGTTTTTTTTTTTTTTTGGGGGGAGGGGAGTGTGCAATCTGGGGGGGGTTTGGGATAGTTTTTTTTTTCCTGACTCATTTCAGGCACCTATGGATAAGAATTCAGTGCTGTAAATTGTACAGAAGATGGGTTATGTATAAGCAACACCCCATGATTAACTCATTTTGGCAAAGGACGGACTTGGATGTTTATATATTTAGGTATTCAATTAACATACATGTTGTAAGCCTACATGTAACACAATTAATAGTACATTAATAATTGATCAATGCATAACTATCTTTTATTCATTTTCTATCACTGAATCTATAATGTTATATTCTATGTAGATAGGCCCTACGGTTTTTTGAATTTTAAATTTTTCCATCACTACGATGGTTCGATAATGTTTATATATGATATATATAAACTATATATTGTTGTTATATTGTTTTTGATTGTCATTTTAGGTTACTTATTGGCTTTTAAATAAATGTGTTAACTAGCATGTTCTAACTGTCTTACATGTGATTTTTTAAAATATTTCGTCAGAAGCATCATGTAAGACAGATGGCTGTATTTTCCCCGATCAGATCTTGCTATCTTGAATTAAATATGTGGAGGGTAATTTTCGATGTTTTTTATTATTGACTAATAATGATCTTGAATCAGAATCTGAATCTAAATACATGATAGATTACAAAAGAAATATTGAACTGTGTAGGAATACGTCCTAAATGTTATTGAATGAGACTGTGTCATGTCTTAATCAACACTTCTAGTATTAACGACTAACGTATTTAATTTCCAATTAGGTCAGGTCGCTTTCAGAATTTTTATTCACATAATCAATTCTACTCCACGTGAAATGTAAATCTACGCTATGGGCATAAATATTACATAAAACGGTCCATTATTCGGGGAGGGGAAACGCACCCTGACATTCATGAGTTTAGTGGAAATAACAGACTGAGCGGCCGACAAGAAAAATTATACGGGCTTCCATATAAATGTCAAACTAAACCCGACGCTGACGGAACCGGGAGCGAACACGTTGACAACTGCATGCAATCATACTTAGCGTCACAACAAACTCAGCCTAAGAAACCTTCCTAGTGCCTGAAATGGTTTTTGTACCGTCAGATCTGTTTGAGCAAACATTCTACATGGACATAAAAGAATATTGAACTTTTAATCATAGTTTCGTCAGTAGCATGCTTCAGACCAATTGGGGAAAAGAGACATTGCTGGCAACGCCATAATTAACACGATTGTGAATGAAGTTGATAATCGAATATACTTTATCTCAACATGATTGATGTTCCACGATATTGATATAAATAGTGTCTTGCACCTCATTGCGAAGAACGCCGCCCACATGCCGATATGAGTGATATGCGGAACAATATCGACCCATCGAGTAATAACTTCTATTAGTGATAAGTGTTACACAAAGTAGACAGACTATATTTCTTAACCAACTCGAGAATGAAATGTACCATCTTTGGAAAGCCTCAGAATTTCAAGATTTTAAAAAACTGCTTGATCAGTAGCGAATATAAATAAGTTATGCGGTATACTCAGGAAGAATGCATTATGCGGCGTATAGAGCTATTTTGAGCAGACAAAATTGGCCATATTTGCTACAGGAATTTGATCTGACCCTAGGAAGGATTTCTCGAATTGCACACAGTGACAGGACTTTCCTTTGCAATAAGTTAATTCCCTATTTTTGAAAACATCAGATTTAGCGATTTATTCAAGTTGATCATTTCTTTTGAAAGGTAGTTGCACGCATATCAAGAAACAAAGTTTTGAAAACTGAGATTGCAAATCACAACATGTCGTATGGGCGCGTTCCGCTTTGCGTAGAGTGATAGCGCCCTCTTCCTCTTAAGTTTACAACTAGAATTGATATGCTTTAATTACGACTATAAACAATTATTAATGGTAGGAAATAATAAATGTGATAAACGCATTCTCAATTTACAGCAATGTACCAATAGAGAGAACGAAATAAAAATTAATTACGATAATGACATAATGGGAGCCGTAATCACATTTGGGCGTCAACTGGTTTCGCATGAATTCCGATCGAGAGAACTCATAAATGGTGGGTGTGACACGCTATCAATATTATTGGAAAGAAATTATTTTGCCGAACCTCGGATTATCTTCATAGAATATTTTATTGATGACATGTACCTTGCAAATATATAGGCCTTATATCAGTTTCAAAATGAAGTGCCAAATAATGTCATATACATGTACATCGAAGCAAGAAACATCAATGTTTTTTTTAAGTGTTATGTATAATATTTAGACCCCGGAAATATTTATACATCTATTGGTTCAGATCCCGATGAAGGGCAGACACCCGAAAGCTTCAAGCCTATATGGTATAATCGAGCAACTGGCTCTTTCAATTTTCTTTTGATCTCAACTATACAATATTATATAAAGAGAGGAAGAGAGAGAGAGAGAGAGAGAGAGAAAGAGAGAGAGATGAAAAGACGTGCAGTTATGACCTACTGGCATAACGATAAGAAGAGATATCTTAAAAGAGATGGGGAGGGGAAAGAGGATCATGAAAAGATGAGAGTGAGATATATATAAATAGAGAGAGAGAGAGAGAGAGAATGGGAGGTTTGTATAGGAAAATGAAGCGATAGCTAATGTCAAGTAATATAATACATACCTGATATTGTAAAACAATTTGCTCTAATCATGTCGTCTTCATTATGGATGTGTATCCTTCATCAAGGCCATAGAGATGCATCCATTTCACATCTTCCTCTCTCAGCTCGTGTAGCGTATCCTTTCTATTCCGAGAGCGTAATTACGACCATCCACTGCGCAGTAATAAAGTGATGTCTACTACAAGTCATGCCACAGCAGGCACATTTCTCCAGTGTATATCAGGGAGGATAAACGGCGCTTTCGACGCCACACGCAACTGTGAACAATGCATTGTTTATTATCTGAGATCGAGACTTTGCATGCACAGTGCAGTGCGCGCGAACACGTGCGTGCTTTAATCAGTGTGAAGCCGATATACTAGATACACAGTGCACGTTTACCAAAGGAAGGCCTGACAAAGAATAGATGTACTTGTTCAACAGCTCGGATACTTTTATCCTGATGAAACCCGACAGTGCTTACATTATGAGGAAACCTGATGATGGTAAGAAAGTACCCGGGGAAAGTACACAACCATGTGAAAGGTGTTTGAGTTCACTAATAGGGTACATTCAGGTAATATGGGCCCCCTAAGCTCATTTGCCTAATTTGCATAAAATTACGAAATGATACACAGTCTAATCTTTGTTTATATGAATCAATGACTACTGCTCTAACTTTTATTGTGAAGAAAAACATTTATCACCAACCCCCCTGTCTGCATAATTTCAAATGTTGACGTCAATTACCAAAGTGCCCATATTACCTGGCATGTGCAAGGTAATATGGGCACATGTATTTAATGATCGTTTAAAACTACAAGACTCTACCATGTCTGGAATTTGCTTTAAATATGAAAATCATTAACTTTAAGATATAAAATATGATATAAGACCTCAGTAAATCTTTTGATATATATTCATTGTTATGTAATTTGTATATTAATTCTTTTAAAATATTATAAATATTATTCATTATACAAGTCAATATAGGCCTACAATAAGTTATTTATATTAATTAATACTGTGAATATACCCCAAAAACGTAGCAAAGAGATTGATGCCTCATCCCATACTAAGTACCAGAATCATTTCCGCCATTTTGGATGTCCCATATTACCTGCACTAATGTTGCTGCGTCAGGCAAGCATTCAATGCAACATTGCACCCCTTCACTAAAACAAATTAGCACTGTACACGCTAGTATGATCAAAATGAAACTATAAGCTTACTAAATATACAAAACAATGAGGTTACCCCCTCAAACACTCTTTCACCATCACATTCTCAACTCTGTCAATGGAAAAGACGGTGACGAATCGTCATTCCTAAAATCCACAACTCCTGAATTACAACTCGAATTGACTCCAATGAGATCTTTTCTCAGCTATTTTCTGCTGATTACTGCTTAGAAAAAGAGATCATGTCATTAGCTCGCTCGAATCCTAACCAATTGTTTGCTTCACATTTAATATTAGGAGTCTTAGTAAAAATTTTGATCAGTTCCAGTTATTTATCAGCGAATTAAAATTTATGTACGGAGTTATCGGGGTTTGTGAGACTTGGCTCCACGATGCGTCACCGTCTTCTCTATTTAACATGCACGGTTATAAACTTGTGACTAGCAACAGGTCAATAAAAGGGGAGGCGGAGTCGGTTTTTATGTTACCAAAAACCTGGATTATGAAGTATTAGCTGAATTTAATCAAATGTCAGATGTGATAGAAAATATTTTCATGGAAATTAAAGTTCCGAATAAAAGGCAATTTAGTTATTGGTGAAGTTTATCGGCCGCCAAATTCTAACCAGTTGAATTTATTCAATCACTCCATGCCCTTTATCTGAACAATACTTTGAAAACAAACTTGTATCTAATGGGAGACTTTAATCTCAACATTTTAAAATGTCAAGATAATCATAACTGCTTTGATTTCCTCACTTGATGCTATCTAAATCTACGTCCCTCTTATCAGAAGACCCACACGTATATCTGATGTCACATCTACACTTATTGATAATATTTTTGTTAATAATTATCTTCTATAGTCACCTCTGGTATTATGGTGTCTGATATTTCTGATCATTTTCCCATTTATGCTCTGAAGTCCTTCTCGAATTATTTGATGATCGTTTTCATACATCTAAAATTCGTGTTATGTCAGAAACTAACCTCAATAAACTTAGGGAGAGGTTAGGAACTGTTGATTGGTCTTCAGTGTACACTCAAAATAATGTTGACATGTCATACAACAATTTTATTCATAGTATAACATCCAACTTAAATTTAACTATACCTCTTCAAAAACCAAATTCTAGAAACAGAAAAAGAATTCCTAAAAATCCTTGGATCACGAAATCTCTTCTTCGGTCAATAAACCGTAAAAACAAATTGTTTTATAAACAAAAGATAAACCCTAGTACTCGGAATAGGACTCAATACGTTCGTTATCGTAATGTCCTTACGTCGTCTTTACGTGCCTCTAAACAATTATATTTCTCACGTCAGTTTGAAAAACACAAATTTGATATGAAAAGTACGTGGAAGGTGATCAACGAAGCACTTAAATCTAAAAACGACACTGATCCACCTAAATACATTCATAAAAATAATCGCAAGATTGATGATTCCTCAGATATGGCCGAGGTATTCAACGACTTTTTTGTTAATATTGGACCCAATCTTGCCAATAATATTCCAAACACGAACACAGACTTTCATAAATTTCTAAATGATCCTAACCCACAGTCTCTCTTTTTAAATCCCATTATAGAGGAAGAAACAAAGAATATCATAATTAATCTTAATACAAAAAAAAGCGCTGGCCATGATGGACTTACAAACTTCCTACTTAAGAATATTGTTGACGGAATTATTTACCCACTCACTTCTATTTTTAATTTGTCGTTAACCACAGGTGCAGTCCCTCTTAATATGAAAATAGCTAGAGTTGTCCCAATTTTCAAAAAAGGACAAAAAGAATCCCTTAATAATTACCGTCCGATTTCCCTTTTAACATCAATTTAAAAAATCCTCGAAAAGTTGGTTTACACACGAACACAAAATTTTCTCTTCAATAGCAAAATTCTTTCTGACTCCCAGTTTGGTTTTCGCAAGAATCATAGTACAACTCATGCTCTACTCGCTTTTATTGATAAAATAGCCCATGCAATTGATGATGTCTCACATATTATTGGGGTTTTTCTAGATTTTTCAAAAGCCTTTGATACCATTAACCACGATATTTTAATTGAGAAATTACGTCACTACGGTATACGTGGTGTTCCGTTAGACTAATTTATAAGCTATCTTTCAAATAGAAAACAATTTGTAAGTATTAATGGTCACGATTCTCACTCCAAAATTGTGACCTGTGGTGTCCCACAAGGTTCCCTTTTAGGCCCGCTTTTATTCATCTTGTATATAAATGATCTCAGGAATTCTTCACCATTACTTTCATTTATTTGTTTTGCAGACGACACTAATCTGTTCCTAACACATCGCGACCCCCAAACACTTGTTGATATTCTAAATAAAGAACTTGTTTCTGTACAGTCCTGGATTTATGCAAACAAGTTATCTCTTAATATAGATAAAACAAATTATATGCTTTTTAGCAATACAATAAAAATACTTCCTGCTCAAGTCAATTTTAATGATACCGAATTAAAACAAGTTGATTGCACTAAATTCTTGGGACTTTACATAGACTGAGCAGGGTCCTCTCAAGAAATACCGGTATACTTAACAAACTCAAGCACTTCTTTCCTAAGAGGATTTTATTGTCGGTATATTCTACTTTAATTACTCCTTACTTAAACTATGGAATTCTCGCGTGGGGGAACGCCTCTATAAATTTGATAAACATTCTTTTCCGCATACAAAAGCGTGCGATCAGAAATGTCAATAATGTAGAATATCTGGCACACACTAATAACCTTTTTTATATCAACAAAATTCTAAAAATATCAGACTTGTTCTTTTTCAACGTAGGTATATTTTTGTACAAATTATCAACTAATAGTCTACCTGAAATCTTTTTACAAATGTTTCGAAGGAATAGATCCCTACATACTTATCCTCACTCAGAGCAACGCATATCACCTTCCACGTACTCGAACAATTTTTGCCCAAAAAACTATCATGTATATAGGACCAAGTTACTGGAACGCCCTCCTACAGAGATTATTGAAAGTCCGTCTTTATATACTTTTAAACGTAACTAAAAGAACTGCTTTTTAAAATGTATGATGTCAATGTATAATGAGACCGTTACCACGACCTGATTGTCACTCTTATATTATGTTTTGCATGTATGTTTGCTACGAAAATACTTTTATTATAGAAATGTTTCTGTTACCAGCTGAGCATTTATTACCTTGTACAATTTAATACATCAGCTAAGGATAAGACTATAACAACTGCTTTTTTTTTTCTTTACTTTTTTTTTCTTTTTTCTGACTTTTTTTAAATTTCCTTCTTAACTTTGATTGGTCATGATTAAATATTCATATCCGTTCTCTATTCATTAACACGTATCATACCATTGGGGCCTACAGCCTTACAAGCTCGCTTTCATGTAGGTCCCATCATGTTTCTCTTAATGTAATTTCTACTTCATATTGGCCATTTATACCTTTATGTTATTTTACATATGTATTATTTTGTTCATTGAATATGTAAACGATGTAACATGAGAGATATGAAAATAAATGAAAATGAAAATGAAAAATTCTGTGAAATATCAAATTTTACATCAAGGTAAAAAAATGCCGTAAGTTTTCCTACCTTGTTGGTTTTACAGCATTTTTCTCAGAGAAATTTCGGCATTAGATGCTCTCACGACGATATATTTACGTATACAGTTCATATGAACAGCATTATGGTGTTCACACCGGTCACCGGTCACGACATGATTTGCTTCAGGTGGCCCATATTACCTGCTGGCCCATATTACCTGCATGTACCCTACACGAGTCCTCCCGAATGATGTGACGGTAGATAACGATTCCTTGGCAAATTTGGTCTTATCAACAAATCCACCCTGTGTATCAGGTGCTATATGTTATATATTGATATGTGCCATTTCATGGTCATAAACAATAATCTTTTGGGTGCTGTTTTAAGGCAAACAGTACGCCGTCTGTGGCAAGCTCATACTCATGGCTCCCGTTAGCCTAAGCATCTTTGATAATATTTCTTGATAAATGAAATGTTTATGAATCATTCAATATTTGGGAGCATGTATATTGTATGGAAAGCAAAGAACATCCGAATGCAAACCAAAGTGAGGGTGTACGAAGCAGCCATCCTTTCAATCATCGTATATGCCAGTGAAACCTGGGAAATGACGGGAAGAGACAAGCAAAAGCTAAATTTTTGCCATCACAAATGCTTATGAAGGATATTAAATATCTCATGGAGGGACCACATTACAAATGAAGATGTTAGGAATCAAACATACCAAACGTTGCTCAGCCAAATAATTGCAAAACGAAGGCTGACATGGTTGGGTCACGTCCTAAGGATGCCAGAGAGCAGCATTGCCAGGATGGCCTTAAGGTGGAAACCAGAGGGACTGAAAAGGAAGAGAGGGAGACCACAACTAACATGATGGAGAACAATCAAATGAGATCTTACTGATCGAGACACCATCCGGAACAAAGCAGTCCTCGTTGCCGAGGATCGACGCCAGTGGTGGACCATTGCGGATCAATGTCCTCATGTGGATGGAACGAGCTAAGGTCTAAGGTTATTTATCATTGCTGTGCTTAATCAATTAAGATATGTCAATAATTATATTGTGTTGATGATAACTGTTTTCCTTGCCTAAATTGCCTCGTTTTCAGAGGCAAAGTTTAAAGAATTCAAACACGAACTGATCGGAGTACGATCTAAGCCCTAAACATAGGCGTTGGACGGCTCTGAGGAGACAAAGGATTTGAGGGGCAAGCCATTGTTAACACAATCGGTTGCCCCTCCAACCCCTTGTCTCCACAGACCCTCCGACACCTCTGGCCCTAAATGACGACAGGGACTGGGATTTTCATCCAATCATGATCTCCACGTGTAGGCATGCAATAATGTCGTGCACATGGGTATATCATTACTTCGTGTACTCCAATTACTGATATACTCAGCGACATAGATGGAGTCAATCATCAGGTGATAACATTCTCAGATGTATCGTGCAGGCCTACTTTCAATTCAATCATAGGCATGGGGTGACGAAAATACCAAATAGCAGGATCGTGTAGGCCTTCGCGGGCAATGGACACAGGCGTGTGTTGCCTAAACATTTTGACAAGAAAAATTAATTTCTTTAATGATCGCTTTTGTC
Source organism: Paracentrotus lividus (assembly GCA_940671915.1). Classification (NCBI taxonomy): domain Eukaryota; kingdom Metazoa; phylum Echinodermata; class Echinoidea; order Camarodonta; family Echinidae; genus Paracentrotus; species Paracentrotus lividus. Next base: position 64,366,728 of record CALNVZ010002100.1, on the reverse strand, counting down.
TTCACTCTCTGTCTAGACATTCCATACAAGTCATGTAGCTATGCTTTTCTTGTCTATATCAGTCTTTGTTATGGCCTACTATACAAGTCATGTTGTCAGTTTGTCTCTGACGAAAATTCTGCTTGGATCGAAAGCTCCCGTGAAAGCTCAGGTTCGTTTGATTCAAGAAAAAGAAAACACACAATATCACACTTTTACACCCTCACACACGCACTTAACGATTTTTTTTGGACAAAATTTATTTCCTTAAACTCTCATTTAATGAATAACAAATTTTTAAAGTTGTACTGTTATTCGAATACGGTAACGTATGTGTGGTGGATTGACTTCTGTTTTTACAACTATTTTGTTAATGAAATGAATTCCGTGTTTGAAGTTTTTGATTTTTGTAATCAAGGACCTTCTTGGATTAGTTGGATAAAAAAAAATGGATTTCAAGTCTCCCCCTTTAAATCTGATATTCATCACCAAGCACTTTCACTTCTATAAACCTCGAATTATTATTCAATGTTAATATGCCACCAATCAGGTTTGTTGGAATGGCACGAAAAATACACAAGACTGTATAAACATATCAAAGAGTATTCAATGGAATTATATGATGTTTCATAAAATTGCTGTTCTACAAAATTGTAACATCGTGACTGATTTTTAGGCCTATTGTTTTTGGCAAATAGGTCTACGAATAATAACCTCGATTACAAATAATATTTTAACAACCGACACGACAACCACATGTGTATGATACTTTAAGGCATCATTCCCTTTATTAATAACTTAGTAACAACGGAAAACAAATACTACATCAACAGATGTTGAATAAAATTGAAAATTTTATCTAAGAACCAAATGAAACAACAGTTAAAACAATAAAGGTATATTGGCACAAGTTTTGAGGTATTGAATTCTAACTTAAATGCTGAGTAAATGGTAATGAACGTGAATCATTACAGATGGCGCTCTCGCAAAACTGTATTTACTTTACATTGATTAGGATCAAATAGGCAGTTTATGAAATAGATATAAATAATATTGTCTATGACACGTAGGTTTTGCATAAAACATTAATCACTATAACTGTGACTTCATTAGTAATTGTTGTAATTATAAGGGGTAATCGTTCTAAGAAAAACATACAAGTAAATTAAAATTAAACTACAATGAACATTGTAGGCCTACATCCCTTTTCAGTTATGACAAAGGTAATCTAGTTACGTTTTATGCCTCCTTACAAGAAGCTTGAAGCATTGATTGAACAGCATTCGGGAAAAATATCAATGAACGAATAGTTGAGTCAAATTAATTTAAAAAAAAAGTAAAAATAAAAATGTATATATATATATATAAATTTACATACATATACATTAAATCACATTTTCAGATTTCAGACCTTTATTTAGGATCATTCATGTATTATAAATTATATTATAGCTCTTAAGTTTTTACAGTAGGATTTTATTTTCAACAATATAATAATAAATAGTATACTGAACAGAACATAGGTTTAAAAATAGGTTTCTGCGGCATTACCATCAAAAGAAATGTGCTTAGAAATAATAATGTCATTATATAAATTACAAAAATGAAAAAAATAAAAAAATAAAAAGATAAAGATAAAGATAAGGATATGAGACACTTTACACATTTGGGATTATCATTAACTTTCAAATATCATTGATATAAAATAGTAAACATAAAGAAATCAACCGTATCACAAAATGAACATATTATATGATGTTCATAATGTGAGGCCTATACGTTTACTTATGTGACCTTCTCCACCATCCCCTTGGTGTTTAAAGATGCATTCGCAGTCTCCACAACCCGAGAAGATCCAGTATTTTTATCTTTATCCTCCACACTCTCTTCTCTGCGACATAGGTAAACTGGAAAGTACATCCACCGGACCCACTGTTCTCGAACCTCCTTATGTCGAACACAAAACATGAGAAATATTAACAGACCCTGGAAGGAATGGAAGATGAGGAAGAGGACTTTGAATAGATGGCGAGCACTACCAATAGCAAGGAGACCAAACAACCATGTGAGACCTAGTAAGAACGAGATGGCGATGGCGTTCTGGACCCGACGCCAGGTATCATGGTTGTCAGTTCTGGACCTGCAGCATGATGTGCGTTGCATGACCATACCAAAAATGACGAGATTGATAGTAAGTAAGACAGTGACTATGAGGAGTACACCATAGTAAAGCGCCGGACCAGGTTTCACGAAGCAACTGTTTGGATATGGAGAGTAAAATATTGGTTGGTGTTAGGCAATCAAGAATGGGTATGATATATAAATAAAACAAGTTTTATTTTGAGTTCTTCTTACAGTAACTGTTGACAGAGAAATGAATTGGAATTAAATAGCATCACTGATCAACCATTACATTTTATGATCTCAAGAGAATAGTTTTGCCAAGATGAATATAGGTTTTCCCGGTCAATTTTAAACTCTTTGCAATCGAATTCGTTAATGTTCATTCAATTTAAACGATACTTCATGGAGCGGAGCTATCGGTCAATTGAATTAAGGTTTAGATTTTTAATCGCGATCACATTTCGGCCGAAAGTGCTTGTGAGATATGTCAAATTGATTGGAAATAGTTTAAAGGGGACCAATATCCAAGGAAATTATCATTTTTATAAGAAAAAGCACAAGCAGAGGAGCAATTTAAAAAAAAGTTTCATCAAAATCGGTTATAAAATAAGAAAGTTATGGAAGTTTGAAAAGTCTCGTTTTACCTTCTATGGGGATCCTCAAACTGGCAACATCGGCTACAAAATGGCTGATTTTATGGACAACTCTCCATTGGTTTTGTACACAAATTTTCAGATTTTCCCCATTTTCTTTCAAAATATGTCTTATTTACTTCTGAGCTCAGAATATGTCACGGAAAAATATATTTCACACAACATATTTTGAGCTCAGAAGGAGGTAAGACATATTTTGTAAGAAAATGGGGAAAATCTAAAAATTTGTGTACAACACCAATGGAGAGTTGTCCATAAAATCGGCCATTTGGAAGCCGATATTGCCAATTTAAGGATCCCCATAGAAGGTAAAACGAGACTTTTCAAACTTCCATAACTCTCTTATTTTATAACCGATTTTGATGAAACTTTTTTAAATTGATCCTCTCATTATGCTCTTTCTTATGAAAGTGATTATTTCCTTGGGTATTGGTTTCCTTTAAACTTAACCGGCAAAACCTATAATATTCTGTTCATAAAGAAATTAGGCTATGCAGGTGTAAGATTCATCATGCTCATATCCCTTCTTACAGGAATATGCTATACACCAATATAAAAAATATCGATTTAAGATGACAATGTAATTTAAGAAAACAAAAAATACACCACAAGAAAATGTGTGCATATGTTATGTTATTATTAAGAAAAGATAACATTGGTTTTTCTTTAACTTAGCTATGTTAGAGAGAAGGTTATTAAAAAAAAAAAAACCACACAGACTTACTAGGTATCGTCTCCAAGATACACTTCACTGTGGACTAACAGCGTTATTATACACACAATCAGCGGTAAACCTGCGAAATCGATTTAAAAATAGTGAAAAGTAATCGGGGCAGTGAGACGAAATTTCTTATAAAAACATTTATATTCCAGGTACTAAAATAAAAAAGAAAGGAATATTTTGTAATATTGTAAATTGGTAATAGGGAAAACGTTCTGAGAAACCAATAGAAAAAACCCTTCAAAACGGTATGTTAAGAATAAGATGAAAATGTACCTACTAAATTATATAAATTATATTAACTGGATTTATTGTTTCTATTCAAGGCCTCAATTTCTAATTTAAATAAATTCTCATACAGTATGTCAGAATAGAAAATGTACAAAATGTGTGTTGTTTTTTTTTACAAAATTGCCTTGTATCAGAAAGCTAAAAAGAAAAATCCGAAGATCTCCGAGTTAATGTTTTAGGAAGCCTCCTAATAACTTAAATGAGTGCGCAAATGCCTATAAATTTTCGAATATGCAAAAAACAATAATACCATCATTTTTTGGGGTTTTGGTGGGGGATGGGGCTGCCCTTTCTGAAGAATCGGTGTGTAGGGAGGGTTGGTATATAGGGCAACCACAATACGCCTGTACCGATGCTTACCGTAAGCACAAATAGATGCCTTGATTAGGAAACGAGAGATCCTGGTTTTCATCACCAAAACAAAGAGAACATACATATTGATGGCTTCCACCAGCATCCAGGACATGGATGAGAGGAGGAAGAAATGGATGAGGAAGCCAACGATCACACAACCCGTGGTCGGGTAGCGACGGTCGATTCCGATGACGAACACGAGGTAAAGACAGAGAAGTGTAAAGCACAGGTTCATCATGATTTGACGTAGTTTTCTATTCATAGTTTTTAGAAAAAAAAGAGACGTATACAATTTTTTAGAATCCTTTTAGATTACAAAGAAGTTGCATTTATAATAATTTTGAAAACAAAATATCCACAATTTATTTTTTATGGGAGAATTAAATATTTATTTGTATTGTGGAGAATATTGAATGACGATTTGTGTATTATACCAGCTTATAATCTTGTATTTAAAAAAAAAAATTGCCAAAGTTAACCTCTTTACAAAATGGGAAAACCCTGGCATGCCTTGGGAATTTGTGAACCCCTTATAATCAACCCATTGTTCTAACTTTTCTTGGAACCTTGCTTTTATATTTCAAGTATTATAGCATGTAAGCTGAGAAATGGCATTGACAGAATAGTTGGATTTTTAAAAGATATGGGTAAAGAAGACTTACTTCATACTCAAGTATGTAACAAGTGTGATGGGTAGGCATATGATTGAGATACTACAACCGATCATGCTGAGGACACCAGGCGGTTTTGGTCCTCCACCTCCCTCGTAGTGCTATAAAGAACAGCCAAGAGAACAAATTTAAGTCAAATCCTCGATATAAATATAATACTCTAGATTTTTGAATAATTTCAAATGATTTTTTAAAAATATTAATAAGCAGAATGAATAATAAACAAAAGTTCGGGGAGATAAAAGTGGCCTACTATAATGAAATTATCAGATTTTCCATGAGATAAGAAACAATGAAAATCCAGACATTGTCCTTAAACGGATGATTATTGGAGGGGGAAAAGTTATTAAGAAATCAAACATTTTTTTTTGTGTTTGCTAATATTTCCTATCATTATTTTTTTTTTCTTCAAATAAATGTCATGTTTTAAAGATACTTATTACTATTAGGATATGTAATATTAAGTGGTTTCCTAAACAAATATCTTCATTAAAAACCAATACAATGAAAACATTAATTGGGGGTGGGGGGGGGTGTACTATATAAAAGGGGCAATATCGTAGAACTGTAACGCATATAAGTACCAGTGGTATTTCTGACAGACTATTTACACGTATCATATGGAGTTTTTAATGATAATGATATGAAATATACTAATGGAATATTCAAAGTACCAATAAGACAGCAAAGCTGGTCAGATGATTACACAGACATCGTATTCTGTTGGTACCAAGGTCGTCTTCTCTTCGGCATCCTTCTGATGACCATCGTCCTCCTTGATCGGTATTCTCCCAAAACCCACAAGTCCTGCTATCCGAATTATCTTTCCCATGTGTAGCCTAATTATAAAAGAAAGAGGGTTAAAATAGGTTTGGAAAATTTAATGATAATTTGCGGTGCTGGTATGTTTTCAAATTTCGAGTTTAAGTTGTAAGACCCTTAAAATTTATCTTATAATACGTTTAAAATCAACTGATACTAAACTGAACCAAAGTTGCAATTAACATGAACTTCGTGACATTACACAATGTTCAAGAGTTTGCAATTTATTATGAATGGTTTCTATGAAGCAAGTTTTTTTCTTCACTTTATTCACATGATATTTAACATGGTGAGAGAAAACATTTCTGCTTATATATGGGTGTGTAGACTATCGGTTTGATTCTGTATATTAGCCAGTTCTCTTTGGGTTTTACTCACATTTAGTTCCAAGAAGGACATATTGACTTCCCATCCTCGAGGCAAGGAATCGACTACAACGCCCTCTACGGTCGCAGATACAACACGGGTGCTGACTGTGAGCTGGTCACCATGTTGGTTTCTACCCTGGAATAGTTTACTGTTCTGGAATGTGAAGAAAGTCACAGGTACATATCCATTTCCTGCAACAGAGAATATAAAATGTATATCAGTAAGTATAGGCATATTATTCGTTTGGCCTTATACAAAAAATAAAAAATAAATAAATGAATAAATGAATAAATAAATGAAATAAATAAATCTGCTCGAGAGGCATACTTTTGATGTTCAGACTGCACATCTGACGTCATTACCACTGATTTATTCATGAGAGTAAGATTACGTCCATGCTTTAGTCAAGCATTATGCATGCAGGATACAAACCTAGAGGTAGTCTTGAGGTATGGATACAACGGCTTAACGATGTGTTAGATGGGTATTGATACCGTGATATTAAGGATTCTCCGAAAGCGTTTTCGATATAATATTATGAAGCTGTATTTTTCCACTCACACCAAAACCTAAATCAAATGTTTCAATGGGGCATAAGTTGTCTATGAAAGAAAATCAAACTATAGGTGTGCTAAAATGAATTTAAACTTGAGGAAACAACCTATTGAATTTCTATATACACATCAGTTGTTGGTTTTTCTCATTTAAAAAAAAAATTTGATTCAAACAATACTTCAACTGATCATGGCATAGGGATGATAATATCTGCATCATTCATTCTTCAAAGACTATGTCAACCCCAAAAATAGCATTCTCTTGGATGCCTAAAAGAGATTGTCTCCTTCTCCGTTCTGTTTCATACCTTTTGCACTCTGCATACTCAGCGGTATTAGGTCAGCGATATATGGCGGCAAAAATATAGATGTTTCAAACGCAGCACTTGGGATATCATCCGGTTCGGAGAATACTATCGTTTCAATATCACTGAGGACTTTTGTTTGGGTTCCATTCTCTTCACTGTCCGTCGATGTCAGGGTGCCGAACCCTAGACCTGCGTTCAGACTTGTCTCTGGTATCTGGAGGGCCTCTACCGCTATTTTGTTCCCGGTGACAGTGAGATTGTTCCCGTTGCCTTGTGTCTGATAGAGTGTAATCTGTTGCTCCAAAGAGTCAAGAATATTTGTTGGTGCTTCGACATCGGTTGCCATCATGAACTCCTCATTTCGGACATCAAGAATGTTATCGACGATTTGGATGGTGTTTTGGGTGACCTAATAAGGTTATTGAAATGTATAAGGAAAGAATAAGAAAGAGAGGATTGCTGCAGTGTAAATAATTCTGTTTTTGGTATTCAAAATACGGCTTATAATTTCTATAAGCAATTCTTTGACATGTTTGATACTAGAGAAACTTTTTGTTTTGCCCTTCAATTTCAAGTAAGTTACACCCTAATTGATTATTGATTTAGTGAAGAATTGAAGCAGAAACTAATGTGTTACAACTGCCTCAACTTGGAACATGTTTAGAATGATTAACATTTACATAGACTGATTTTAAAGAATTTAAAGCTATGTTTGAACCTGTTGAGATGGCATTCTGACTTCTACAATCTTCTGGAGAGATATAGCAACAGCTTGTATTCCGTCTCTGTTGATGTCAACACTATTGCTGGTTGCATCCACTACATTCTGAGAAAAACCTACAACATTATCTGCTGTCACATTCTCCTAGAATTGATGCACAAATGAGTAGGGAAAGATTATCATGATTGTACAGGTGTATTTGGAAATTTATAAAAAGATGAAGATGATTTCATGGTGTGGTATTTTTTTTTCACAGAGTGTTCACATAGTGATATTGGGTTACATATTGTGAAGATATGACTCTCACCGTTTAAAAGCTCGAGGAAAAATGTGGAGATGATTTTCCACACTGTGTTTCAAATCATGTTTCACACTGTAGGACACTTTCTTTCCAGCAGTGATAAAATGTATAATGTACCTATAATAGAAACATAGTGTAATGCACTTTTGACATTCGGCAGACGACTTTGAGGAATTGTCTTTCCGCCAATAAAAGACTACTTAAAGAAGATCTTCGCAAACACATGGACACCGTGTCTTTAGAAATGTTATACTCTTTCAGATGTATACTTTGTAAAATCTTATCCTGATGGACCACGGGATATTGAAATCACCAGGTGACAGTGTTGGGGGGGGGGTCTTGACTACTTATATATTTCAAAGGAATTTATCGCAATTCAGCATGCAGTTCCACCAAAATTACTTTTTGTTTGTATTGTTTTTTTTATAATTTAAATACTCGAATATATACGTTTGTGTAAAGCACACAGACAGCTTGATCGCTCTGTTTTACTCATTCGTTATTATCATACAATATAATTGTATTTTTTTTCATTATCAGTGCTATCATCATTTTAATATTATATATATAATATATATTATAATATATATTATATATATATATATATATATATATATTATATATATCTACTCACAGAATCTAGGTCAGTACCAGCTAAAATAATTTTTATTATTTATCTTATCGTGCACATATTTAACATTGGGTGTTTCAGCCAAACTAAATACAGCGTTTGACTGCAATGTTCTTTACCTTAGCAATGCTGATGAGATTCATGTTGATGTCTTTCTTGCTTCGACCTGTAAAGATTTAGTTTGAAACCGATTAGATCACAAAAAGAAGGATACAGTTCATGTATTTCATCATGAAGTGAACTGTAATATTATGCAGGAGCAATGTAAACTCTTTATGTGTAGGCATAACCCCAGAAGGCACACAGAAACTGTTTAAATGAAAGTTGACGACGCATTTTGAAACATAATAAAAATAATTATGAGCTGACCCTATTTTCAGTACTTGTTATTTCCTGTACTGCATTCAGTATAAATATGAAATATACATTATTAAAAAACAGATAGTTATACACAAATACAAATAATACCAAGAAATGATAAGGATTGGTGACTATAATCAGAGCAAAGATCGGTCTTTCGTAGAGGTCCAAATTCCTAAATTTTCTATTTAGGTTTTGACTGTCTCATACTTTTACCCATTATCCTAGGAGCTGTATTTGTATTTTTTCTCTAGTAGGCCTACGAAAAAAAAAAATAGGGATTATGAATTGATTTGGGTAGAATCGATTTTTTTTTAAATTTTGCAGATATAAAAATAAATACCAACTACTAGTATGACTTGGAGTAATACATTCCCTAAATGAGCAAGATAGAATCCCTATTGTCTTACACAATGTACAATCAGGCAGATGAGGAGGAGGGCTCTTACTTGCATGTGACGGTCTGCTCACTACGAAGACAGATCTGGAATCCCTATTGCATGATGTCAACGGAATATCATCATAATGATGATTACTGGGGAGCGGGGGCGGGGTGATGAAAAATAACATAAAACTGTCAAGAATTAAATCAAAATTGTTTTGTATTTCTTTATCATTTACACAATTTTAAGGTTGTATGGTAAACAATAAAGGCCCTTGTTATTATAGTTCGTTTAAATTTAGCGCTCCTGGTCATCTGCTAATTATTGACATTTTTAAAAAGAATTTCATTTTATTGCACATTGACAATAAAAGTTGAACATTTGAAGGAATGAAGTATAATTATGTTTCTTGAAAGCGTATAATATTGGGATACATTTATTATGGTAAAGTTGTACATTATAGTTATTAGATCGCATATTTCGAGTAGTAAATTTGTTGTTAAATTATGTTTTATCAATTTAAGAATTTGAATAATTGG
>CALNVZ010002100.1:64335776-64354706 GCA_940671915.1 Paracentrotus lividus | reverse complement strand
CACACACACACACACACACACACACACACATACCCACCCACGTGCTTATGAAGGGGTAAAATAGGAATAGAGTATCTATAAAGTCACTTAAATTACCTGAGATATCCCGACGTATAGGTTTCTTACTTGCGCCATCTTGATCGGTCAATGTTTAAATGCTGACTGTTAATTTCAGCAATAACATTATATGACTTATTAGTAATGACCTGATTAAAATCGGCAGCGGATCTAGTGTATTCATTCAATTTTATTTCCTTGTTTCAATAAAAATTGAGGGTTTGGGTTGACCCACCACTGAAACAACAAAAGCCGTAACATGTCAATATTTATTTATATTACGTCATAAACATAAATATATTCATATTGATTATCAAAATGTTAATTGAAATTGAAATTCAATTTCAACATCATGATGCCCCCATTTTTTTTATATATTGGACCAGAACTTTAAAGAAGTTCGAATTCAACTCCAATGTGTCGTTTCTGTCTTATTACTATATTTATTATTATAAACAAACATATAAACAAACCAAACTTAGGAAAAAGATATGTTTTTCTTTGTTTATGACCTCTCAAATTTATCTGGTCACGTTTCGGGGGATTTACCTTACAGAGGTCGATCCAGGTTATTGAATCAGCCGCGGCCAACCTATTGGCTATTGGCTGCACTACATTTTTTTAAATTGTTGAATAAAAGATAAAAAAGAAAGAGAGAGAGAGAGAGAGAGAGAGAGAAAAAAAAAACACACGCTAATCTGGATGCTGTTGCATAGACATGCTAGTATACTTTATATTAGCAACCTTGCCATCAATGGTAACTTTCATGTCAAAGCTTTAAGTTATATCATGGAGGCAAGAAGAAAAGATGCAACGGCGTCCGGAAGGGAAAGGGAAAGTAAGAGAAAAGTTAATGAGAGGCTTTTATCTATACTCTTCTTTTCCTATTTTTTATTTATTTCTTATTATCACTGCTGCTGCCCACAAGAAAAAATGTCAAGAAACAATTCAAATTGAAGGAATCATAACAATGGTCCCTTTTCTCTTTGATATCAGATGTAACATTTGTATGTCACATGATTTAATTAATTTCCCCCTGAACTATGTAAAATTTTCCCCAGCCCATGCTTTGATGCATGATCTATTTATGGAAATTATTAACAACACCATTTCCTGCTTTGATACAATATAAATGAAACATTGAAACACGTTTGGGAATCATTCAACCTTAAAAACATACAAGTAGCGCAGTGTTGGCAAACTATTACCCACGAAGTTCAGTGGCGGATCCAGGATTTCAGAATGGGGGGGGGGCGCCGAAATTTCCCTATGTTCACATTTACAGTCAATGAGTGGTTATGGGGGGGGGTCCCCTGCGCCCCACCTGGATCCGCCACTGAAGTTGGAATTTATTTGATAACCGTCAGTGGCGGATCCAGGACAGAGAATGAATGAGGGTCGTATACAATACAATAAAATGAGAATGAAAAATGCTGTAACCCAAGTTATCCAATATAGGGCTTTGGAGAATGGCGACATCGATTGTTGAAAAATCATAATCAAATAATTTGACAAGGATGATGAAATAAATAGTTTCGTCTCATCATGAAAAAGCAGAGGACAACAAGACCAGTTTAATCCCACTTTATTCGACCAAGGTCTCAAAATTATAAGCATTTTTTTTAAAATAACTGACATGAAAAATATTACTCAGTTATCCAATTCACACATTTATCATATTTTGCTGAATAATCACGACCTCTTATTCTTGCGCCCATCCTCCTATGCAACCGCGCAAAAGAAACTTTCTTTCTGTGTGTGGCTTTTTATCTTTTTTTTTTTTTTTTAAAATCCTTTTTTTGAGATTTGCCTATGAAAGAATTATGTTTCGAATAAATAGAAAACACGTTTCATGATTTTGTTCATAGATAATCCTCACGTCCCTAAATTGCAGTTTTTGGCCTTTGTTCTTTCGTCTTCTCCATTTTTTTCTCCAGAAATAACTGGGTCTGGTCATATACTGCTCTCAGGAATAACTGGGTCTGGACATATACTGCTCTCAGGAATGACTGGGTCTGGTCATATACTGCTCTCAGGAATAACTGGGTCTGGTCATATACTGCTCTCAGGAATGACTGGGTCTGGTCATATACTGCTCTCAGGAATGACTGGGTCTGGTCATAGACTGCTCTCAGGAATGACAAACGGACAAGTCTGTCTTTTCCGCACATACCGAAGTGGTCGGCAATGTTATGAAACAGAAAGAAGTATAGCAACATATAAAAAGGCTTGTAAAAAGTAATAAATAAGTAGCTGCACACATTTGAGCTCTTTTGTAAAATTGTGAGTGTATTTATAGTGCGACAAACCCAAATTCCGTGACTTTTGTACAAGATTCACATGAGTGCACAAGCAACCAACTATCCTTCAGGTATAACACTTCGTGGCCTCAAATGTTTGAAGTCAAAGAGGAAGTTATGATAATAATGCTGTCTGCAAGCAAGGTCTGATTCAATGTAAAAAGTCAACTGTATTGTTTGTTTGTGATGATCATGGGTATCCAAGATATTGTTTGAAAGAGATGACCAAGGTACAGCTATCTCAACTGTGTGTTCGGACATATCAGGTAAGATGTAAAGGGTACCGATTTTGTTACATCTATCTGTACTCAATTTTCTAATCTTAAAACCTGCAAATATCCAAACTTCTCTCATTTAATATATTTTATTGTTTCAAAAGTCGTTTTCATTTGTCCTCATAAATGATTTCTTTCGCTATACGGCATATTGTGCACATTGGTACAGGCCAGCAGTATCATAGAGGGTACAAACTGCACATATGTATTCAGCCGTTTTGAATGTATTTCTTTCGCTGCGTTTTGTATCCATAGGCCGCCCTATTTTGTATTCAAGAAATAAGAATAAAAAAGAACATGAGAAAGCGAAGTAGAAAATAGAAAATGGACCGCACCTGACTACACTTCCTGCACTACATGACTAGCAGGGACGTGAGCGTCCCCCTACTACTAGGCACTATATTCAACTGAATACTCCACTGACTGAAAAATCAGATTTATTGTTCAAAAGAGCTCAACTGTGAACTGATACATATTCAAGTAGACAGTGCAGTATCATGCAGTATCGCTTGAAGCTTTAGATGACAATAACTGATCAAACCGCACTAACCAGTGCACATGATATGAATCAGAAATGTCCCCGCATATTTTATTTGTATAATAATATAGACATGACAAAAGGAAATATTTTATGAGTATCTTATCATATTGCTTTATAAATCATAACAAATCTATATAGTATGGCCAGCCAAAATCTTTGAAAAAGTAGATGTCATACACTCGTAGGAAGGGCCATCCCAAACATATATATATTTCATAGATATAAACCAACCCGAATATAATAATATTCTATTCGGACATTTTACGGATTACTTATACTGTACGTCATATAGTAGTTTGCAAATTTTGGGCGATTATCGTTATACCCTGTGACTATCGTTATACCCTGTGATTATCGTTATACCCTGTGGAGTGGAAGTGTATATTTTAGTCACGGAACATGTCACAGTAAAGGGGTCATTATTTTAATTGATTCAAAACTAGATGCTCAAATTTTTAAAATTAATAACGGATGAGGATGGTAGGTTTATAATTATGGAGTGTGTTGTACAGGGATTACAGGGTTAATAATTGCGAATGTATTATTTTCCTGTTCGTGGGAAGAACTGGAACAAATTAGTTTTTTTTAAATAATTTCAATAAGAAGTTAAATAGAAATAAACGAAGGAATAATCCAATAATTATTGTGGAGATTTTTTATATGATTCGCGATAAAGATTTGGACTATTAGGGAAGTTTGTAAACAAATGTTCACTCTAGATTCAATTCTGGGTTTTGAACAAATTTTCTAGTATGATCATGGATTGATAGATATATGGAGGAAGAGGAATGGTTAAAAAAGCCATATCTTATAGACAGGTTATATCCCTATATGCAAAGTAGATTAGATTATTGGTTTATATCTGAAAGTTAGACAGAGATGGTTTAAAATGTAATATATTCCATCGGTAGCACCGGAATTTCATCAGCAGTTCAGCTGCATTTTATAATGTACCGTTCGATTTTCAATTTAAAGGATCTTCTGGAATTCATAAATAGCTATGCAACCGGATGGAAGATAATCAAATAAAAAAAATATGAAAGAAAGAAATTTTAGACTATGAAAGAAGATTCAAGAAAGAAAATAATAGAATAAAGTTTTGTTGCGATTTTTTTGAAAATCAAAATATAGTAATTTACTCGGAAATATACTAAAGAAAAGGCAAGGCAACTGGAAAGATGAGACATTATAATTTTAGAAAAGATATATGTCCTTAGAAGAGTTTAGATCAAGGCGTTAGATCATGGAAAAAATTGATTCTTCTAGTGTAAACCGACAATGATTAAAGTTGTTAGATTATGTAAATAAGAGGGTTTAAAATTCGATCTAGAAGCCATGCATATTATAAAATGGGGGAAAGGGGACACTAGATTATTTACACAGTTGATGGAGATGAGTATTTACAACAACAAAAAAAAAGACAGCAATACGGAAATGATGATAGCGGATAAAAATGTAAGTTTTGATCAAACGCGAAATAAATACAGAGATACAGAATTATAGCAATTATGATCCCAACCTGTTGTGGAATAATATATTAAATAAAATAGCGCCTTCTTTAAGGATTTGCCAAATAGATTCAGTTTCACGGATTGGTGTGAGGGAAAAGTTTACACAGAGGAGAGTGATCTTGGATAGCTTTAAACAAATAAACTTAACAAAACATCAGGACGTATGGCTAGTGTTGAGTTGTTACTTATTATTCTGGCCGATATTAGGAGATGTTAGTGGTGCGAAGCTTTTAATGAAACTCTTTGTAGAGGGAACTTTTCAATCTTCCCCAAAAACAAGACGGTCATCAATTTGTTTTCTAAAGATGGCGAAATACCCCTTTGTTACACTAAAAATTTTAGACTATATATTATTTAAATGTTGACTACAAATTTTAGCTAAGCATAATCTATAAGAATTAAAAAAGTCTTAAAGAAAAAATTTATATAGATCAGGTGCGGTTAAAAAGCAAACATATAGCGTAAGCAATAAGGTTAATAGTATGATATGATTTACTACTTACAACCACACAATTGACAACTATCCTGGAGTATATTTAATGCCAATACTTTGAAAGCCTTCGTGTCTGTGTCAATATATTTGCAAAAACATTGCGTTCCTGGTCGGTTTGCGGACATCTTTTGTTAAATGGATCAAAACACTGTATATAACGGGCGCTTTGAGTTGTGTCTTTAATCGGGATAGTCTACAGCGTACTTCAATATTGAAAAAGGGTAAGAACAGGAGAGATCTCCTCTTCTCTCATACCTATTTATACTTTTAATAGAGACTCTTGCTTTTCATACGTAAAGACTCTGCTATTCATTGAATTAGTTTTGGTGATGTAGAGGGTAAAACAGGTACTTTATGCAGACGATATGACCCTTTTTGTTAGAGTATTGCTTCATCAATTGATAAAATAGAAAGTTGTATTGAGAGATTTTGCCACAAATTTCCGTTTTAAAAATAAATAGAGATAAACATTTGTATTATGTTAGGCTCCCCTCTCAAAAAAATATTTTGCCACTTTTGGTAAATTAGATTGAGGTCATATAAAATATTGGGTTACCTTCTTCTTAGATGTGGACGTGCCGGGAAAGGACTAATTATAAAAGAAATTCTAAGTAAAATTAAAGATGTTTGAAAATGGGTAAACAGAGGAATTTAACGTTAATGCGAAAATACGAATTAATTAAAACGTTTGTAACTTCAAAATTAATTAATGTGTCATCCCTTGTATCCCAGTACCACTTGGTTTTTGGAGTGAAATTGAGAATTTAATGGTGATTTTTTAGGCAATGGGATAACAGAAAAATTAAAAAGGATGTTATGTATTATGATTATGATAATGGGGGGTTACTTTAAAATATTTTTAGGATTTTCCCATTAATTTTTTACACAAAAATCATGTGATCAAAGATATATCGAGATTCGAAGATGGATGGAAGAACGTTTTTTTAAAATATCAAAACTCGTAAGTTTGGAGGTTTAACTGATTTTTCTGCTAATATTTCATTGAACATTAGTAACCTGTCTTGCCAATTTAAGGAATATGCTGGATCGTCGTCGAGTCCCTATGAAATATGTTTTGCTTAAAAGGAACAGGTAAAGAAACAATAATTATTTTTAACAATAATGTTTATTGTTTAATGACATATGTAACTTGATGAAAAGTTTATATCCTTAAAATAATATATAAATACATCACATATTTGATGTTTGTAAAGTGAAATCAAATTCAACTAGGGATTTCTATAGGATGGGACTAAAGTGAAGCAAGAAATAATTAACTTTAATCAACTATTTAAGTACTCTCACTTAGTCATTGGAAAGCTCTTTTTGAAGAAAATGATTCATGTAGAACACTTGATTTAAATTTAGATATTTGTGATTAACGAAGAGTTAATACATGGTGAGATACATTCGAAAAATTATATGTGTAGGAATAGTTTTAATATGAAAATAGAGAAGTCATATGCAGCTTAAACGTCTAGGAGAGATAAAAATTAATTCTGAAAAAGATAATTCATACAATATTCTAAACCAGAAATGTACTTTATATAATAGAGTTAGATTAATTCAACTTTAAAATTGCCATATGAACCTATAATATATACTAGAAAACATTTGAGTTATACATAATAAATTTTCAATAGCAATATATGCGCTTTTTGTGCGATAATACTGAAGAACCTATGAGCATTATATTTTTACTGTTGGAAAAAATAAAGTTCTTTGAAGTTTGGGGATTTATTCAATTTCTATTTCGGATATTAAAAGTTAAAATTGGGAGGATTTACATTGGCATAAAAACTGTTAGATATAGTAAGGAGAGCAGTTAGTTAATTCATTATCAATACTTTTAATTAACATATGATATTTGTATTATAGCAGAAACTAAAATAAACCCTCCCATTCCTGGGCAATAAACCTCCCCATTCCTGAAGAAATTAAAGAAAGGATGCTGGAAAATGAAAAAGAAGAAAGAAAAATTAGCTTTAAGAACGAGGTACATAATAAACCACCTGAGAATGGGAAACTTTCATACGTAAGGTCAGGACGGCGGACAAAATACATTATTATTATTTTTATTTTGATTGAAAAAAAAAAAAAAGAAGAAGTAAACACCGCTGGGCGGCTGCAGCATACTTTCGCTATACCTGACCCTTTGCCTTTTGATGCTGTGTGTGCGTGAGCTGTGAATGTAGGATGTAGGGTGTGTGGGTGAGTTCGGTGTGGTGATTGATTGTGCTGTTGATCTCGTTCATTTTCTGTATGGAATTACTGTAATTAGGAGGGGGGGTAGTGGATTATTACTTTTTTTTTCTCTCTCTCCTATTCCTCAAATAGCCACTTTTTGATCAAACAATTAGCTTAAAAAAAAAACACGTATGAAGTTTTTTCTCCTAGACTGTCTGTACATTTATGTGAAAGTCAAACGTATCATTTACAGTAATATTCAGTTTTTTGTTCTGAAAAACATGATAATTTTGGTCATTTAATGTACAAACAATGATTTAATATTGAGCTAAAGAAGAAAATGTAAACCACATGTATTTAGTTTTTTATTGAAGAATGTTATATTTTGTACATTTATGATCTTGTACAATATGTCTTGATTGAGGACGAAATTAAAGTATTATTTACAAAACAAAAAAAACTATCCAAATATACAAGCTTCGCTCAGCGCTTCATTCTTCATTTCTTTCGCCTATTACCCCCGTCACACTTAGCTCGTTTCCTACTACGTCCTTGCAAATTTGCCGAAGCGGAGCGATGTCTCTGTGTGAAACTGATGTGGGACGTAGTAAATACTTCTTACGATCTGTTTACGATCTTAATGGACTTAGCTCGGTCGGATATTCAAAAAATGGTATCAAAAAATCGCGAGCGCCCATCTGTCCTAAAATTTACCGGACGGTGGCAACGTTACTGAAACGAGATGGACGTACCTAACAACGTGGTACCCACTTTATCATGTGCGCATAGGCACTTTTAGTGACCGTCTTGGACGTCTACGCAACGGCCAACCTATACTATCAAGACGTAATCACGCATGTTTTACTCTTTCTGAACTGCGTAACAACTGTATTGCGGACGCAGGACCTAAGAAGTTACCGACACATCTGAACTATATCGATGTATACTCATCTAACTGAGATCATCTAGTCCAAATCGTATCATCCGACGCTAAATCATTTTCAAAGTTATAAGTCCAACCACCAAAGCCCGTTCAAGAATTATATTAATAGAAAACGGCACAAAACGAGGCAAGAAACGTTAATGAACGCAATACAGTGTGCACGGCCCCTTCATAACAATTTACTGAATCAGAACAGAGTTCGTTATCGGAGATATATTTCTTCTCGCTAAATAAATAAATATAAACATGAAAAACAATCGTTTTATTCACGATAATATCAATTACGACCCAAACAAAAGCAAATGTTCTGGTTGTAAACGCTTATGTAATAAATACATAACCTATGACTTGAGTAACGATTTGGCTCAAGTTTGAGTGATAGATCATTATGTCGTTGGAACTACACTTTAAGAAGGAAGAAGAGAATGGGAGGGAATCTTAAAAAAAAAAAAACAATTTCATTATTTCAATCTGGTGTATATTATGTTTTCCCTCGGCATCCAACAGTTCACTCAAAATTCTCACTCTTTCCATTTATGTACACTCGAATTCCACGCAGATGCCGCTTTCGTGCCGGTTGGGTATACAAATTTTCATATTGGAGCAATGAGACTTCATTTTAACGTGGCACGCAAATTTTCGTTATGTGCGCACTATATTTCATTATCGACACTAACAATTTTGTGGTTGTAAAGCAAATTCACTCATATTGTCAAATTCAATGGTCATATTAGCACAAATTTCGCCGATTCTATAAAAAAACAACGCGACGAGGCGTTACTTTGCGCAAACAATTTTCATATACATAGGATTTTTCCATACTTATGTAGCCTGTAATTTAATAAGCTCTTTAATTTCAGATTATGAACCATATACGCCATCTATTTTTTGGAGGAGTATTTTGGAGGTATACAATCTCTCATTTGTGATGCTTATCTATCATACATTAGATTTAAAACGCTTTCAATAAATTATCATGATATGAGATCGCCTTTCAAAAACTTTTTCTTTCTCTGCTTCTTTTTCCGCATAAATAAGATATTGCCAATATCAATTTCATCACAATAGCGCATAAATCATGTGCAAAATGCTGCAATGTTCATCGAGTTTCTATTTGAAATGGTTTGTATTGGATTTTTTAATCTTTAATTTTGAAATTAACACACAAACTAGCAACTCAAAACGAAAATATGACTAATCATATGCATGATGCATCAAATATACAATATAAAATCATTAGACAAGACAGTGTTTTAATTTTCTTGATGTGCATTCATTTTGTATGCATACGCAATACAGATAAACAGATAAATACTTTGTTCTTGAAATCCCTCTGATCATTATGGTTGATAAATTTATAGCCAATCAATCTCCTGACAAGCAAGGCATCTCGGCATGAGACTTGTAAACAAAAAGCAAAAAATAAACAAAAATGCTATTTTACACGCCTGTAAGAACTCGAAATCATAAGTATCTCACTTCGAGGAGACGTCTCTTGCGACTCGACGTCCCGATAGTTTTTTTTCCGTCGTGACGACAAATTTCACAGTTTTAAGCATGTTCGATTTTCTGCGACTCATGAAACGGCGCAGAGACTCGGGATACATCTCTGAGACGTCTCCGAAACGTCTCCACAACTTTCTCAAAACCGTCTCAAAGCTGTTTTTGAACTAGTCTAAAATCCGTCTCATTACAATTCAGAAACACATCATAACTTTTTACTGAAGTGTCACTAAATTTCAAATTGTATGCACTTAGTTTAAATTCGATTGCCTATTCGTGAATTTGTCTTGAACGAAGGAAGACAAATTATGCCGAAGCAGCTGTAAATTAAAATGAGTGCACATACCTGAAATCGTATGCTCTAATATGATTCGCATGAATGACGAATGCTTTGTAGATCGTTTGGAAATATAGGGAACTCTAGTGAATAAAAATGATTTGATTGACGATGCGGTAGCCGATTGCAACTTGCGTTAAATCGTTTGATCCAACGGGAAATTGAGTGAAAGAAAGATGAAATTGAGCGGGAAAACCTATATTATAGATTTCCCACTCAAGTTCATTCATTTCGTCACTCTATTTCATTTAAGTGCATTCAAATTCACGCAGCTGCTGCTTTCGGTGCTGGTTGGGTCATACAAATTTTCAATTCGAGGCAATGAATTTCATTTACGTGCTCGCAAATTTTCGTTTGATGTACTCAATTTTATTTATCGGCACTAACATTTTGTTCGGTGCAAACGAATTCACTTTATTCCTCATTCAATTGTCGATTTCATGCACCAAATTTCCCGATTAGTTTATTCAATTTAAAACGAAAGGGGGACGGGCTCGTTTTGGCGGCAACAATTCATTCAAATAGGATCCTATGTCCTACTTTGTACACTTAATTGTAATTAACTCTTTAATTTTAAGGAATATGGCCATATACGCACTCAACTTTGAAGAGTGAGATTGTGGAGGTATAAAACTCCCATTTTGTGGATCTAATTCAACCATAGGGGAGACCTGGGACAATTGTAACAGTTTTTTCCAAATTTACCTATCAACTTTATTAAGCCAATAAATTTACTTGCTTAAAATTAAATAAAATGAAATATGCATATCTTAGCTTGACATATGAATAGGTTTGGGCTAAGTACAACAAGTTATTTTGAAGCCATTACCATTTCAAAACAAGAGGTCGAGTGTTACAATTGCCCGTGTCCAGGGGCAATTGTAACAGACGTACGGGGCGCAATTGTAACACACGAAATTATCAAGCTATGCACTCGACAGATCCAAGATTTAAAACATCATACCACATAAGCTAATTTATAAATAAAACATGACAATGCTTGACTCATTTATATTATGTTTCCATATTGTTATATTCATGATATGGGGCAAAAAGTTATGATCTTTTTTAAATATTTTTTTAAAGGTTGTTGGGGCTTACAACCCTTTAACTGTAGAATCGTAGAACCTTCATCAATTCATATTTTGGTTCTTTATTCTCCTTTGTACCTACCCAATATATATTTAAATCGACAACTGTGGTGTAACACTTTATATTAGGCCTACGCCTTTTGACTTTAACACCTTCTTTTCCAAATAAAGTGATCATTTCTGATAAGAAAGTAAAAAATGACAGTTTTTTTTTTGTTGTAATCAATCTTAAAATTTACGCCTTTTTTTTTCTGGCAAAAATCTTTATTTCTTTGCCCTGTTAACAATAAACGTATTGGACGTATATTTCAGGTATCATATTGAAAATATTATCTTAATCTTTTATGGGGGCTCCCATCTCTCCCTCTCTCTCTCCTATTCTTTTTTTCTGTCTTTCTTTTTTCTTCTTCTCCCACTTTACCTTTTACTTTCTATTGCCTTCCCTCTGCTCCTCCTTCCTCCTCCCTGCTCAAGTTTCCTCCCTCCTCTCTCTTCTTTCTCTCTTTTAATGTGTGTGTTTTTTTTTTAAATAAGAAAAAGCAAAATCAGGGGGGGGGGTCCGTAATCTCTTTCTCATTTTATAGGACCCTATAAATAAGCCTTTTCGGATTTCATGGGCTATCCTTCAGTGTTTCTTTTTTGTTTTATACCATGTACACTCGACAAAAAATAAATAAAATCAAATCAAATTATAGGCTCACAGTTATCTAATATCTAATGTCATATTTGAACTCATAGATAAGGTTACCTTTTGTAATTGTAACAAAGCAACCATAATTAACTATACATTAAAACATATGAAGTTATGAAGTTCTCTGTAAAAGTGATATAAAATTATCAAAACAACAAGAATTAAACACACTTGGGCTCTGATTACAATGAAACAATGATAAACAAACTAGAGGCACTTTTTCGGACAAAATCAATATTTCTTGCCTTTCTAACAACGTATGACAGATATGTTAAAAGTTATTTAATTCTCATGTCTGAGCTTATACATATGGTTACCTTTTGTTTTTGTAAAGCATTATAATTGATAATTCATTCAAAGTTATGACGTTCTGATGCTTGAGCTTATCGACGAGGCTACTCTTTGCTGTTTTTATTTATTTCCAAGTCTACTCCTATTTACAACTTTGGGCATTAAAAGAACCTAATGTTCACTCTCTTCATATTTTGTTTATTTTTTCGTTCTAGTCAAGTGATATAAATTATTAAAAAACTAAAAATAAAAAAACTTTGAGGCTCTGATTACAATGAAACAAAATGAAAACAAAACTAAAGACACCCTTTTTCGGACTAAATCAATATTTTTTGCCTTTCAACAAAACGTATTGCACAGATATGTTCAAAGTAATTTAATTGCTCATATCTGAGCTTATAATAAGGCCCCTTTTTTCCTTGTAATAAAATAAATGATTGACGGATAGGTCAAAGTTATGCAATTCTCATTTCTAAGCCCCCCCTTTCGTCAGCAAACGTGAACAAAAATGGACAAATGACCATACATTTTGTGATTTTTAGCCTGTCCAGCCCCCCCCCCCCACCAACCCTTGCCGTAGCACTGATTGTTATATATTAGCTTGGTGTTGATGCAGCGGAAATCCTGTCCTAATACCGCGCCGAGTTCCTACGGAGTTACTTTAACAGAAATGGTCCTTTAGGGCAATTGTAATCTTAAGCCCTTAGGTATTTTTTATCGTTGAAACAAACGTTTAGGCAATATGGCCTAGAACATAATTTTCTAAATATTAATAAAAAATGACAGCCGTAGCTTACCACATATTTGCCAGAAGAAAAAACAAACAAAAAATATGGTAATGTGAAATATACTTTCCTGCTCAAAAAACGGTTTTTTCGCTGTAGAAAGTTCCACGAACGTTAAATCATCTGCTAACACTCATACAGGCATGGGAGCGATGTAATACGCAATGCTCTCGTACAAATTTTTAAGTTTATAGCGTGTTTTCTGTAGGAATGGGGAGCCCCTGTTACAACTGCCCCCGTGTTACATTTGTCCCCGGTCTCCCCTACAATTAATTTAAACTTTTCTATTTGTTTTATCCATGATAACGCTCTTCCATTCAACTTTCTCTTCTCTCTCTCTTTCTCATTAACAAGTATTCCATAATCCAATTTCATCACTTAAGCCCATACAAATTGCTTCAATTTTCGAATCGAGTTTCTTACTTTGAAATGTTATGTATTGGATTTTTTCTATCTTTAATTTTCTAAATATGACTCAATCAATGCATGCGGCGTAACGAATTCTTCACATGAAATCGTCAGACAAGACAGTGTTTGTAATTTCCTGATGTGCATTTAGTTTGTATCATATGCATACTTTTATAAATACGGACAGTTCATTACAAGAAAACTATATACTTTATTCTGAAAATCCTTCTGAGCCGGTTATTTTTGGTCATTATGGTTGATATTCAAGCCCATCATTCTCCTGACGAGCAAGGCATCTCGGCATGAAGACTTGTAAACAAAAATAAACAAAAGGCTATTTTACACGCCTGTAAGGACCTCGAAATGATAAGTATCGCACTTTGTGGAGACGTCCCTGTGACTCGACGTCCCAGATATATTTTTCCGTTGCAACGGAAAATTTCATAGTTTTAAGCATATTCGATTTTCCGCGATGCATGAAACGCCGCAGAGACTCTAGATACGTCTCTGAAACGTCTCCGAAATGTCTCCGCAACTGTTTCAAAACCATCTCAAAACCATCTCAAAACTGTCCCTAACTAATCTCAAATCCGTCTCATGACAAATCACAAAACCATTATAAGCTTTCACTGAAGTATCACTAAAATGTCAAACTGTATGCGCTTATTTACAATTCGATTGCCTATTCATGAATTTGTTTGAATGAAGGAAGAAAAATTATGCCGAAGCCAGCTGTAAATTAAAATGAGTGCACATTCCCTAAATGAATTGCTCCTCATTTGAATTCACAGGAATGCTTTGTACAATCATTTGCAAATATAGGGAATTTGAGAGAATAAAAATGAATTTGATTGATGATGCGGTAGTGCGATCGCAACTTTCGTTAAATCGTTTGATTCAAATGTGAAATTGAGTGAACGAAAGATGAAATTGAGCGGGAAAACCTATAATAAGTCAGAGCAATAGATATATACACTCGTTAAACTACGTGGATATTGATTTTATCATTTCAGTAATTGTCTCTTTTTAATCTAATTAAATAAATCATTTCTTGGTAGTATTTTTCTTTTACGTAGTCTGTTCTCTTGTAATTATCTTTGATTGAATAGATATCTATAATGAAAAAGGAAACTCACATTACCTAAGGCTAAGGTAATGAGACCAATAATAATTAATATTTTTTTGTCTTTCTTGCAGAATTTACATTTTTCAGGTCTCTTCAAGTATTATTATGATGTTGTAAGAAGATAATTTATAAATAACTGTCCTCCTTGTTTCTCTCTTCAATCCAAGGCAGTGCAGCTATGGCTTTTGGTCCTGTTGCCTGTCCTGGCTTCAAGCATGGCTGATACACAGATCTGTCTTCGTACGCAGGATACTTGCACCTGCAGTAGTCCACCACCTTCTCCCCCGCCATGTGTAAATTTTTGCAAAGCACTTATTGGTAAATTGGATTATGATATTATACACTCCCTTAAGGGAACTACGGTATATTTTTTTTTATAACATAACATTATTATAAAAGATGTAGGATTTTCTTGACTGTAATACATTGTGACCTGTTATTTTTCTTTTTAACCTTGATGTAAACAAAATAGCCGAAAGACTCTACTTATTATATTCATATATTAAATCCCTCATCAAATTTGAATTGCATGATTTAAAAATCAATTTCACTTTCATGATTACAGGGAATACGGTGGTTTTCTTTTAATAATTTTTTTTTGGTAAATAATTTTCACTTTTCCCTCTTCTCTTCCAATCTGAACAGATTGTCCTGCTGATATCACTGTGAATGTCTGTAATATTGGCATGATCGGGGTCTCTTACACGTATTCTGTCACACATTACCCCTGTGGAATGACAGTGAATTACAATGTGCCAGATGATCCTGGTGGTACAGTCACAACAGACAGTATCGGGCAAGACTTTCCGTATGGCAACTCCTCATGTTCTCATCCCCCTGGATTTCAATACCCAAACGGCACAACCGAAGTTACATGCCAAGCGTATGATTGCTGCCACCGACTTTCCGAGTGCTCCTTTAACATAAACTTAGAATCGTCTAGATGCCCCCCAACAGGCAAGTTATGTTGTGTAAGAAGGCAGAATGATCGAGTCCCTTTAAAAGAAGTTAGCATACGTTGAATGTAGAATTGTTGCTATTAAAAGTCACAGGTGTCATATTTTTGGAATATTAACAGTGGATATTAGCATTTCTATTATTATTCTTAAAGTGTGATCATTCAACCACAACACGAAAATTGCCTATTGTGTTTACAAAACAATTGATGACACATTTCGGCAGTGGGTAATTCCATGCTTTTGTTGTTTTTGTGTATTCCCCCACCCCCTGTTATTTCTGTTTCCCGCACGACACAGTACTATTTTTCATTTCTATTGTTCAGTAAAGTTGACTCTTGGTTCTTGTGCCCCTTCTGGTACTGCTTGAGGATCACTGTCAATCACGAAAATCTGTTTTTGTTTTCATGTAAAAAAAAATGTGCAATGTTGTCAAAATGTCCCGTACAACACAGCATGGAATCGCCCTTACAGACTGTACACGTAAAAATCGGAAAATTTCAGGTGCGCTCCTATCAGGCCTGGCGCCCCCTATTTTTAAACCCTATATTTGTGCTGAGCTTTCCGTGCAAAAGACGAAAAGTATCAGGATATGTGCGAAGAGGCGTAAAGGGCCTGTCCCACAGAAGGCGATCGTTGTGGCGACAACCTACGAACTACTTTTTAGTACCCATCGCCACCATGCGCAGGTCCAATCGCCTATAAGATCGTGATTTATCGCGTCTGTCGCCAAAAAATACGGAGCAAAATTCTATTCGCCGCTGGTTTCTCAACAAGTTAAACAATAGCCGGCGTCAGTTGGGTTGACGTCAATGACCGTAGCCTGTCTTTTCTTGACGCGACAAGGTGCTATCGTAGATTGTCGCCAGATAGAACATGTTTAGCAGAGCGGAACGGCGGCCAGTTGTAGGTTGCCGCGCTCCAGCGTACGTTGTACGCATCGCTGAACCGAACGGTCAGTGAAATTTAAGCTGCTACGGCCTTTGTCGCCACCTACATTCACCAAAATCAGGATCGGTCTCCCATGTACAGTCGCCGCTGAATTTTGAAATTTTCAAAAATTACCTACGACCCAAATTATAATGCGCGACTGAGAGGACTATCACGAACCTAAAGGCGACGGGCCGCCATTAGGTAAAAAACACTCGATCGCCTGTGTCAGTCGCAAGGATCGCCACAGTGCGCAAGTTCATATTTTGGTTGATTTTAAGCTGCGACAAAAGAAGTCGAGCCGCGACATGCACGAAGGTCGAGGCTATTGTATTATCGGATACCAGCTATTGTTAGCCTATTGTTTGCGTGGAAGCAAGTCGTTGTCGTAGCCTATCGTAGACAGAGTCGTAGATACGTATATGATCTTTGGTCATCTACGATTCTGACACGATTCTGGCAGGTTCTAACATGCATAAGTTGTCGCCACAACGATCGCCTCCTGTGGGACAGGCCCTTAACGATGTCGGATAAACAACATAATCACTTGAATACACACAAGAAACAAAATACGTCAAAATGCAAAATGCGTTAATGAGTACGTTACAGAAACACTTTTACTAAGTTATATTTCGTTAAATGTTACACCATTGATTAAGTGGTACTTACTTCTTTGTTGTGTTCAAGTTTAACTGACATACTGCATTGAAATAAGTGCTAACCAAGTACAAGAAATAAAACAAAATTTCCTTTGATATACGTCATTTGCGTGTGTGTCATTTAATTAAATAATTATATTTTGGTACAACTATTTTCTCAAATTCTTACCTCTTTTTTCCCTTTCAACCTATATCTCCGTCCAGATGACGAGATTTGCAACACGGCTCAAATATTTCTTTTAGTTCTGTTGGCCCTTAACCTAATTGGTTGGATTTGCTGTATGGTGGCTGCCTTGGTTCCCTCAGCACCGCCTTCCACTAGGTAAGGATTTTATATTAGTAAAGGATAGTATATTTATATTAAAATGTCTATCTGTCTTATACCGTTGTCAGTTAAACGATTGTAAATCATGAAATTTGAAAGAAAAAATCAGTAAAATAAAATCCATGATATTCAAGCCAGGATAGGGGAGGGGTAGTATCATTGAAACAGAACAAAGAAGAAGAATTAATAATTGTTCGACTTAACGGGGTGCAGACATATAAAAGGGGAAATTGTAGTAACACTGGCAATGCTTTTCCTTTGTTTTGGGTCGCAGAACATAGAAAATCAAGCAAGTGAGTTTGGTGGGGCAAGTGGACATTAACGTTTAATTTCATTCTGATTAATTTGTAGATCAAAGAGAAATAAAGAATCAACGGCTAATGAAGTTGAAGAATATGATGCCATGTCTACAAATTGCCCCGAAGGTCATGATGAATACGTCAACTCTCTCTTTCAAGACATTGGTGAAACGGGAAGTTCCAAAGATGAAACATTAGAAACCGGATCAAAGACAACTAGTCATGACTAATTCAGTCCTACATCCATGGTATATACTTGATGTCGAATTTCGTGGAGGATTATGTCAATTTCTTTATCAAGATATCAATCAAGAACTTTAATAGATACAACATTGTACACCATTTCAAAGACCATATGTCAGGACTAGGATAGTCCTTCCTAACAAAGAATTGCCCCCTCTATATCTTAAAGACTATGACCCCAACATTTGTTTCCTTTGTTTTATAAATGCGACACCGGACAATGGAAGACCAAAGGTCATGCAGTCCTGGTCATATCATGGCTACTAATTGCCTACTAACATTGACCATGCTGGATTAAACAGAAACAGTAGGTCATTATTTATCGGGAACCGGGCCCGCTGCCCCTAGTCCGGCATCCCAGAAGATTTATTCAAGCGAAAAGCGCCGGAACAACTGACCCCATAGGGGGTTGGGATGGACCCTGGGCCTCACAAAAATGAATTGCTGCCGGGTCTGAGCTGTGGCCTTCCCGCCAAAATCACACATTTTGTGACGTCACTACCGGAAGTTACTTTTGAGACAATGTACAGGGAGGTGCACTTGACACTATCACACAAAACGTGTCCCTAACATATTTTTAGGGCTTCATATTTTATTTTCTTTTTTTGAGTTTGATTAACCGATAGTATACGATGCACCACAATGAGTTTTCCTGGCATTTTCGTCACTGAGATCGATGATAGCAACGTTAACATCGTGGAGCGACGTCGTCGATTTGCGACCAATTTGTCTGTTTTTTTACTCGTTTTCGGTTTCAAATTTTGAAGTTTTGTTTAGATTGTGTTTAAATTATTCAATTGCTCTGAAACTTTGCCAACGTCTAAAGCAAGTCCTCCGCTTTCTGGAACATATTTGGTTTTATAAGTTATATGTATTTTTCTCCTATTTGTGGGCCATTTAAGTAACATGGTTTTAAGGAAAATCGGTCAAAAAGAGAGACTTTTTGAGGGTAATATTTCCGAGCCATTCATAATACACG
>CALNVZ010002100.1:64311808-64321859 GCA_940671915.1 Paracentrotus lividus | reverse complement strand
ATATGATGTGAGGTGTCGCGTCACGTATGTTTAGTGAGATTCATGTGGAATGTAATATTCTAAGGACGTGATGTTACGATGGCGCGGCAATGATATAAATTGGTTTTCATCCATGATGTGGTGTGATTTTAGGTGTCATAGTCGTGGGTGATTTCAAGTATGATGTGGTGTGATTTTCAGGTATGAGTGGTGGATCTTCAAATATGATATGGGTGATTTCAGGTACTATATGTGGATGATTTCAATGTTATGGTGTGGGTGTTTCAGTATAGACGTGGGTTTTCAGGTGTGTGTGGGTGAATTTCAGGTAATGATCGTGGGTGAATTCAGGTATGATGGGATGATTTCAGGTATGATTGTGGGTAATTTCAGGTATGATGTGGTGAATTCAGATATGATTTGGTGATTTCAGGTTGATGTGGGTTCTCAGGTTATGGATGTGATGATTTCAGGTATGATGGTGGGTGATTTAGGTGAATGTGAGATGGTCAGATATGATGTGGGTGATTTCCAGGTATGATGTGGGTGATTTCAGGTATGATGTGGGTGATTCAGATCAATGATATGGGATGATTTTAATATGTATATGGTGATGTGGATGATTTCAGGGTATGACTTTAGGTTGAATTTCAAGTATGATGTGGGTGATTTCAGGTATGATGTGGGTGATTTCAGGTATGGTGATGATGAGTGCTATCAGTTGATGTGGATGTCAGATGATGTGGGTGATTTTCAGACTATGATTGCGGTTGATTCAGAGTAGTTATGTGAGTTGTGTATTTCAGTATGATGGGTGATTTCAAGTGATGTGGGTGATTTCAGGTATGATGTGGGTGATTTCAGGTATGATGTGTCGTATTGGGTATTTAGGTTGAGTGGGTGATTCAGGTATGATGTGGGTGATTTCAGGTATGATCTGAGTGATTTCATAGTCATGATGGGTAGTGATTTCAGGTATGATGTGGGTGATTTCAGGTATGATGGGTGGTGGATCTTCAGGTATGATGTGGGTTGATTATATGTGGGTGATTTCAGGTATGATGTTGGTGGTTTCAGGTATGATTTTGGTGGTTTCAGGTACTTGTATCATGTGGATCATTCATGTTGTA
This sequence comes from Paracentrotus lividus, assembly GCA_940671915.1. Lineage (NCBI taxonomy): Eukaryota > Metazoa > Echinodermata > Echinoidea > Camarodonta > Echinidae > Paracentrotus > Paracentrotus lividus. The sequence continues at coordinate 64,320,750 of CALNVZ010002100.1, read as the reverse complement.
ATTTTAGGTATTCGTATATATGTTTTGGTGTGGTGGTTTCAATTCATACGGTGGATAGAAATGCATCTCTATCATAATTAAAATGTGACTTTCGCCTTAATTCCAGGTCATGTATAAATGGATATGCATCATAGTTCTGTCCCTCACTTGCACATCAAGCATAGCGGGTCAACAAGCTTGCCTCTCTACCGAGAACAGTTATACCTGCACTGCTCCTCCACCTACCCTTCCTGAATGTCCGCCATTTTGCTCCACAGTTATCGGTATGATTATACTCGTATACTTGAAAATACGGTTGAGTGACCTAAAATGAACCAGGATAACGTTACCTGATAATTTTACATGAGGTTATATTCAATTTAAAGTGGAGATTTAGCTGATATTTTGATGCGGCGCTGTGCCTTTGAAAAAGCAAATTAGGATCTGAAATTAACACAAAGGCTTCTTTACAATACAAACAATTATTTAAGTTCAGACATTATGTGATCTAGCTTTTCTTATGCTGAATAATTCATCAAACAGGAATTTGCAGATATGGTGCTTTAAATGCCTCTTATTCTTATAATTATCTAGTCACTTTTGTAAGATCTTTTTTGCTTAAAATAATTCTCATTGACAATAATTCATCAAACAGGAATTTGCAGATATGGTGCTTTAAATGCCTCTTATTCTTATATCTATTCACTTTTGTAAGATCTTGTTTGCTTAAAATAATTCTCATTGACTACTCGAACATGGCATACGCACACAGGTGATTTCGATCTAGTTATTTACTTGAATTGTTGCATTTTTGGCACTGGTCGTGCCACTCACGTTTTGGATGTCGTGTCACTCACGACACATAGAGGTGGACCATTTTTGACGGAGAGGGAATCATATCAATTCTAGTTGTAAACTTAAGAGATAGAGGGCGCTACCATTCTACTCAAAGAGAACGTGCCCATTGACTTTTTTGTTTTTGGACAGTTTTTCACTTTATTTTCTTTATTGTGGCGAGTAACTACCTTTTCAAAGAAATGTTCAACTTGAATAAGTACGCTAGAGTTGAATTTTTCAAAAATAGGAAATAACTTATTGCAAAGGAAAAAAAAATTCCTTCACTTGTGTCAATTCGAAAGCCTTGTCAGATCAAATTCCTGTACAATATGGTATATTTTGCTCTCAAAATAGCTCATGCGCTGCATAGTTTTGATCCTCGATGCCGCATTATACTATTATAGCTTATTGATTACAGGGCAATTAAAAGCTTGAATTCTCAGCTTTCCGGAGATGTACATTCATTTTAATTGATTAAAACAAAGTCCTGTCACTTTGACCATAATCATAAGAGGTTCTTTCCTCGACTAGTCAATATTACGCTTATCACATGCATATCGCATAGAAACATGTGAACGGCGTCTTCACAAGACTTGTGACAAGTTCACAATCTATGTCATTGTTTTGAGCATCAATTTATATGAATTGCATACTCTGATTACAACTTCAGCACAATAATGTTATAAGCTTGCCCAAATGTGTATTTCCTCAATCTGGTCTGGAGAATCTATTACTAACAATATGATAAAAGTTCATCAATTTCTTTCATCTCCACGAGTAGATTGCTCAACCGAACGGACAATACATTCTACTGGAGGGAAGTCTTCTTACGCGAGTTTTGTTGAGCTAATTTATTATTGCAGCCAGCTGTATAGATTTCTGCGCTTCTCAGCCGTATTTCCAACGTCACTTTGTTGCGTCTGGCCTCTTAGATAACGGACGCGCCTTGTTTAATTACGATTTAATGCCGCACATTGGTATACGTTAACTTTACATTTACATAGAGTGAATTGATATGGTTGATACGGAGTATAAATGTCCGAAAGGTACACTATTCATTACATATACCAGCGCTTATGGTACTCTTAGAGATCTATTTGGGCACAAATTCAACCATAACGCATAATGGTCAGAAACCCATGTCCAAAATTTGTCGTGTCCCTCACGAACCGCTTTTTAATCATATTTTCCAGGACCAATTGTAAAATTCAAATCCAACTAGTAATGACACATGCCACTCCTACATTATACATAATATGGTAGTCATGATCCATTCATTACCTACAAGCGCAAATAAATGCGCCCTTCTTTCTGTCCAAATGTCGTGTCACTCACGTTTGAAGAGTTAACACATAAATAATAATAATAATAATTAAAAAAAAAATCCAACACAAATGAAAATAAGGTTGGCTCAGAGAATAGAGCGTCGGCCTCATAATCGAGAGGTCGCAGGTAATTCGATCCTCGGTCGCTTCATATAAAAAACGTTAACAAATGATAGTTGCTGCTAGTGTTTGGCGTTCAACAAGAATGTGATAAAGCAATTTCCATATGGTGCTGCTCAGCGGCTGCCGGGCCCATGAGAAAAGGGGCAAAACAAATATCCGGTCACCTTTGCTTCGGACAATAAAATTTGGAGCATTTGGAGAAGTGCCATAAATGATAAATCCGTTCTCCATTAATGCTGAAACAGTATATTACATATTTTTAAACAATGAGTCATATTCTGTGAAGGATTTTGTTCTTCCGTTCAAAAATAAAATGTAATGCATTAGGGCCCGTGTCGATTATGAAAATATTTAAAAAAAAAATTTTGGCTGCAAAACAGAAATACGTAATTACATATGGAATATGGTTTAATATTTCCACCAATGTTTAAAGGTCGGAGGTAAGCAATACATGTAGGTTCATAAATGCACCATAGGCATGATAGGTGTGATATTTTAGAACTGTGCTAAATTCAAAACTCAAAAATGTTTTCAGGTTAAAAAAAACATAAAACATAAACGATAAATGCGTATACACATTTCATATCATCGACATCTGTCCCGTAGAGAATCGCACAACACAAAACATTAATCTCAACATCATGTGGTTTTTTTAAAATATTTTTTTGATAAAGATACTTTTCACGTGGATTTCTTAAAAAGACATTGTTTTATTATATTTTCTTAAGTTTCCCGTGGTAAAATAATCCTTCTTTTCTTTCTCTTCCTTGATTTGAACAGAATGCCCGAACGATATCTCTGTGAAAGTCTGTAATGAGTCTACAGTCTCGATCTCTTACACATATACTGTCACACACAACCCAAGCGGATGCATGGTAAATTATACAGTCTCATCTGTTCCTGGTGCTGCCATAACGACATACATCATGCAAGAGTCTTGCACACAGTTCAGCTTTGGGAACTCATCATGCTCTTATCCCCCTGGATTTCAATACCCAATAGGCATAACCGAAGTCACATGTCAAGCGGATGATTTCTGTCATGGAATGACCAATTGTTCGTTTAATGTCACAGTGTTAACAGGCAAGTACCTTTAAAAGGAGAATTGTCCCTTCAGAGAAATTTCGCTTCAATGAATGGACACAAACCAAAGAAACATCTTGGCAACGTGACCATTATGAGTGATGTAATGCAGAGAGAACTTTTCTCTTTTCTCAATTCGTATGTTAGAATAGAGATTTTTTTTTTAATGTGATGACATGTAACTGTATTAGATACATAATATTAATTTATATTTGTCAAGACTGAAGTTCAAGTGCACGAGTTTATCGGAGAACGTCCATACATAAATTGCTTGAATGTTGTACATTTCAAGTTTAGGGAAAAGGCTATTCAGTTAAATATTTTAAGAGATTTAAAGCCTGAAAACAATTGTGATTCCTCTGTTACCCCTATCTTAGACGATGTTCCACCTACTGTTCAATGCGATCATGTTGCCACCGATGAATGTTGTGTAAACATATCATGTAATGTATCAGACAACTGTGACAATTCAATCAACAACATATCATGCCAAGACCAGGATGGTACCCTGTACAACTCTTCAGGGTTAACATGCAATGGGCTACGATTCACCAACGTAACTTGCACAGCAACTGACCAAGCTGGAAACAGTGCCAATGACACATTTCATGTTGAGATCACAGGTAGGTTTGAACATATATTTATATGGTTCTACCGAGTGAGTCAGAAAAAACAGACACCTAGAAAAATGTCAATAAAAAGAAAGCCATTTCATAAACCCTAAATTATTAGGGGTCTTCCCACGAGTCCTCGGTCCCACGAGTCCTCGATCCCACGAGTCTTCAGTCCCACGAGACCGAATATTTTCCCACGAGTCCTCGGTCCCACGAGGCCGAGTATTTTTCGCACGAGTCCTCGGTCCCAAGAGTACTCGGTCTCACGAGTCCTCGATCCCACGAGTACTCGGTCCCACGAGGCCGAGTATTTTCTGATTTATGATGGAAAAGTCTCAAATAAATAATAAATTCATGATTCAAGTTGTGATTAATACAACGGGCATTGGTTTGCTGCATTGGTAAATATGGCAATATTATGATTTATACTTGAGTAGCACCATGCTACTCTGAGGGGGACCCACGGGGCACTGGCCCCGGATACGGGAAAGGGGGCTCCGCAAAGGATTAAAGGAAATATAAGAGAGAGAGAGAGAGAGAGAAAGAGGGAAAGGAGAGGAAGAAAAAAAATGGGGTGGGTAAGAAGACAAAGAGGAAAAAGTGCAAAGGACAATTAACAAAAAAAAAAAAAAAAAAAAAGGAGGGAAGAAAAAAAGAGCCGGATAGGGAGAAAGAGAGAGAGAGAGAGAGAGAGAAGAATTAAAAAAAAAATAATAATTAAAAAAAAAGAGAAGAAAAAATGGGCCTGAGCCCGTCTCCACAAAACTAAAATAACATGCGAGCAGAAAGTTTTGAGGCTAAATGAACATAATCTTTGTATAATTGACAAAAATTATATTCCTGACGAAGACGCAGGTCCGTCGAAAATTTGACATGAAATGAATAAAGAAATTGGCGTTAATGCAATATCCCGACTATTTTTTTTTTGTTTGATGACTGCCAATAGGTGAAACGATATGTTGTTTAAAAATATAATAGATAATATAAATAATTAATCTGGATTTTAATAATAATAATAATAATAATAATAATAATAATAATAATAAATAAAAATAATAACAATAAGTGAGGGAAAATTGTTAGAGTTCCATGGAAGAAAAAGGAGTGTGGAAAGCCCATTTCAGCTTAAAAAAAATATATATCAGGTTGGGGGGGGGGTGATTGTACATGCCATCCCCCACCATTTGAATCGAGGGATGCACCCCCCCCCCCTGGTGCCTACGCCCCTGTTTGGGGTTCGTGTAATGTAAATCATTTGATAAGGATGTAATTAGCATTTCTCAAGGATGTAAATCTTAATTTTTCATGTAAAACCAAAGAACTGCAATCTTTAAAAATATATTTGCAACTAATGGTGGTATCTCATTGGATTTGAAAAGGAATTGGGACTACTTTTACTTAGACGAGTTGTGAGAAGGTTTTGACTCTTGTCCCGGGGACATCTCCGATATTCTTTTCCGTTGCGGAGAAACCCCCTATATTTTTTTTGGGTTTTTATTTTTGCGGCGACGTCTCGGACACGCAGTGGCTGATCCAGCGGGGGGGGGGGCGGGGGCAGGGGACACGACCCCCTATAATTTGAAAACCACTCATTTACCGTATATGTTAAAAACCAAAATTTTTGTGGCCCCCCCCCCATATCCTGTAATCCTGGACCTGCCACTGCTGAGAAGAATTAGGGACGACTTTAGACGTAGTCCCAAATTAGTCTCAAACCCGTCTCCGCGAAATGAGATGCCACCATTATTCTTCATGCTAGTGCCTAAGGTATTAACCACAACTAAATTAATTTATGTAGTATAATTCAGCTTACAATGACGAATACACTTTTCAAGATGTTTCATCGATGTTGAAAAACATCCTGATTAGAGAAAATATGGTATGAGAAAATACTCGGCCTCGTGGGACCGAGGACTCGTTGGATCGAGGTCTCGTGGGACCGAGGACTCGTGGGACCGAGGACTCGTGGGATCGAGGACTCGTGGGACTGAGGACTCGTGGGACCGAGGACTCGTGGACCCTCCCCAATTATTATACTTCCAAATTTCTAATTGTGCAAAAGTGGGAGTAAATTCAAAATAACAAAAAGCTATAAAACAGCAACTCGATCCTGATTAAAAAAGCATAACTTTTTAAAGAGAATTTCATGACGAAGTCGGAAACTTTCTTATGATTTTCATGATTTTCTTGTATCTTGTGCCCACTGAGGCGTGAAACATCGGGATTTTTATGAATTTAAAATCAAAAGTACTCCCCGAAAAGAATTGTTATATTCAATCAAAGTAAGAATTTGAATTTTAGTCCGTACGTGAGAAAAGGCCTTTTCCAGTCTCACGTGCTCACTGAAGCATGAATTTTTTAATAAATGCCATAGGATCATTGACACGTGCCCAAAGAATTTAAATAAAACCCCAAAAATGTTATTGAGATGCTTTCTAGTGCATAAAATGACTACAATGACTCTTCGTAATTCTAAAATGGCCTATTTTTTGGTTGATTGATGGGTTTATTCAACCGTGAACGGATGGATAATGGTTGCATACACTTCCAAAACAGGAATTCCCTCACATTTGATCGATTATACCATGGCAAAGAAGGAAAAATCGCAGTTTTGGCAATTTTTACTGCATGCTCACTCAACCGTGAAATTTGACGCAAATTTCGTTTCCGCATGTTGGGAAGCACGTTTTGCATACATTCTGACGTGTAAATTGTTTAAAATCTTAAAATGGGTCCGATATCATTGAATCAAAGTTGTAATTTTAGTCCTGTGAACTTCTAAAAATTACATTTTTGCATTCAACCATTAATCACTGAAGCATGACGTAATGATTTTTCTTAAAATTCGCTCCTATGGTAGCTAATTAAATTCCCTACATGGACATATAATTATATTTTGTTAATTCCTCCTGGTTAAAAAATTATTGATATCTGAAATAGGGGGAACTTTCTTTTTGTTTTGTGTTTATATTCGATATGTTACCAATAAGTTATTTATAGAATTATGTATCGCTCTCTCTTTGTAATGTTGACAAAATACCATGTACATTTTTACTAGTGATGTCTAATAAATTCAATTCAATCTTAATGTGAACAGAAGAAACAAAGAGATTTGGAATCATTATAATATATTCAAACAAAGCATACCTTCTATCACAACAAGAAAGGTATCACTGGCTTTGTTTTCAGCTTGGTCAGTGGCTGTACATGTGACGTTGGTTGATTGCTTTCCATTGCATGTTAAACCTGTAGAGTTATGGAAGGACAAATTGTTTCCCTGTGTATTGTGAATGGGAAAATGCTATGTTACCTGTGAGAGCAGTGTACCATTATGACTAAATTTGAAACAAAAATATTCAGTTGACATTATTATAGACTTTTATCTTTCACACGAAAGTTTTGGTTGTGAATTATTACTATATGTACATTATTTTTAATTGCATCAATTGCTTAAAATTCCTCTATCTTCCCATTCCTTTGCCTTTTAAGACGATGTTCCACCAACAATTGAATGCAACTATTTTGTTAATGATGACGGCTGCATAAGCATTTCGTGTAATGTGTCAGACAACTGCGACAATTCAATCAACAGCATTTATTGCGAAGACCAAGATGGCACCCCGTATAACTCTACAGGCTTATCATGTAATGGAAAGCAATCAACCAACGTCACATGTACAGCCACGGACCAAGCTGGAAACAGAGCCAATGACACCTTTCTTGTTGTGATAGAAGGTAGGCTTTGTTTAAATATATTATAATGATTCCAAATCTCTTTGTTTCTTCTGTTCACATTAAGACTGAATTGAATTTATTAGACATCACTAGTAAAATGTACATGGTATTTTGTCAACATTACAAAGAGAGAGAGCGATAAATAAATACATAATCCTATAAATAACTTATTGGTAACATATCGAATATAAGGTGTCATAGTTCAATTATAATTATCCATTGATATAAGATATACAAATAATTCGAACATAAGATTGTATCCCGATTGATTTTCAAACCTCTGCATTAACAGCTCGATTTTGCAAAAAAAAAAACTGATTAGAAGGACATCAAGATGGACATGGGTTTCTGGGCTAATTACTTTATATTGAAACGCTGTGAAGTTTATGCCTTTATCACAATTTACAGTTGAAAAGTTCAATCCACAAAGTTTTAGCCATACTTCAATTGTGTTTCAATATACCAGTTAGAATTTTAATAACAATATATTCATTCATTCCTGATAACGAAAGGACGGTTATGGAAGGACAAATTGTTTCCCTGTGTATTGTGAATGGGAAAATGCTATGTTAACTGTGAAAGCAGTGTACCATTAGGACTAAATTTGAAACAAAAATATTCAGTTGACATTATTATAGACTTTTATCTTTCACACGAAAGTTTTGGTTGTGAATTATTACTATATGTACATGTACATTATTTTTAATTGCATCAATTGCTTAAAATTCCTCTATCTTCCCATTCCTTTGCCTTTTAAGACGATGTTCCACCAACAATTGAATGCAACTATTTTGTTAATGATAACTGCTGCATAAGCATTTCGTGTAATGGGTCAGACAACTGCGACAATTCAATCAACAACATTTATTGCGAAGACCAAGATGGCACCCCGTATAACTCTACAGGCTTATCATGTAATGGAAAGCAATCAACCAACGTCACATGTACAGCCACGGACCAAGCTGGAAACAGAGCCAATGATACCTTTCTTGTTGTGATAGAAGGTAGGCTTTGTTTAAATATATTATAATGATTCCAAATCTCTTTGTTTCTTGTTCACATTAAGATTGAATTGAATTTATTAGACTTCACTAGTAAAATGTACATGGTATTTTGTCAACATTACAAAGAGAGAGCGATAAAAAAATACATAATTCTATAAATAACTTATTGGTAACATATCGAATATAAGGTGTCATAGTTCAATTATAATTATCCATTGATATAAGATATACAAATAATTCGA
>CALNVZ010002100.1:64245756-64310253 GCA_940671915.1 Paracentrotus lividus | reverse complement strand
CAATATTTTACGCTTACACATGCCATATCGCCATAGAACATGTGGAACGCGTCTTTCACAAGACTTGTGACAAGTTCACAATCTATGTCATTGTTTGAGCATCAATTTATATGAATTGCATACTCTGATTACAACTTCAGCACAATAATGTTATAAGCTTGCCCAAATGTGTATTCCTCCAATCTGGTCTGGAGAATCTATTAATAACAATATGATAAAAGTTCATCAATTTCTTTCATCTCCACGAGTAGATGCTCAACCGAACGGACAATACATTCTACTGGAGGGAAGTCTCTTACGCGAGTTTTTGTGAGCTAATTTATTATTGCAGCCAGCTGTATAGATTTCTGCGCTTCTCAGCCGTATTTCCAACGTCACTTTGTTGCGTCTGGCCTCTTAGATAACGGACGCGCCTTGTTTAATTACGATTTAATGCCGCACATTGGTATACGTTAACTTACATTTTTACATAGAGTGAATTGATATGGTTGATACGGAGTATAAATGTCCGAAAGGTACACTATTCATTACATATACCAGCGCTTATGGTACTCTTAGAGATCTATTTGGGCACAAATTCAACCATAACGCATAATGGTCAGAAACCCATGTCCAAAATTTGTTCGTGTCCCTCACGAACCGCTTTTTAATCATATTTTCCAGGACCAATTGTAAAATTCAAATCCAACTAGTAATGACACATGCACTCCTACATTATACATAATATGGTAGTCATGATCCATTCATTACCTACAAGCGCAAATAAATGCGCCCTTCTTTCTGTCCAAATGTCGTGTCACTCACGTTTAGAGAGTTAACACATAAATAATAATAATAATAATTAAAAAAAAAATGGCAACACAAAAAAATAAGGTTGGCTTCAGAGAATAGAGCGTCGGCCTCATAATCGAGAGGTCGCAGGTAATTCGATCCTCGGTCGCTTCATATAAAAAACGTTAACAAATGATAGTTGCTGCTAGTGTTTGGCGTTCAACAAGAATGTGATAAAGCAATTTCCATATGGTGCTGCTCAGCGGCTGCCGCGGCCATGAGAAAAGGGGCAAAACAAATATCCGTCACCTTTGCTTCGGACAATAATAAATTTGGAGCATTTGGAGAAGTGCCATAAATGATAATCCGTTCTCCATTAATGCTGAAACAGTATAATTACATATTTTTAAAACAATGAGTCAATATTCTGTGAAGGATTTTGTTTCTTCCGTTCAAAAATAAAATGTAATGCATTAGGGCCCGTGTCGATTATGAAAATATTTAAAAAAAAATTTTGGCTGCAAAAACAGAAATACGTAATTACATATGGAATATGGTTTAAATTTCCACCAATGTTTAAAGGTCGGAGGTAAGCAATACATGTAGGTTCATAAATGCACCATAGGCATGATAGGTGTGATATTTTAGAACTGTGCTAAATTCAAAACTCAAAATGTTTTCAGGTAAAAAAAACATAAAACATAAACGATAAATGCGTATACACATTTCATATCATCGACATCTGTCCCGTAGAGAATCGCACAACACAAACATTATCTCAACATCATGATATGGTTTTTTTAAAATATTTTTTGATAAAGATACTTTTCACGTGATTTCTTAAAAAGACATTGTTTTATTATATTTTCTTAAGTTTCCCGTGGTAAAAATCCTTCTTTCTTCTCTTCCTTGATTTGAACAGAATGCCCGAACGATATCTCTGTGAAAGTCTGTAATGAGTCTACAGTCTCGATCTCTTACACATATAGCTGTCACACACAACCCAAGCGGATCATGGTAAATTATACAGTCTCATCTGTTCCTGGTGCTGCCATAAACGACATACATCATGCAAGATCTTGCACCACAGTTCAGCTTTGGGAACTCATCATGCTCTTATCCCCGGATTTCAATACCAATAGGCATAACCGAAAGTCACATGTCAAGCGGATGATTTCTGTCATGGAATGACCAATTGTTCGTTAATGTCACAGTGTTGAACAGGCAAGTACCTTTAAAGGAGAATTGTCCCTTCAGAGAAATTTCGCTTCAATGAGATGGACACAAACCAAGAAAACATCTTGGCAACGTGACCATTATGAGTGATGTAATGCAGAGAGACTTTTCTCTTTCTCAATTCGTATGTTAGAATAAGATTTTTTTTTTAATGTGATGACATGTAACTGTATTAGATACATAATATTAATTTATATTTGTCAAGACTGAAGTTCAAGTGCACGAGTTTATCGGAGAACGTCCATACATAAATTGCTTGAATGTTGTACATTTTCAAGTTAGGAAAAGGCTATTCAGTTAAATATTTTTAAGAGATTTAAAGCCTGAAACAATTGTGATTCTCTGTTACCCCTATCTTAGACGATGTTCCACCTACTGTTCAATCGCGATCATGTTGCACCGATGAATGTTGTGTAAACATATCATGTAATGTATCAGACAACTGTGACAATTCAATCAACAACATATCATGCCAAGACCAGGATGGTACCCTGTACAACTCTTCAGGTTAACATGCAATGGGCTACGATTCACCAACGTAACTTGCGACAGCAACTGACCAAGCTGGAAACAGTGCCAATGACACATTTCATGTTGGATCACAGGTAGGATTTGAAACATATATTTATATGGTTCTACCGAGTGAGTCAGAAAAAACAGACACCTAGAAAAATGTCAATAAAAAAAGCCATTTCATAAACCCTAAATTATTAGGGGTCTTCCCACGAGTCCTCGGTCCACGAGTCCTCGATCCACGAGTCTTCAGTCCCACGAGACCGAATATTTCTCCACGAGTCCTCGGTCCCACGAGGCCGAGTATTTTTCGCACGAGTCCCGCGTCCAAGAGTACTCGGTCTCACGAGTCCTCGATCCCACGAGTACTCGGTCCACGAGGCCGAGTATTTTCTGATTTATGATGGAAAAGTCTCAAATAAATAATAAATTCATGATTCAAGTTGTAATTAATACAACGGGCATTGGTTTGCTGCATTGGTAAATATGGCAATATTATGATTTATACTTGAGTAGCACCATGCTACTCTGAGGGGGACCACGGGGCACTGGCCCGGATACGGGAAAGGGGGCTCCGCAAAGGATTAAAGGAAATATAGAGAGAGAGAGAGAGAGAGAAAGAGGAAAGAGAGAGGAAGAAAAAAAATGGGGTGGGTAAGAAGACAAAGAGGAAAAGTGCAAAGGACAATTAACAAAAAAAAAAAAAAGGAGGAAGAAAAAAAGAGCCGGATAGGGAAAAGAGAGAGAGAGAGAGAGAGAGAAGAATTAAAAAAAAATAATAATTAAAAAAAAAGAGAAGAAAAAATGGGCCTGAGCCCGTCCTCCACAAAACTAAAATAACATGCGAGCAGAAAGTTTTGAGGCTAAATGAACATAATCTTTGTATATTGCAAAAATTATATTCCTGACGAAGACGCAGGTCCGTCGAAAATTTGACATGAAATGAATAAAGAAATTGGCGTTAATGCAATATCCCGACTATTTTTTTTTGTTTGATGACTCCAATAGGTGAAACGATATGTTGTTTAAAAATATAATAGATAATATAAATAATTAATCTGGATTTAATATAATAATAATAATAATAATAATAAAATATAAAATAAAAATATAACAATAAGTGAGGAAAAATTGTTAGAGTTCCATGGAAGAAAAAGGAGTGTGAAAGCCCATTTCAGCTTAAAAAAAAATATATATCAGGTTGGGGGGGGTGATTGTACATGCCATCCCCACCATTTGAATCGAGGATGCACCCCCCCCTGGTGCCTACGCCCCTGTTTGGGGTTCGTGTAATGTAAATCATTTGATAAGGATGTATTAGCATTTCTCAAGGATGTAAATCTTAATTTTTCATGTAAACCAAAGAACTGCAATCTTAAAAATATATTTGCAACTAATGGTGGTATCTCATTGGATTTGAAAAGGAATTGGGACTACTTTTACTTAGACGAGTTGTGAGAAGGTTTTGACTCTTGTCCGGGGACATCTCCGATATTCTTTTCCGTTGCGGAGAAACCCCCTATATTTTTTTTGGGTTTTTATTTTTGCGGGCGACGTCTCGGACACGCAGTGGCTGATCCAGCGGGGGGGGGCGGGGGCAGGGGACACGACCCCTATAATTTGAAAACCACTCATTTACCGTATATGTAAAACCAAAATTTTTGTGGCCCCCCCCCCATATCCTGTAATCCTGGACCTGCACTGCTGAGAAGAATTAGGGACGACTTTAGACGTAGTCCCAAATTAGTCTCAACCCTCTCCGCGAAATGAGATGCACCATTATTCTTCATGCTAGTGCCTAAGGTATTAACCACAACTAAATTAATTTATGTAGTATAATTCAGCTTACAATGACGAATACACTTTTCAAGATGTTTCATCGATGTTGAAAAACATCCTGATTAGAGAAAATATGGTATGAGAAAAACTCGGCCTCGTGGGACCGAGGACTCGTTGGATCGAGGTCTCGTGGGACCGAGGACTCGTGGACGAGGACTCGTGGGACGAGGACTCGTGGGACTGAGGACTCGTGGGACCGAGGACTCGTGGACCCTCCCAATTATTATACTTCCAATTTCTAATTGTGCAAAAGTGGGAGTAAATTCAAAATAACAAAAAGCTATAAAACAGCAACTCGATCCTGATTAAAAAAGCATAACTTTTTAAAGAGAATTTCATGACGAAGTCGGAAACTTTCTTATGATTTTCATGATTTTCTTGTATCTTGTGCCCACTGAGGCGTGAAAACATCGGGATTTTTTATGATTTAAATCAAATAAAAGTACTCCCCGAAAGAATTGTTATATTCAATCAAAGTAAGAATTTTGAATTTTAGTCCGTACGTGAGAAAAGGCCTTTTCCAGTCTCACGTGCTCACTGAAGCATGAATTTTTTAATAAATGCCATAGGATCATTGACACGTGCCCAAAGAATTTAAATAAAACCCAAAATGTTATTGAGATGCTTTCTAGTGCATAAAATGACTACAATGACTCTTCGTAATTCTAAAATGGCCTATTTTTTGGTTGATTGATGGGTTTATTCAACCGTGAACGGATGGATAATGGTTGCATACACTTCCAAAACAGGAACCCTCACATTTGATCGATTATACCATGGCAAAGAAGGAAAAATCGCAGTTTTGGCAATTTTTACTGCATGCTCACTCAACCGTGAAATTTGACGCAAATTTCGTTTCCGCATGTTGGAAGCACGTTTTGCATCATTCTGACGTGTAAATTGTTTAAAATCTTAAAATGGGTCCGATATCATTGAATCAAAGTTGTAATTTTAGTCCTGTGAACTTCTAAAAATTACATTTTTGCATTCAACCATTAATCACTGAAGCATGACGTATATGATTTTTCTTAAAATTCGCTCCTATGGTAGCTAATAAATTCCTACATGGACATATAATATATTTTGTTAATCCTCCTGGTTAAAAATTATTGATATCTGAAATAGGGGGAACTTTCTTTTTGTTTTGTGTTTATATTCGATATGTTACCAATAAGTTATTTATAGAATTATGTATCGCTCTCTCTTTGTAATGTTGACAAAATACCATGTACATTTTTTACTCGTGATGTCTAATAAATTCAATTCAATCTTAATGTGAACAGAAAGAAACAAGAGATTTGGAATCATTATAATATATTCAAACAAAGCATACCTATTCACAACAAGAAAGGTATCACTGGCTTTGTTTTCAGCTTGGTCAGTGGCTGTACATGTGACGTTGGTTGATTGCTTTCCATTGCATGTTAAACCTGTAGAGTTATGGAAGGACAAATGTTTCCCTGTGTATTGTGAATGGGAAAATGCTATGTTACCTGTGAGAGCAGTGTACCATTATGACTAATTTGAAACAAATATTCAGTTGACATTATTATAGACTTTTATCTTTCACACGAAAGTTTTGGTTGTGAATTATTACTATATGTACATATTTTTAATTGCATCAATTGCTTAAAATCCTCTATCTTCCCATTCCTTTGCCTTTTAAGACGATGTTCCACCACAATTGAATGCAACTATTTTGTTAATGATGACGGCTGCATAAGCATTTCGGTGTAATGTGTCAGACAACTGCGACAATTCAATCAACAGCATTTATTGCGAAGACCAAGATGGCACCCGTATAAACTCTACAGGCTTATCATGTAATGGAAAGCAATCAACGCAACGTCACATGTACAGCCACGGACCAAGCTGGAAACAGAGCAATGACACCTTCTTGTTGTGATAGAAGGTAGGCTTTGTTTAAATATATTATAATGATTCCAAATCTCTTTGTTTCTTCTGTTCACATAAGACTGAATTGAATTTATTAGACATCACTAGTAAAATGTACATGGTATTTTGTCAACATTACAAAGAGAGAGAGCGATAAATAAATACATAAATCCTATAAATAACTTATTGGTAACATATCGAATATAAGGTGTCATAGTTCAATATATAATTATCCATTGATATAAGATATACAAATAATTCGAACATAAGATTGTATCCCGATTGATTTTCAAACCTCTGCATTAACAGCTCGATTTGCAAAAAAAAAAACTGATTAGAAGGACATCAAGATGGACATGGGTTTCTGGGCTAATTACTTTATATTGAAAACGCTGTGAAGTTTATGCCTTTATCACAATTTACAGTTGAAAAGTTCAATCCACAAAGTTTTAGCCATACTTCATTGTGTTTCAATATACCAGTTAGATTTTAAACAATATATTCATTCATTCCTGATAACGAAAGGACGGTTATGGAAGACAAAATTGTTTCCCCTGTGTATTGTGAATGGGAAAATGCTATGTTAACTGTGAAAGCAGTGTACCATTAGGACTAAATTTGAAACAAAAATATTCAGTTGACATTATTATAGACTTTATCTTTCACACGAAAGTTTTGGTTGTGAATTATTACTATATGTCATGTACATTATTTTTAATTGCATCAATTGCTTAAAATTCCTCTATCTTCCCATTCCTTTGCCTTTTAAGGACGATGTTCCACCAACAATTGAATGCAACTATTTTTGTTAATGATAACTGCTGCATAAGCCATTTCGTGTAATGGGTCAGACAACTGCGACAATTCAATCAACAACATTTATTGCGAAGACCAAGATGGCACCCGTATAACTCTACAGGCTTATCATGTAATGAAAGCAATCAACCAACGTCACATGTACAGCCACGGACCAAGCTGGAAACAGAGCCAATGATACCTTTCTTGTTGTATAGAAGGTAGGCTTTGTTTAAATATATTATAATGATTCCAAATCTCTTTGTTTCTTGTTCACATTAAGATTGAATTGAATTTATTAGACTTCACTAGTAAAATGTACATGGTATTTTTGTCAACATTAACAAAGAGAGAGCGATAAAAAAATACATAATTCTATAAATAACTTATTGGTAACATATCGAATATAAGGTGTCATAGTTCAATTATAATTATCCATTGATATAAGATATACAAATAATTCGAACATAAGATTGTATCCGATTGATTTTCAAAACCTCTGCATAACAGCTCGATTTTGCAAAAAAAAAAAAAAAACTGATTAGAGGACATCAACATGATCAAGATGACATGGGTTTCTGGCTATTACTTTATATTGAAACGCTGTGAAGTTTATGCCTTATCCACAATTTACAGTTGAAAAGTTAAATCCACAAAGTTTAGCCATACTTCTCAATTGTGTTTGATTTTTCAATATACCAGTTAGAATTTTAATAATGATATATTCATTCATTCCTGATAACGGAAGGACGGTTATGAAAGGACAAATTGTTTCCCTGTGTATTGTGAATGGAAAATGCTATGTTACCTGTGAGAGCAGTGTACCATTAGGACTAAATTTGAAACAAAAATATTCAGTTGACATTATTATAGACTTTTATCTTTCACACGAAAGTTTTGGTTGTGAATTATTACTATATGTACATTATTTTTCATTGCATCAATTGCTTGAAATTCCTCTGTCTTCCCATTCCTTTGCCTTTTAAGACGATGTTCTACCAACAATTGAATGCAACTATTTTGTTAATGATGACTGCTGCATAAGCATTTCGTGTAATGTGTCAGACAACTGCGACAATTCAATCAAACAACATTTATTGCGAAGACCAAGATGGCACCCCGTATAACTCTACAGGCTTATCATGTAATGGAAAGCAATCAACCAACGTCACATGTACAGCCACGGACCAAGCTGGAAACAGAGCCAATGATACCTTTCCTGTTGTGATAGAAGGTAGGCTTTGTTTTAAATATATTATAATGATTCCAAATCTCTTTTGTTTCTTGTTCACATTAAGATTGAATTGAATTTATTAGACTTCACTAGTAAAATGTACATGGTATTTTGTAACATTACAACGAGAGAGCGATAAAAAAAATACAAATTGTATAAATAACTTATTTGGTAACATTCTAATATAAGGTGTCATAGTTCAATTATAATTATCCATTGATATAAGATATACAAATAATTCGAACATAAGATTGTATCCGATTGATTTTCAAACCTCTGCATTAACAGCTCGATTTTGCAACAAAAAACTGATTAGAAGGACATCAAGATGGACATGGGTTTCTGGGCTAATTACTTTATATTGAAACGCTGTGAAGTTTATGCCTTATTCACAATTTACAGTTGAAAAGTTCAATCCACAAAGTTTTAGCCATACTTCAATTGTGTTTCATATACCAGTTAGAAGTGGAATGCCGGATCTCATCGGAGTGAGTGTGATGAGCTGAATTTTTCTTCTTCGCACCCTTCAGCTTGTCGTGAGAGGTTGCATTAAATCGGCACATCTGGGGACGCATCGCCTGTAGAAATTCACTAGACCCAAGAATTCCGTAGTTTGCGAAGTGATGACGGAGGTTGGAAGTCAAGGACGGCTTGGATTTTGTCTGGAAGAGAGAGATGCCGTTGCTATTGTTGACTGTCCAAGGAATGTAAGCGATGTTACACAAAGTTGACACTTCGCAGGGTTGATGATGACGCTGTATTCGGCGAAGCGTTTGAACAGCGTCCTGAGATGGCGTTCGTGTTCGTCTTGGGTTCGGATTGCCACGAGTACGTCGTCGATGTAAGCGTATGCGAATGGCAGTCCGCGTAGAACCTCGTCCATGAAGCGTTGGAAAGTTCGGGCAGCGTTACGTAAGCCAAAAGGCATGCGAACGTATTAAAAAAGTCCAAATGGTGTCGTGATCGCCGTTTTGTGAACGTCAGCGGGGTGTACTGGAATCTGATGAAAGGCTTTTGACCAAGTCGAGTTTAGAAAAAACTGTCATGCCTTCAAGATTGGTGAAAAGTCCTGAAGATGTGGAACTGGATATCGGTCGGGAATGGTGTTGCGATTTAATGCGCGTGAATCGCCACATGGACGCCAGTCTCGGGAGTTTTCTTCGCGACCATATGAAGTGGTGACGACCAGTTGCTTTTCGAGGGGCGAATGATGCCTAGTTCAAGCATGTGTCAAACTCCGCTTCGCAACGTTATGACGATCATGAGCGAGACGGCGTGGTCGAGCGGCAACCGGTGGTCCTCTCGTTTCGATGTGGTGTGTGACTTGGTGCTTGACACTAGCGTTGTCATACACAGGGTGTGTGATGCTAGGGAAAATCTTGAACAAGTGCATCGAATCGGGTGCCAGTAGATTGGATTGTTTTCAGTTTCAGGGGCGCGGGACTGACGAAGAAGGCATAGAAAGACTATCTACTGAGATACTTGTTGGTGGCGTCAATGAGGCGACGATGGCGGAGATCGACGAGGAGTCCGATTGAGCGAGGAAGTCGGCCGAGGATGGGCGTATGAATGTCGGCTATGATGAAGACCCATCGAAAGACACGCCGCAGACCAAAAATTGAGAGTAAGGGAACGTTCTCCATAGGTATTGATGCTGGAGTGATTCGCTGCCTGCAATTTGAGGTTGGACGGTGACGATCGCCTTTCAGTTTTTGATGGAGGGACAGCGCTGACCTCCGCTCCCGTGTCGACCAGGAAACGCATTCCTGATTGTTGGTCAGTGATGTAAAAAAGGCGACTTTTGTTAGGGGCACCAGTGAGGCTCGTCGCCATCAGCCGCTGGTGTTCCCGTTTCCCTGGTTTATTGATGAAGATGATGATCGTCGGCAGGGTGGTCGACATTGACGAGCGTTCTCGCCATACGTGCGATGATACCAGCACTCGTCGAAGTCAGTGGGCGGAGCGGGGCTGCTACTTGGCGGTGAGGTCGCACCGTTCCTTCGCGTGGTCGATCGACCTCGACTGCGACTAGGCTCTCGATCCCGAAGTTGTAGGGATAGCGTTTTCATCTGCATCGCCAACCGGTGTACCTCATCCTGCAATTGCTGAAAGGACGTACCAGTAGGTGGAGTTGAGGGTGGGGTGGCTACAGCGTGCACGTAACTCGGGGACGTGGCGACGGCCAGGATTCGATCGGCGAGTTCGGCCACCTGTGCGACAGTGAGTGCGTTGCTCGACGACGCTAATATCTGTTGCACGTTAGTTGGCATTCGCTGAACAGACAGCTGACGTAGAATGCTGTCCTCAAGCACACGATCGCCCAGTAGTTGTTTCATCCGACGTAAAAGTTGAGTCGGTGTCCGATCACCGAGTTCCTCTTCAGTCAAAAGTTGCTGGAGTCGGCGTTGCTCCGACACCTAAGTACGAGCAACAAGGGCCGCCTTCAACGTTGTGTAGGGATTTGATGGAGGCTTGGTAATTAGGAGATCGCGTGCCTCCTGGGCGATATCGGGGGAGAGGGAAGAAACAACGTAAGCATATTTCGAGTCCTCTTTCGTGATGTGACGTGTTGTAAACTGCGCCTCTACTTGAGCGAACCAAACCATAGGATCTTGTGGCCAGTAAGGCGGGAGCTTGATGTTGGCAACGGCGGCGTTGTCGACCACGGCGGCGGTGTCGGATATCGAGTTCGAGTCATTGTCTTTTTTCTGAGCGAGATCAACGAGGACCGCACCAGCTACGTTCGACTGGTCAGTCATTGTGGATGAACGTCGGAGGTCACCAATGTGGGAAAATACGTATATTTTCACTCACCAGGCTGCGTCAGTTGATTCAAATGTCCTGTTCATCCGATCCGAGGGGCGGCGATCGGGAGGGATATTATATAATCCTCGAAGTTGAGTATTTAGTTCATGGTATTGCACAAGTCCCGATGATATAAATAAATGAACGAAGATGACATGAAAATATATACACAAGTATAGATGCGAAGCGAGCGGTAATATAATGTCAGCGAATATATCGAGAATGGAATATATAGCAGATGGAATATATTACAAATTTATGATGAAGAACGGAAGATGACGATATAAGAGTTCCGCTGGTGAAAAGCGATTATAAATGCGATTGATGTGAAGTTGGAATATGTTCACGAAAGTCACAGAAATAAATCAAAGTTCGCGAGAACTAAACACAACGTAAACGATTTATTCCAGTTATTGGTATTCCAAAGAAATGATAAAGTTATTCAGAGTCGCGACAACTTGTAGGAGTTTCCACGTTGGAATCGAAACAAGAAGTGTTGGAGGCGAGAAAAAGATGAAATTGGGTGAGAAAGTCTTTTTTCGGAGCACATGGAATAATTTATTGTCATTGGTGAATTTCCATGTCAATAACTCGTTTCCATGCGAACGGAGGAGTGGCAATCGTGTCAATGACTTTCAAATGTTGATATTCAATATTATAATAATGCGATATATTCACAGAAGTTAAAACAAAGAACAAACGCGACCGGAAAATGTTACACAAAGAACTCCAGTGCAAAGTGTCAATTGTGGCTAAAAGTACGATTAATTATTAACAAACTGGCGTCTAGATGATGTGGAGTTCCTACATCATCAACAACATATCATGCCAAGACCAAGATGGCACCCGGTAAACTCTACAGGGTTAACATGCAATGGGCAACAATCTAACAATGTCGCCGGAGCAAATGCCATTGAATCAAAACTGTCAATTTTATGCAGCTGCGAGATAATTACCTTGAAAATTTTAGGGAATATGTAATTGTTATTTTAAAATTTTTTTTATAGATGAATAAAATGTATAGCATTTGAAATCCACTTTTTAGACGATGTTCCGCCCACCATTGAATGCGATTATTCCATCAACGATGAATGTTGCGCAAACATATCGTGCACTGTGTCAGACAACTGTGACAATTCTCTCAACAACATATCTTGCAAAGACCAAGATGGCACCCCGTACAGCTCGACAGGTTTATCATGTAATGGTAAACAAGCCACTAACGTCACTTGCACAGGCATTGACCAAGCTGGAAATAGTGGCAACCACACCTTTCTGGTTGCAGGTATGTCTGAATAATTTCTTTATGCTTCAACACACACCGTTTCTATTTAAGTTAGGGCTCTCATCTGTTCATGCAAGCTTGTATTGTAGCTGGTTTTTAGACTGCATTTCCTATAACTTAGAGGATGATTATAAAATATATCAGCTTATACGATGAACAAAAAAGAGACATTTAAGATGTCTGAAATATGATTATGATATTTCAATTCTAATCTATTTATTTGTCCATTTTAGACGATATTCCACCGAATATCAAATGCAATTACGTTGTGAACGATACCGGATGCGTAAACATATCATGTGATGTTTCTGACAACTGTGACGATGAAATCAACATTAATTGTCAGGACCAGAATGGTACCGCATACAATTATTCAAACTTCACATGTGATGGAAAACACACCGCTAACGTCAGTTGCGCGGTTACTGATCAAGCTGGAAATAATGGCAGTGAAACCATTATCATTGGTAAAGTTCTTCTCTGGTAGTGAATTTCTAAACGCAATTTCAAACATGAACGATGAGACGTCAGGGGGGGCGGGCGGGTAGGATTGTATGTGAATAAATCTATTTCATGCAGCACAAAAAAAAGCAAATGCAAAATAAACACAAATAAAAAACATGTCCTATGTGATCGCTTGTTATGCAAATGGAGTGAAAAAAATAGATCTGACTTCTTATTATTGCAGTTCAAGTCTATAATAACATGAACGTTAAAACAAGAAGTTCCATTAATAATACAGTCATTACAGTCACTAAAGTTGAATTCACACAAGGCGAATTGTGACGATTTTGTAAAGCGCCATGTATTGACAAAATAGGGGATACCCGTTATTCCGAAGGTTCCTCATTCCGAAAACGAAATAGGGTTCTTTATAACGAAGGTTCGTCATTCCGAAAAACAACTAAGGTTCGTTATTCCGAAGGTTCGTCATTCCGAAGGTTCGTCATTCCGAAAACGAAAAAGGGTTCATTATTCCAAAGGTTCGTTAATCCGAAAATTAAATAAGGTTCGTTTTTCCGAAAATGAAATAAACTTATTTTAGTAACAAAAATTGTGTTGTAGTTCAAAAACAATATGATATTATGCAATAATAGTCTCAGCGGAGGATGATACATGTGTATTTTTGGGGCAAAGCATGTATTGCATCAATAAGTGGCGTGGATCAAGCTTTATTTTGGTTTTATCTAAGCAATTGCTGCCTGAGCGAATGGATTAAGAATGTTGGGGACTGTGTGTTGGTCACCTTTGGATAACCTCCAGATAAGGGTGTCATGATTTAACAGCTTCTGCTGTTAATTTTTGATCTTCGGAGAATTTGTTTCACAACATTATCAACGGTGACTTCTACCGATAAAGAATTCGCTACTAAAACGGGCCTCTATCACTCCATAACTAAATAATTAATTCCGCAATTATATCCGCTTCGTCTTTATTTTATGAAGTTATTTCGAAACATTATCGGCGGTGAGTTCTTCCGCTTAATAATAAGTTTCTCTTCTAATTTGGGCCTTTATCACCCCATGACTAAATAATCGATTCCGCAATTATATCCACTCTGTCTTTATTTCATAGAAAAGTGTTTTTTCGAAACATAATCGGCGGCGACGTTTTTATCTTCTGATAAAGATTGATTTCCGCCGTTGTTTTGATATGATTTCTTTCATATTCATAAATAAATACGGAACGAATACAACTGCGGAATTAATTATTTAGTTATGGATAGATAACGGGCCGATGTAAGAAGCGAAAGTATTCTTTATCGGAAGAGGTCGCCGTCGATAATGTTTCGAAATAGATTCTTTATGAAATAAAGACGGAGCGAAAACAGGTGCGGAGTTGTTATTTAGTTATGGCGTGATAACGGTCCGTTTTAGTAGCGAATTCTTTATCGGTAGAAGTCGCCGTTGATAATGATGTGAAAAACAAATTCTCCGAAAATCAAACTTTAACAGCAGAAGCTGTTCAATAATGACACCCCTCTCCCGAACCCCCCCCTCCCTATCTGGAGGTTATTCACGGGTTACCAACACACAGTCCCCTACATTCTTAATCTATTCACTCAGGCAGCAATTGCTCAGATAAAATCGAAATCAAGCTTGATTCCCCCCCACTTCTTGATGCAATACATGCTTTGCCCCCAAAATACACATCTATCATTCTCCACTGAGACTATTATTGCATAATATCATATTGTTTTTGATTACAACACAGTTTTTGTTACTAAAATAAGTTTATTTCATTTTCGGAAAAACGAACCTTATTTCATTTTCGGATTAACGAGCCTTCTGAATAACGAACCCTATTTCGTTTTCGGAATGACGAATCTTCGGAATAACGAACCTTATTTCGTTTTCGGAATGACGAACCTTTGGAATAACGAACCCTATTTCGTTTTCGGAATGACGAACCTTCAGAATAAGGAACCCTATTTCGTTTTTGGAATGATGAACCTTCGGAATAACGCCACAAATGGTCGGATTAACGAACCCTTTTTTATTTTCGGATAAACGAACATCGAGGTATAGGCATTTTACGTGTTGCAGAATGACGAACATTCGGAATAATGAACCTTCGGAATAACGAACCTTCGGAATTACGAGGTGTAGGCCTAACCGAAAAATAGTAGTATCTCAATGATAAACTTTAATTTAATTAAACTTTGTTTCAGTCGGAAGCGCGTTTTTACTTCTGTTCTATGGTTGCCTAGCAAAGCAGCTCAAAATAAAATGCGCCATGTTGATGTTGATGAGCCCTGTCCATGCAGTTGGCTAGACCCTCTCTCTTTATGGCAATGTGTAGAATCGCCACCCATCGCCTTATAAGTCGACGATTAGTTTTATATCGTAGATGACTGGTGTGTCTCGAGGATCATTTTGAAATTGCCAGTTCATTTGACCCTGTCACTGTAAATATGATGTATAAATTTATCTTGAGTGTGTGTTTATTTTGAGTGTTTTTGTTTTTTTGAGTGTGAATCTTTCATATCATATTGTATTTTATGTATCACCTGATTATAACGTTTTGTACTCATATGTCTGGTTTTTGAATAAATTAAACTTGAACTTGAACTTGAACTTGAAGATATTCTGGAGCCAAATGTTTGAGATTTAGTTATTTGCGTAATTCTGCATCCGTAGCGACTTCCTGCGGACTCGTTGACATTTGACATTTCAAAATTTCGCAGGCTTGGTGCCGTAATTTTGCGTTATACTACGGTTAAGTTACGGACAGTAATGCTACAGTCACACAGACACTTAGGGGAGACCGGGGATGGAAGTTACAATATTCACATATCGGGCCAAATAATTCTAATGAAAGAACTCACGCACTCCATCTTGAGTCTGTACTTAGCCTATTATGTTAACTAAAACTTGAGGCATATAAAACTTGAAAACATGTAAACACTAATTAACTACAGCTTAATTAATGAAGACAACCTACCCCGTATACGGGTTACGTTGTTACACCATACGGGGTAAAATGTTACAATATGTAAACATACGGGGTAAGTTGACAATGTGTAAATCTCTTATACCATACTTTTGTTTCAACTTTCGAGTTTCTTGGCATCGGTAACAATAGATCAAGTAGAGCTCTAGAATAGACAAAAGTAATAATAGAAACATGAAAATATAAACACCTGAAAATTGAGACAAAATGTAATTTTACATATGTAATGTAATTGGGGTAAGTTGTTACATCGACATGGGGTAAGTTGTTGTAACAACCTACCCCATGGGTGATTTACACACAAAATGAACTGTAGCACAGCCATTAAGCAGAATTACAGGGCATGGCTAGAGGGTATATTACTATTAGTGACATATACATGTACTACATTTACAGTACCAGACTATCATCATGTGCCTTCAGTTGTAAGAGCTATTACAAATTTCAATTTTTATCAAAAATTTATTTTAAACTGTAAAAGATGGTTTTTGTTGATTTACTTTTTAATAAAACAACGGAGAAACCTCACGACCGGCAGTTCATCGCAGCTATGTGTAGGCTGTATATAGATGCCATAGGTTACGGACAGTAATGCTGCAGTCACACAGACACTTTGGGGAGACCGGGGATGGAAGTTACAACATTCACATATCGGGCCAAATAATTCTAATGAAAGAACTCACGCACTCCATCTTGAGTATGTACTTAGCCTATTATGTTTGCTTAAACCTGAGGCATATAAAACTTGAAAACATGTAAACAATAATTAACTACAGCTTAATAAATGAAGACAATTTTTTTTGTAACAACCTACCCCGTATACGGGTTAGGCTGTTACACCATACGGGGTAAAATGTTACAATATGTAAACATACGGGGTAAGTTGGCAATGTGTAAATCTCTTTTACCATACTTTTGATTCAACTTTCGAGTTTCTTGGCATCGTTAACAATAGATCAAGAAGAGCTCTAAGAATAGACAAAATAGTAAATAATAGAAGAAAAAAAATTTTAACGCCCGAAAATTTAGACAAAATGTAATTTTTCATATGTAATGTAATTGGAGTAAGTTGTTTAATCGACATGGGATAGGTTGTTGAAATATGAATTATAATATACTGTACAAAAACATGCCGACCCCATGGGTGATTTTACACAGAAGATAAACTGTAGCACAGCCATTAGGCAGAAATACAGGGCATGGCTAGGGGGTATATTAGTGACATATACATGTACTATAATTACAACACCAGACTATCATCATGTGCCTTCAGTTGTAAGACCAATTACATATTTCAATTTTCGTCAAAATTTACTTTAAACTGTAAAAAATGGTTTTTGTTGATTTACTTTTTAATAAAACAACGAAGAAACCTCACGACCGGTAGTTCATCGCAGCTATGTGTAGGCTGTATATAGATGCCAGTTAGCACATCGTCTCTTGTTCCAGCTTAGCACACTGAGAACTGTAACAGCTGACACGTGTAACTTCCATCCCCGTTCTCCCCTACGTTGAGTTACGTCCGGTAGCGTCCATTTTTTTTTCTTTTCTGCAGATCCCAACGGATGCCTTCCCGTCATAGTCAGCAGAGGAAATAGTGATAATTTTGGTCATCCAATGAAACAAAGAAATACATAAGAAATGACAGAATAGAAGATGAAATAAGGATAAAACGTAACTAAACGTAAGCGTCTATGTGACTGCAGCATTACGTCTACTATAACCCTACGGATGCCTGCGTCCATGTTGCATACACTAATGTAGTAGGCTACAAAAATATATCTATGTGGGACTATGTATCATGAATAATCATCATATGCAAATTGATATGTTAATATGGTCAGGCGGGCGCGGCGTTGTTCATTCAACCTGTTCAGTGATTCTTTAATTAACATTTCAACACCCCCCCCCCTCATAGGAGCGATGCAAATATGTGCTGTCAGACTGTTCTGGCTTGTTTTGTTTTGTTCGTGTTTTGTACCCAATTGTATACACACAGCAACCTCTACGCCCGAAACAGCCCCTGATTTAATGCTACAGTCACACAGACACTTACGTTGAGTTACTCGTCCGGTTGCGTCCAAAAATTTTCTGTTCTATCTATTATTCTTATGATTTCTTTGTTTACTGGATGAACGAAATTATTCAATATGTCCACTGCTGACTATGACGGGTAGGCATCCGTGCGATCCGCAGAAAAGAAAATATTTTTGGACGCAACTGACGTAACTCAACGTAAGTGTCTGTGTGACTGTAGCATAAATGCTACAGTCACACAGACAATTACGTTAAGTTACGTTTTTGTTGTTTTATCTAATTTCATTTTCTATTCATCATTTTTTAGGTATTTCTTTGTTTTATTGGATGAACGAAATTATCGCATGAATATCAGTTATTTCAACTGTTGACTATGATGAGAAGGCATCCGTGGGATCCGCAGGAAAAAAAAGAAGAAGACTTTTTGAGCGCAACGCGGACGTAACTCAACGCAAGTGTCTGTACGTGTGACGTTAGCATTAGAGCGGGATTCCTCGACCAATGGGTCGGGAATGAAGAGAGGGAGAGAACCAAGATACACTCGCGTAGCGCAACCACCCCCCCCCCACTAACAGAAGAATTGAGTCCCGCTCTACCGATTATGAATTATTCATCCTCCCCCCCCCCCCACTTACAAAAGAAAGGAATTCGTGTCTACGCCGTGAACGATAGAATCTAGACTAACTTTCACCAGCTGACCAACTGGCTCTACACCTACGGTTGATTAGCGGGAGGAAGGCATGACTGCATCTCTTTTTAAATTAATAAAAAAAAAACAAAATTATTTACTTTTTACTACATCACCCATTACCATGCTGAATTACCGCTGCTACACGATATGTCGTCATTTACCCACTCACAGATTCAAGTCTATTTGGTAGAAGTAATAGCCACTTCTTTAAGCTCTCGAGCTCAATCGAGTATTTAGACAGCAAATGTAAATGTATCATTTCATTACTTTATGTTGTGATATAAAGTTTCCAGAAAAGGAACGTGCACCTGGTTTATATGTACAAATGTATTACTTTATGACATGTGTACATGTGTAGATTTATACGCCCGGTATTCAATGAAAGCGCATGAAGTTTATTTTTAATCTGTCTATTTCAAATTCGGCTTCGCTTGCTCAAATGATTGGTTTGTATTTCAAAATTGTGTAAAACACTTTGGGGTTGTTTTTATTATATTTATGTAAAAAATGACGAGGTTATTTTTCGCTGTGAATTAAATTTAAAGCAAAATTATTACTCATCATGAGACTGAATTATAGAAGAAACTCTCCCAAAGTGATTGTGCAAGGTTGATATGCACCTGAAAAAAAAATTTGTGTGCTGCAAGGTTTTTGAATTAACAAAATGATAAGAAATTTACCCAATTCTTCTGATAGTAACATGCACTGGACACAAAAATGTATGCATGGGACTACACACGAATGATTGGGCCGAACATTTCAACTATTGAAAAATAGTTTTATTTATTTATTTCTATTTATTTATTTATTTATTTATTTATCTTTTTATTGGGCGGTCATATCATGACTATGAGGGCATTTGAGGAGCGCTCCCTGATCTTTCTGCTATAATATTCTACCTATATACCATGAAAATAACTTGATGACTCACATTAATTTTGTTCACCTTTCCCATTGTACTAATTTATCTTAAATGCTACATAAAAAACCCCGAACACTATAATTTGGAATTAAGAACTATACATGTCTATTCTTTTGAAAATACTACGTGATCACTTTAATAATCAAGCTTGTTTCTATTGATATCTAGCATTCTGTCCATACTCGATTGTCGAAAATGAACATGGACTGAAGCTGAATTTTTCTGCTACAGTAGTGAATCAGACAGCATTTAATGAACGATCTAGAAACTGCATACCTAATATAGGTAAGTATTGATTTCTGTATTTCTCTTATTTTTTCTTCATTAAAGTGGATTATCAAGATAATCCCCAGAATCCCCAGTCAAAAATAAATTTGGACGCAGATAATTATTTCTATCAACGCATGCATGTGACATCAGATATATCCATGTTTATGTTGAAGAGCGTGTACCCTTATTATGGTTGAAATAAATTAGAAGAATCAGTTCAGAGGAAAAGTGAAATTATTATTGGAATGGAAAAAAATAGGACTAAGGATAGATACCATCGGCACCTATTTTCTTTGTTTTATTCGTGTGTATCTTGTTGGGGGTCGGGGAAAGTGGACACACCATCGTCAAATCGTCAGTTCTTTAATCTTCTAACCTCTTCTTCATCATATCATAAGTCCAGCCGTCTTTCATATCAGACACCATCTGAGGTCGACCTCCCACTCTTTTGCTATTAAAAACATCCAGGCACATGAATGTATTGGTACATCATACTCGAAATATGGTGCACGATCATTATAATATTTGCATATGTGTTTCTTTTAGTCTAATCTTGAAACTTACACATCGTGTTACTCAATAATTTAATCCAATACCAATTTTAGGGCGTCTACCAATGTATTCACGCGTATGTCGTTGGGACCCAGGATCATTTACAGCCGTATGGGACAACATCACGGAACGGAACTGTTCACAGTACATACCCTTCGTGGAATTGAAAAGAATTTCTTTGGTGGGTTTTATATTTTGATTTTTTTTTAAGGGGGGGGGGTTCCCTCCATGTAGCCTATAATTTGATGGAGGGCCAACTTTTGTAAACCTATAACCCATACTTTTGATACGGTGACACTAATTTGAACCCCCTTGTTGGCGTCAGACGTATGGCATGCGTTTAACGTAGCAGCAAATAAAAACATGATATCCCTTGAGTTTTAGGGGCAAGGTTCAGACTTCCTAAAATTACAAAAGCTTGTGGCAAGTTATAATGAAATTATAATAATAACGGTGGCTTCTTCACGCGTGACGCTCAAATATCTCAATAGTCAACAGACTGAATCGAAAACTTGAAATTGCCAGTAATCGGCGTCACCATGACCACCGAGGAGTAAGTTGCGCGTCATGCGTAACAAAAACACGATTATTATAATAGTTCCAATGTCCAAAGTCTCCACTCCTTACCTTTCATCCTCGTTCTTTTGGCAAATTAAAAAAAAGGAACCCTATCATAAACTTTTAAATCCAACAGTTAGATATCACAACAGCCAATGTGGAAAACATCTCTTATGAAGTCATACTTGCAACTAATGATGGCACCACTATCATCGCAGAAAGTCTTCGACTCATTGCGATGATTCTTCAGAAAATAGTTCTCGTTATGCTACCGTCTGAAGAGGTTGAGTATTACAACTTCATTTATTTATTTATATTCGATTTCTTTTAAGGTAGGCACTCGTATGTGATTGGACTGGCAGACGTGAGGAAGAGGGATGTTGGGTGCATGTTACGGATTTATTAGCTAATGTTGAGTACATCTTAAAGAAACACTGGCATTTCCCAAATTTTATTTGAAATGTGTCGCTACGTTACGAAGTCGATTTATTATCAAAATAAAAAATATATCCAAACGCTGTATAGAAAATTTGTCAAAAATACACTAAGCAAACCCCCTTCCCCAATTTACGCCCTACTGAACACGTGACAATCGTATTAATGTGTTCCACATCATGTCATCTGGAATGCATTAAAATGAATGCATATTGCCATGTTATGGCAATAAATCAAATGATATGATGCAAATTCTACTCATTAATTTATTTTTAAAAATCACACTACACTGTTAGAAAAAATTAAACAAGTTGTTTAAAATCTTAAACACCTGCGTGTTAACCGGTGAATCGCACAGCGTTGTTTAGAAATTAAACAACCCGTATATGTAGTTGTTTAAAACTTTAACACTCTTGTTGTTTAAAAGTTTAAACAACCTGTTGTTTAATGGTTGTTTAAAATATCAACAGTATTGTTTAACGCTTCTCTCCAAAAATAAAAACGTTTCAACTTTTAGTTGAAAAGTGACTAGACAGATATTATAGCAATTCTCAAAATATTTTAAAAATTCATATTTCATATGGTGTTAAGTAAATTAATCTGGTATTAGCATATGTGATTTAAGAGGTGACGAGTATGGGCGTGTGAGTACATGTGTGTGTGTGTGTGTGTGTGTGTGTGTGTATGTGCATGCGTGCGTGTGTGTGAGTATGTATGTACGTTTGTACATATGAGTATTTTTATATAATCGTTAACGAATATTTAAATGAATACTTTGATTCGATCAGGTAACCATGAACGTAATCCAAATCGTCGATAACGTTCTTGACGCTCCAGACGAAGAATTCATGATGGCCACCGATGTTGAAGCACCAACCACTATCCTCTACTCCATGGACCAACAGATTACACTCTATCAGACACAAGGCAATGGGGGCAATTTCACGTTCAACGGGGAAAATATAGCCGTAATTGCCCTCCAGATTTCAGAGTCGAGTCTGAACACAGGTCTAGGGTTCGGCACCTCGAACATGGATATTCATGAACCGCAAATATCCTTCGAACCTGATAATCTCCCAATTGCTGAGCGTCAAACATTCATCGAGCTTCCCAAAGAAATACTGCCGCAGACTGAAGAAGGTGTGGAAAGCTATTTTTAATGGAAACAGATAAAACGTTTCCCTTTCAGATGCAATACTCATACTACAAAAAATATGAATTTGACACAAGAGCAACCATGCACAAGAGAAATCACGCATTCAAATATCTTTAAAAGATAAGCTTTTTTAAAAATATATTTTTAATATAAACCCCTCCCAAAAAGTTTCGCAAGTGGACTTTGGGCCATGATAACTTTTCAGGTACGCTTTAGTTATTCCTGATATTCATACCATTTGAAAGATAATTTATTCCCCTGTTTATTGATATCCTATTTGTAATGATTTTGTCATGCTTCAATGCACAGAATATCAGAATATGGAGAAATGTAAAAAGTCAAATGTTGCAAAATGCATTCATCAAAGTGAAGTTCCGCCACTCGACTTTAGGCCCTGAAAACTTTTTTGGGTATTTTATAATTTTTATTGAATTTTATACCATTGTCAAGTAAATTTATTCCTCTTTTTAAGGACACCCTAATTGTAACGAGAGTGTTGTTCTTGCATGCACAGAACACCTGAATGTTAGGACAAGTCAGAAGTTAAATGTTCCAAACTGAATGCCTATTGTCAGTATTACTGTCTGTTGCCAGCAATAACAAAGCATTTCGCTGTTTTTCACTTTTTTTTCGCATTATACAGGGTGACCCAGAAAAAAGGAAACCCAAGTTTGATCATCAATAATTTAAAAAATATTACCATGGTGATTATAAAATTTATATCACTGGAAAGTGCAACTCATTACCATTTTAATGATACCCCGCTCAGCTCACCAATGTCACGCATCACTGAACCTCATTGTTTTGAAAATGTCTTGCAAAATTGTGAGTGGTTCACTTTCACGCTCATTGAGATGGGTTGCTGCAATGTGCCTAAAAAGGGAACTCAACTTTCATCATCAATCATTTTAAAAACATGACAGTAGTGATTATGACGTTTATATCACTGGAAAGTGCCACTCATTATCATTGTATTGATATCTCTTTCAGCTCACCAATGTCACGCATCACTGAACCCCATTGTTCTGAAAATATCTTGCAAAATTGTGATTGATGCACTGTCATGCTTCTTACATTATCCATGGGGAACTGAAGGTTCTCTGGGTTTTCGTGACCAGTAACATGTTGAAATTACCTGGATGGTAACATTAAAGGACTAAATAAGTAAAAATTTCCAACCCATTTATCAAACTCATTTATTTTAAGTCACTGGAATGCTTTACTTAGATTTGATAGGAATCTTTGAAGCAACTCATCTCAAGGAGCATGAAAGAGAACCTATCACAATTTTGCGAGACAATTTTCAAAACCATGGGGTTCAGTGATGCATGATATTGGTGAGCTGAGAGAGGTATCATTAGAATGGTAATGAGTTGTACTTTCCGGTGATATTAAATTCGTAATCACCACTGAAATATTCTTGAAGTTATTGATGATCAAAGTTGGGTTTCCTTTCCAGGTACATTCACACAAACCATCGCAGGGTGCATGAAAGTGAACCACGCACAATTTTACAAGACTTTTTCGAAACAATGGGGTTTAGTGATGCGTGACATTGGTGAGGTGAGCGAGGTATCATTAGAATGGCAATGAGTTGCACTTTACAATGATATAAATTTCATAATAACCATTGGAATATTTTTGAAATTATTGTTGATCAAAGTTGGGTTTCCTTTTTTCGGAAACACCCTGTATTCATGAGTTATGTGCATTGAAACATGATGTTACTATTGCAATTAGGGCATCAATAAAAAGAAGAATAAATGAACTTTTTAATGCTATGAAAATTGATAATGCTTGAAAACCCACATTAAAATGTATCAAGCTTCAAAGTAGTTTTACAGAAATTTAAACTGAAAATTATCTTTCGCTTTGCCATGTATTCAGGTGGTATTCAGGGTTCCTGTGGACCCAAGCATGACATAACCATGACAAATAAGGTATCAATCAAAAGAGGAATAAATTAACTTGACAATGGTATAGAATTCAATAAAAATTAGAAAATATCCCCAAAGTTATCAGGACCTAAAGTCAAGTTGCGGAACTTCAATGTGATCAATAAAAGTGCATTTTACAACATTTGACTTTTTACTTTTCTCCATATTTTGATATTATGTGCATTGAAGCATGACAAAACCATTACAAATAGGATATCAATAAAAAGGGGAATAAATTATCTTTCCAATGGTATGAATATCAGGAATAACTAAAGCGTACTTGAAAAGTTATCATGGCCCAAAGTCCACTTGCGAAACTTTTTGGGAGGGGTTTATATTACTACATACACCTTCATAAACCTAAAGCCTTTTCTCGAATTTGATTAAGCCACCTCAAAGCCATCCTTGTTATTATCCTTTGCAAAGTTTAAGAAACCGTATATCAGATAATTTTGTAAACTTAACGTAGATTGAGTCTACTATGTTTTGAACTGCGACGTTTTAAGGCCATTTCGGCACGTTTTCTCAGGCTGCCTATACTTGGATTATCTTGAATTTGAATTTCCTGATATCTTAAAGAAATAATATTAATCTGGAAGATTATCACGTCCTTCTTTCGGAAAGCTTATCTTGTCATTTTGAAGTTACAGTAGCGGATCCAGGATTTCATGAGGGGGGGGGGTGGCAAAATTGAATTTTTAGATATATAGTAAATTATGCTGGTCGAGCAAAATAGTACAGTGACAATTTTTCACATCAATTATTGTGAGCCGAGTATCGTTAGTTTTACGCCCATTTACACTACTTCGTAACATGAATACATCATTAAAAAGGTTAATAGTAAATAAAAAGCTTTTATAAATTATATTTTATGAATTAGATACCTACTTCTACTTATCTGAATCTATTCAAATCATGAGAAATTCCAGTCATAACACACACCACATAGAAACATCACTGTGAACATGCTGTAGTTTTCTTCATATCAATGTTTTCAACAGCAGAAGTTGATCACCTGCTGAGGTATTTTCTAAGGAAGAAACTGACCAATTAGGAATAAAAATGATTTACCACTGGCTAAAAGACAATTTCGAAAGCTGTTTTTTTTTATTGAAGATTTTGCTATTTCTCTGCCTGTGTATTATTGAGTAGGCAGAACACTTAGTGCATGGGTTATTGTTTGCATTGTAAATGCATGGGTGACTTCATCCATACAGTGAAGTGGAAACAATATCATGAGTATAGTGGCTTTTTGCTTCCGTGTGGCCATCCCTAAAAAAAAAAAAAAAAAAATGCAAATGACCCTTCGCAGAACCGATGGGGTTGTGGACAAATGTACTCGTTCCAGTTAAGCAACACTCCATTTCCAATTACCAGGGGTCAAAATACTTTTTTCTTCACGTATCTGTTTATTGGGATTGTATAAAGAAGTAGCTCCTGTCAACACTTTTGTGTAACAATTTTGTGTCAGTATTGTCATAATTCAAAAATTTATCTATTACTTTAATGTTCACACGGTGAATTATTTCCCATCGTGTGGTCATTGCGAACTCTGTTGTTTACACTGTTAATTTTTTTTTTCACACAGTGAGAAATTCTGATGTTCACAATGTGAATTATTTCCACAGTGTGATGACTGTGAAATTCTGTTGGTCACAGTCTGAAATATTTTGCACAGTGTGACGACAATAAAGGATTCTATCGTCACAACTTGAAATTTTCTGAGAAATGTCCTACACTGGGTGAGGTTAGTTTGTTACACAGTGAGTGGTCCTGGTGAAAATTTTGTCGGTCACACTATGAAATATTTTGCACAGTGTGACGACAATGTGAAATTCTTTCGTCACACTGTGAAATATTTGTCACACGGTTTCCACACTGTGAAATTAGCTTCTCATTGTGATCGAGTAAATTTACACTATGGAATCGAGAATTACTACACTGTCCGTCATAAAGGTGGAATATTTTTTTGCGTCTATAGCGACATTATTTTGCTCTGACATTAATTTCTTGAATATGTTTGTCCCTGCTTTTACTTTTTGGGACCCTGGTTATATCTTGGACATTCTCCCAACCCTTCACGTGGACCTTTTTCCAAAAGAGTTTTGTCAACCCCCGTGATGCCCATTTTTGTCATTTTTTCTCATTTTGGGGCCCCTTCTTGTTTTCCCGACCGATCAAGCCCCCCTCAGTCCTACCCCCAGGAAACGCGACTGAGGTGTACTGTTTTATATTGTTCTTTAAGTTAAATCTATATTTCTTGGAACAGGCTAAGGTCTCTTGTCTAGAGGAGGGGTTGAAGTACAAAACGAGATTGGTGAAAATTCGGAATATTTTATTTCATCTTTATGCTGAAAACAAAAGAAATGAAAAACCACCTTTAACCCTTAAATATCATAATTTTCCCCTTAAATTTTGTTTAGCCTTGATGACAAGGCTGTAAATAGTCATTATTGATAATATTTTATTTTTATTTATGTTTGGTTAAGATTTTATAATGCAATAGGAAACATAAAAATTTCCATGGTGTAAAAATGAATAAAATGAATGTTGAACCCAATCAAAATAAATTTTGACCCCTCCCCTAGACAAAAGAGTCGAGCCTGTAACCATAAATCTAGATTTAATTTAAAGAACAATAAAAAAATCTCCACCTCAGACGTATTTTTTTGGGGTAGGATTGAGGGGGCCTTAACGCGTGAACAAAAAAGGACCCCAAAAATAAGAAAAAATGACGAAAATGGGCATCTTCTGGGGGTGACAAATTTTTTTGAATAAAAATCCCCGGGAAGGGTTATGCCTAGATCACAGTTCGAGAAGTCCCCGTACGTTTTGCCCAATCCTACGGCTTTTCGTGGATTTAGAGACCTCACAGGTCCCTGATGATTTTTCATTCTACCGCTATTGTGGTCACATATCCTACGGCGCTCGGTCGGTTAAAAGTATAAATATGTGGATTGAAATCGAAATACGCCCGTGAAGAGACCGTAAGAGTGCCATTCGGGTGCCGACAGAATGTTCTTTCGGTGTCCGCTCTGATGAACACGATGGTTATTATAAGGCTGACCAGTGTTCCTATTTGCAGAATTTGCAGAAAAATCGCTAGGGTCCCTTGAGGAACCCTTGGGGTGCCCTTTATGGTCCCGCAGGAAAGCCAACAGTAAACCCAAAGCATCGCAAGACACTCACCGTTTTTACGATCACATACCCATTCTGGGGCCCGTACGGCGAGTAGAACCGTACATAATTGCCATTTTCGGAAGGTGCCTGTCCGGCTCCCTTATGATTCTGCGGGCGCGAGGACTTCTTTCACTACCCGTAGAAAAGCCGGAAAGATCTACTGCATGTTCTCGATTCTCCCGGCGTTTTCATGAAATCGGTAGGCAGTAGACAACCCGGTAAAAGCCCGTGGAGTCACTGAGGGGCCCACACAGGCACCTGCGGGTGACAGGAAGGGTTCCGCACAGTTTTCCTTTCAATCCTCATTGTAAAAAAAATGACTACGGTCTTGCGATGTTTAAGGTTTCCCCTGTGGCTATTCTGCGGCACCCTGCCAGGCTCCTGTTGTAAAGTGTTGTCTTAAGCTCTTTTGAGTATAATGGCATTTAAATTATTTACGTTTCAAACCACAAATACGGCATAGAATACTGTAAAATATAAATTTAAA
This sequence comes from Paracentrotus lividus, assembly GCA_940671915.1. Lineage (NCBI taxonomy): Eukaryota > Metazoa > Echinodermata > Echinoidea > Camarodonta > Echinidae > Paracentrotus > Paracentrotus lividus. The sequence goes on along the minus strand of CALNVZ010002100.1, from coordinate 64,282,201 downwards.
TAAGGCGGTTTTGATCAAAAGACAAATCATTCTATATGAAGTCTGAAAACCATCGACAGTATCACTCAAAGCATTATATCAAAGACATTTATGTGGGACTTTTTAATATTTTGAAAATCTGAGCCAATATAGAGCACCGTCTCAAATAACTATACACTTTGGAAAATGCTCCCAATAAATAATGTATTAATGTATTCAGAATGCTCATGATCTTCAGCTATCATTATAGCACTAGCCCGATAATAATTCATGCTGACAATCTCGAAAGAGAAATTTGACAAATACTAAAAATATGTATACAATATGATTTGGAAAAACTTGTGCGAAAGACCACATGGAACCCAGTGGGAATCGGTCAGGCGCCGTGCGGACCACGACCGGGTACCTCCTGACGTCCTTCCGGTGCATGTTGCACCCGCCCGACACCCTCCCGGCTTGTTACAAGAATTGGCAGAAAAAACGTGCAGAGCCTACTCGGCCACCGATAGGAGGCCGATCGGTCCCCTTTAGTGACTCCACGGGCTTTCCAAGGGCTGTAGACCGTCTACCGATTTGATAAAAACGCCAGGAGAATCGAGAACATGAAAGCAATAATCTAGGGGCCCGCGCGATCCGTAAAAATACACCGGTACCCGTAGGATCGTAAGGGACCCGGCCAGGAACCTTACGAAAGTGACCGAAATGGTCAAAAATGTCAATTTTACACGCCGTACGGGCCCCGAAACGGTACTGTGATCGCGGCATTAGGGAACGTCCACATATCAATTCTAGTTGTAAACTTAAGAGATAGAGGGCGCTACCATTCTACTCAAAGCGAATGCGCCCATTGACTTTTTTGTTTTTGGACAGTTTTTCAATTTATTTTCTTTATTGTGGCGAGCAACTACCTTTTCAAAGAAATGTTCGCTCTGATTAAGTACGCTAAGAGTCTGAAATTTTCAAAAATAGGAATAACTTATTGCAAAGGAAAGAAAAACTCCTGTTACTTTTGTCAATTCGAAAGCCTAGTCAGATCAAATCCCTGTACAATATGGTATATTTTGCTCTCAAAATAGCTCATGCCCTGCATATTTTTTTTTAATCGTCTATGCTTCATCATTCTATTATAGCTTATTGTTCGCATGGCAATTCAAAGCTTGAATTCTCAGCTTTCCGGAGATGGTACATTCATTTCAATTGATTTAAAATAAGTCCTGTCACTTTGAACATAATCATAAGAGATTCTTTCCTCAATATTTACGCTTTTCACATGCATATCGCATAGAAACATGTGAACGGCGTCTTCGCAAGTCTTGTGACAAGTTCACTATTCATGTCATTGTTTTGAGCATCAATCTACGTGAATTGCATATTCTGATTACAACTTCAGCACAATCATGTTATAAGCTTGCCCGAATGTGTATTTCCTCCATCTAATCTGGAGAATCTATTAACTAACACCATGATAAAAGTTCATCAATTTCTTTCATCTCCACGAGTAGTTTGCTCAAACGAACGGACAATACCATTCCACTGTAGAGAGGTCTCCTTTCGCGAGTTTTTGTGAGCTAATTTATTATTGCAGCTATAGCTGTATAAATTTCTGCGCTTCTCAGCCGTATTTCCAACGTCACTTTGTTGCGTCTCCCCTCTTAGATGATGGACGCGCCTTGTTTAATTACGATTTAATGCCGCACATTGGTATACGTTAACTTTACATTTTACATAGAGTAGAATTGATATGAGATATACCCAGGATCCCAGAAAGTGAAAGCGGTGACAAACACATTCAAGAAATTAATAACGGAGCAACATAATCTCGCTTGAGCCAGGAAAAAATATTCCACCTTTATGACGAACAGTGTATATGAAATCTATGTCAGTATGTGGTAAACAACACTGAGATGATGGGCACACTGTGAACACACTGTGTTTACAGAGACGACCATGTGAACACACTGTGGGACACTGTGTTCTTTCAATCAGGGCTAGTACCTCAAAACATTTCAGTCTCCCTATACAAATTAAATGATAGGCTAGTTTATTCACTGTAGTTTTAATAGTAATAGATATCTTTAAGTGATCATTTTAAAACTATTTATTTATAAGACACAGTCAATAAGAGTGTTGGCCTATTTGCCCTTGGTTTCAGTCCCGCATTCCAAAAACGGTTTAATGCACCATTGTTACACCAAATTATCAAATTATAGCCCATTTCCTGCAATAATTATTGTACTTTACAACAATCGAATTTTATGCTCTTTTATTATATATATAAACGACCTCTGATTTTAGCGCACATCTTCCTTATATATTAACGGCGCAAAACAAATATTTCTTCTTTCTGTGTTAGTTTTTTTACTCTGTCGTTATACTGGAACCTTTTGGTGATTATTAATTTGCAAAAAGGTATGAACGAAACATGAAAATAGTTTTCGGAGAAATTTGAAACATATTTCATTATGTTATTTATTGAAAATCCCCATCTCTCAAAATATCAATCTGAGCCCTTTTTTGTTTCATCATTTGTTTCAGAAATGACCGGGTCTGGTCATAATTAAAAGGCACCAGTCTACTCCTTCCGAAAATTCCAAAATTGTGGACAACACTCTGCTTCTGAAAACAAAATACAACAACCTATAAAAGAGTCCTGTGAAATAGAAAAAATGCACATATTTTAGCTATGTTGCAATACTTATTGCGGGTAAGGGTAAATGCAACCTCCTTTCTCTTTTTGTTTTGTTACAGCTAATGATAAAGTGAATGTTACCTTCAACTTATTCCAGAACAATAAGCTCTTCCAGGTTTCTGGTAGTGGAGATAGCCGAGATTACCAGATCCTAGTTGGAAATCGTGTTATATCTGCGACAATAGAGGGTGTGCCAGTTCCGGATTTATCCCCGGGCATGGAAGTTATTGTGTCCTTCGTGGAAGAAAATGTTAGTAATTCTATTTCAGTAAGATATCCCCAACCATATCCGAAGACAAGTTTCAATCGGGTGAATACTTTTGATATTAAAAGTAATTTAACACTTTCAAGAAGGATGATGATTTGCTGGAGGACTTGTGGGTTGTTTTACGATCAGGGTACACCGTCAAAAATGGCCTTCTATGCACAATATAAATAAATATAGATACTGTAATATAAAATCTACGATGGCAAGCTGTTGGGCACTGTTACAGCAACTTATAAGGAAAAAAAATATATTATTGAAATTCACATTTATTTCTAAAAATTGACCATATCTGGCATTTTACTGTAAAATTACTGTCTCATTTCATTTCTTTTGCTAATGTTGAGCCTGCGCATATATACTATTAGCAACCATTGAGCTTGTGTTCCCAATCAAAATTGACTACTAAAATAAAACTGTTCAAAAACTGAAAACCTCAGAAGCTATAGTTATTTGTTTTTTGTGACCATTAACCAAAAATGAGATGCCAAATCCGTCAAAAATGTCCTCACATCACTTGATGAACAATGTTTTTGTCTGTAAGAATACCTGTATATAGGCCTATGCAGAAAGAGATAATAATGTTTACTTCGCCCACATCTACTTATTTTTCAGAAAGTTCACGTTACAAAGTTGTCAGACCACAATTTTTTTTAGTGTAAACAAAACGATTTTTGTTGTCCAGTGAGACAAATGGGTGTACCCTGATTGTAAAACAAGCCTTGTGACAAATTGACAACACCCTATTAAGGGCTTTACCTTATTGCAAAATGATGCCTGTTTAAAATACGATCACGCGTAAAGTAAAGCATGTCCAATTCCTTGAAAATAGACCTTAAAAAATGATTCTGCTAGATTCCCAGAGCCGATATTTATACAGTGTAGAATTTACAAAAAAATGTTAATTTCTTCATTCAAGGATGGCATTTGTGTGTTCTGGAATACGACGGAAGGTAATTGGTCATCAGATGGATGTGAAAGAGTACAAACCTATGCTAACGGAATTCAATGTGTATGTGATCATCTGACCAGCTTTGCTGTCTTGCTGGTAGGTTTCCATGAATAAAAACGTATATATACAGGCTTAGAAAAATATTATCTCGGCGCAGCAATTTCACAATCCGTCGCAAAACAGTTTTGTTACCCACAAATATCTAAACTGATATTTTTGAAAATGTACTATGACATGTTTTGATATGCGCAGTAGAATATTTTAAAGTGGTTGCACAACATGCTCATGCACAATGATGATAATAATTATTAGTATTACTATCATTATCATTATTTAATAATGAAAAAAAAAATCGGATATTTTGATGATGATTAAAACATTATAATAATAATAATAATAATAAGCATTTATAATGCGCCATCTATATAGTAAACTATTCAGAGGCGCAGCTGATATTATTACCCGGCTATAGCCATAGCTGCCCTAATAAAGGGCGCTTTAAGCATTCAAGGAATTTCTTCCTACCGGTACCCATTTACCTTACTTGGGTCAAGTCTGGCAAATTGTAGATTAATATCTTGCCAAAGGACATTAGTGGAATTGACGGGATTCGAACCGCGTAAATTATGATCGTCAGTCCGCCGAATTGTCCACTCGACCACACCACCTTATAGAATTAGGAATATAATCTTAAAAATATTAACAATGTTAAAATTATTACTAACAATCTTATGCATTTGTTACGTCCTTAAAATAAATTTTAAGGAAAGCGATATTCTAATTAAAAAAAAGGAAAGAAACCGGACATTTTGTTGATGACATAACATTACCATTAGTGATATTAAGAAAATATATGGTGAGTGCCCATAAGTCTGCACAGTGTCCATGTCTTCGCACCCACGTAAATGCGCGATTTTTCTAGAAAAAAAAAACAAACCACCCAACTAACATATCTCAACAATCCAGTTTGAAGCCAAAAAAAAAAAAAAAAAAAAAAGAAAAGAAAAGAAAGAAAAGAAAAGAAAAGGCAATGTGAAAAAAAAAAAAAAAATTATCTTTTGCAAGTTTTATTTGGTACCCTGAAAATATTTACAATAATAGTCCAAAAGTGTAAAGTCCAAAACTTTACTTCGCTTAGAACTTTGTGCAAAATGAGTTAGCGCTGGCATTTTTCAGTTTTACTACACAAAATGACAAGCCCATCTCAAAATCATTAAAAAAAAGCATTGTTCTTTAAATGATTTGATGATTTTTTTTTAATTGATCTTAAGAATAGGAAGAAATGATATTTTACTTTATATTGAAATTGAAGTCAAGTTTTAGGTGCGAATACATGTGCACTTCCTTCCTAGTAGTAATGACTTAATACTAAAAGCAAGAATATATTACTCCTAAAACCAAAACTACAAAAGACAAAAATTATTTAAGTAATTAGGTTACTTTGAACAGCAAAATAAAGGTTGGCTAGCCATTGTCTAGCACATAAACACACATACACACACACACACACACACACACACACACATCCTCACCGCCACCCACTAACCCTGACCCACAAGCACCGAACTTCATACCTTGTAATTATCTTATTTTCCTTCGTGCTAAACAGGACATCTCTGGAGACGGAGAGCATAAGATCTTGGATGTGTTGAGTGTGATAGGATGTGTCATTTCTATCATATGCCTCATCTTTACTATCGTGACATATTTGAGTACGAAGTAAGTAAACAATATCTTTTTCACATCTGAAATGTTCGGACCAAACTTTTTTTTTGTTTATAGTTCCATACAAATTTTCTCAGCAGTATTGAGTTAAGTTTTATCATTTTGATGATTACAAAACCTCACAGCATTCAATCATTCTTAGTTGAATACACAAAAGAAAAAGTTTACTCCCATTAAAAAATGACAAATGTACGATAATTTTTTTCATCAAAACACTAATCTATAGGCAATATCATTTAAAAAATACAAAATTGTTATAAAGTATGACCATTAAAAATACAAGAAACCCAATATGATTATTTTATTTGGTGATCAATACTACACGTTTAGACCCTGATATATCACCTGGGTTCTATCCGTGTACATGAGCACACTTCAATTTATATTCCTTGTTTTTTGCAACATTCACATAATCAACTTCAATGAGGGTGTACGTTAAGTAACTTTAAAAAAAAAAATTTAAAATTATTTTTTGTATTGATTCTGTTGCTTATAGCTAAATAAATATATTTTCATATATTCAGATCACTACGCTCCCAACAACCCTCGGGTATCTTAATAAACCTGTGCTTTGCTCTTCTTGGTCTCTACCTCGTTTTCGTCATCGGAATCGACCGTCGCTCTCCGACCACGGGTTGCGTGATCGTTGGTTTCCTCATCCATTTCTTCCTCCTGTCATCGATTTCGTGGATGCTGGTGGAAGCCGTTAATATGTACCTCCTATTCGTGAAAGTGTTTAATGCAAATGTGCCGCAATTCCTCCTCAAGGCTTCCCTCTGTGCCTATGGTAAGTGAAGAATATGTTAAGATATGAATCGTTCGTAATTTGTACCATTTTTCTTTACTGAGTAAGATAATAAACATAAACATAAATTTGTATAGCGCAGCTTTTATATGAATATATTCAGTTGCGCTGGCTCAGAGCTCTTTTTTTTTTTTACTTAATTCTACATATGCATAGGCAATTACCTGACTGAATAGATACGTTTTCAATTTATTCAATTTAGATTTGAAGATAGTTAATGATGGAGAGCTTCTTATATCAAAAGGCAGGCTATTCCATAGTTAGGGGGCAGCAAGTACAAATGCACGATCACCAAGTGTGATTTTTGTCTTGCGAAAGGGGATCTATAACAACAATTCATCAGTGGAACTTCGCAGGCTTCGACCATGTGATTGGGTTTTAAGTTTGAGAAATTATGTTATGTACTGTGGAGCTTGACCGGTTAATGATTTATATAGAATTAACAAAATTTTGAATGAAATTCTTTGACGTAGTGGTAACCAGTGGAGCTCTTTCAGAAGGGGCGTAGTGGAACTGAACTTTGGCAAACGATAAACAAGTCTTGCAAATGCATTTTGAACTCTTTGTAACTTAGAAATCAATGTATCAGGCATTCCAAACAATAAAGCATTACAATAGTCAAGCTTACTTGTAATCAGAGAATGTACAACCAATTTCATACTTTCTTGATCGAAGTATTTGCAAATGCGCCTGAGGTTGTACAAAAGATAATATGTTGATTTGCAAACATTTTTGACTTGTGTTTCCATGTTCAGGTTTGTATCAAAATATACTCCTAAATTCCTTGCGGTATCAGAAGGTTTCACATTGGAGAATCCAATTTTTATACAGTCAATATTAATCTTAGAGATCTGCTGTGAGGTACCGATGATCAAAAATTCGCTCTTGCTACCGTTTAACTTTAAGATTATTCTTTAGCATCCAACTACGAATAACAGCAATACATTGCTCCGGGCCATCATTGAAACACTCGTGTCTGCAGTGGTAGAAGACGGTCTAAAAGATATATATAGTTGTGTGTCGTCTGCATAGCAGTGACAAGAAACTTCAGGAAAATTATTCTGAATGCCATTGATTAGACTGCTTGTGTATAAGGTAAAAAGCAAGGGACCGAGTCGTGAGCCCTGGGGCACACCAAACATGCCAAAGGGTATGGGAGACCGGGGATGGAAGTTACAAAATTCACATTTTGGGCCAGGTATTTCTAATGAAAGAACTCACACACTCCATCTTGAGTCTGTACTTAGCCTATTATGTTAACTAAAATTTGAGGCATATAAAACTTGAAAACATGTAAACACTAATTAACTACAGCTTAATTAATGAAGACAACCTACCCCGTATACGGGTTACGTTGTTACACCATACGGGGTAAAATGTTACAATATGTAAACATACGGGGTAAGTTGACAATGTGTAAATCTCTTATACAATACTTTTGTTTCAACTTTCGAGTTTCTTGGCATCGGTAACAATAGATCAAGTAGAGCTCTAGAATAGACAAAAGTAATAATAGAAACATGAAAATATAAACACCTGAAAATTGAGACAAAATGTAATTTTACATATGTAATGTAATTGGGGTAAGTTGTTACATCGACATGGGGTAGGTTGTTGTAACAACCTACCCCATGTGAATTTACACACAAAATGAACTGTAGCACAGCCATTAAGCAGAATTACAGGGCATGGCTAGGGGGTATATTACTATTAGTGACATATACATGTACTACATTTACAATACCAGACTATCATCATGTGCCTTCAGTTGTAAGAGCTATTACAAATTTCAATTTTTGTCAAAAATTTATTTTAAACTGTAAAAGATGGTTTTTGTTGATTTACTTTTTAATAAAACAACGGAGAAACCTCACGACCGGCAGTTCATCGCAGCTATGTGTAGGCTGTATATAGATGCCATAGGTTACGGACAGTACGGACTGAGGCATATAAAACTTGAAAACATGTAAATACTTATTAACTACAGCTTAATTAATGAAGACAACCTACCCCGTATACGGGGTAAGTTGTTACACCATACGGGGTAAATTGTTACAGTATGTAAACATACGGGGTAAGTTGACAATGTGTAAATCTCTTATACCATATTTTTTTTCTCAACTTTTCAGTTTCTTAGCATCGTTAACAGTAGACCAAGTAGAGCTCTAGAATAGACAAAAGTAATAATAGAAACATAAAAATATTAACACCCGAAAATTGAGACAAAATGTAATTTTATGTAATTGGGGTAGGTTGTGACATCGACATGGGGTAGGTTGTTGTAACAACCTACCCCGTAGGTGATTTTACACACAAAATCATATGTAGAACAGCCATTAGGCAGAATTACAAGGCATGGCTTGGGGGTATATTAGTGACATACATGTACTATATTTACAATACCAGACTATCATCATGTGCCTTCAGTTGTAAGAGCTATTAAAAATTTCAATTTTTGTCAAAAATTTACTTTGAACTGTAAAAAATGGTTTTTGTTGATTTAATTTTTAATAAAACAATGGAGAAACCTCACGACCGGCAGTTCATCACAGCTAAGTGTAGACTGTATATAGATGCCAATTAGCAGGCACTCTCTTGTTCCAACTTAGCGCACTGAGAAATGTAACAACTGACCCGTGTAACTTCCATCCCCGGTCTCCCCTACTCGGAAAGAATCTGAGACAGTACCAACAACAACATTTTAATGCCGATCACACAAACATGACTGATCCAATTCAGAGCAACACCATCAAAACCAAAACATTCCTGCAAAATTTCTAATAATCTGGTGTGGTCTATAGTGTCAAATGCACTGCTTAAGTCGAGTAATACCAAAAGAGTGACCTTCTGATTGTCAATTGCCATCAGAACATCACTCTTATTCCAATGTAGTGCGGTTTCTGTGCTGTGAAATTGTCTATATGGAGACTGATTGGATGGAAGAAGTGAATTACTAGTGAGAAACTGTAAGATTTGCTGTGTGGCTGCACCTTCAACCAATTTTGAAATGTACTGTGAAATGCTTACAGGTCTAAGATTACAAAATTCAGTATTGAGTCCTGGTTTTTTCAGCAATGGTGAAACCAGGGCTACTTTCCATTCCTTAGGAAAATGGCCTGTAGACAGGGAGACATTGATCATAGATGTAAACACAGGTAGTATAACATTGATAAAATTATGTTGCATAATAATTTTTGTTGGAAGTGGGTTAGAAGAGCAGGACTTCTTGCTGAGCCTCGTCACGAGCTTCCCGACCTGTTGTTCAGATAAAGGTTTAAATCGATCAAACCCTACACCCTCGGGCACTTGAGACAAACCTAACGAATCGACATAATTCAGTTTTTATATTCCTACTCAGTTCAAAGAAATGAAAGATCCAGTCAGCACGAATAAGTATCACGCACTCTCTCTCTCTATATAAAAAAAGACGACTTGCATTCTTTTACTCCTCAGAAAAGGGTAGATTTAGAGTGAAAATATACACTTTCACTCATTTTCTCAATACGTTGATATTCCGCATTACGTTGGTTCATTAATGATTAAATAATGCCTTTTACAAGATCATCATGACCTTAATGCTATTGAATTTTCAATTCCGCGTTGAATTCCTTTCAGTATTCATTGTTACCATACGGTTATAATCGATGAAGGCATTAACATGTCAACAAAAGTGAGTAACATTTGTTATGTTTGTAGATGTATAGCTGCGTACTTTATTAAATTTCTTTCTGTCATGAATTCTAACAGGGAATGCCTGTATCTAAGTTAGGTGTTGCCCTAATTATATGTTCATGGTTCTTTCCTCAGGTTTTCCTCTTCTTGTGTGTATCACAACTGTATCAGTGGACAGCACCGCCTACTTGGGAGACGATACCTAGTATGTACACTTTACAAATATGCTTCTTAAAGTTCCAGACCGGACCGGAAAATGAAATAGCCAAAAACGAAAGCTAATATGCTACATAATTCTAAAAATTCCAAATGTATGTGTTTTTATTGTCCATCTAGAAAGTATTTCATTACAAAGATTATCGAACGTTAACCAGGCCACCCCTCCCAAATATTTGTAAAATTACCCCTAATTGAATGGTGCGGGTGATGACGTCAAAGGATGTTAATGGAATGCTACTGCAATCCTGTGGCAAGGCATGATTGAATTTACCCTTTCATTTCCTAACAATAGAATTCTAGCTCACAGTGGGTCTATTGTCCTGACATAGCAATACAAACGTGTTTTCTAAAGGCGAAACGCAATCATGCCTCCCTGCAGGACTGCGGTAGCAATCCATTAACATCCTTTGACGTCATCACACGTGCCATTAAATTAGGGGTAATTTTACGAGTACTTGGGAGGGGTGGCCTGGTTGATAGTGCAGTCAGACCGGCCAGACCGACCTCAGACCGACTAGAATTGAATGAAAATTTCAAAATCGGGAACCGATGCAAGCCCGGCACTAAAACCGACAACCCCGATTCTCCCTGGAACCCTCCCCGATTCTTTCTGGACCCCTCCCCGATTGCACACTGAATTCTCTTTGTTTCGTTTTGTTTTGATTTTTATTCATTTAATCAATTAAATTTGGATAGAAGTTGGTGGTTCTTAATCAATATTATATTATTTTCATGTTATTATGTGCTTATTCAGGATTTCACAACAGAGCCGGAACTGATTTTGACGCCCCAAGTAAATTCCAAAGGATAACCCCCTCCTCAAAAATAAAACTTAAGTCTACAGCTAAAATATACAATGAGATGGTATATAAAGCTCCTCTTTCAAAGTAAATTATCTGGGTTTTTATTTTATTTTTTATTTTAATTTGTCTTGTTGATATAATCACAACAAAACACTGCACATTAATTTCATCTTTGTTTATTTTCTAAATAGCGTTTTCATGAAGAAAAAAAAAAATGTATTACCCCTTTGAGAAGAAAAAATGTGAGCGTGAAGGGTAAGAAACAAATTGTTTCTACATAATGACCCGAAGGCAAAGAATACTAAAACTCTTTGGGGTTCAATTTTGCTATCTTTTCACGAGTATCATGTGAGCAGGAGCTGAAATTCTCAGGAACAGAATGTAATTAATGTAAAAAATGATGCAAGCGCGAAGCGCAAGCAAATTATTTACTATGACCAGAAAGCATGGAAATTCAAGCACTTTTGGGTTTCAATCTTTTCATGAATATAGAATCATTTTTTGCAATTTTAATTGCAAAAAATGATTTTATATTCATGAAAAGATGAAATGATATTCATGAATTGATCTTTCACTGGAGGTGCCTCCTCCAGTGAAAGATCAATTTCACGCCCCTCAATTTTCTGATCATTGATTTAGCGCCCCGTAGTTTCAAGTAAATTTGGCGCCCCTTAATTTCAAAAGTACTTTGGCGCCCTATGAGTTCAAGATCATTTTGACGATCCCTAAATTTAAGATCAAGTTGACGCCCCTTAAGTTTAAGATCAATTTGTTGCCCCTTAAGTTGAAGCGATTTGGCCCCCCCCCTCTTTGATTTTAAAATCAATTTGGCGCCCCTAAGTTTAAGATCAAGGCACCCTCTCATGTCACGTAAATTTTGGCAGCTTCATAAGTTTGAGATATATTTGGCACCCATAAGTTTGTTATCGATTTGAAGCCCCCTAAGTTTAAGATGGAATTGGCTCCCCTCAGCTATAGATCACTTTGGGACCCCCTAAGTTTGAGATCAATTTGCCAAACCCTAATTTCAAGATCCATATGGTGTCCTAAGTTAGAGATCAATTTAGAACCACTTCCACTATTTTTTATTTATTTAATTTATTTCCCTTTTTTTTCCCCTTCGTCGTCATCTCTCTCTAGGCTTATATATATTTTACTTTCCTTCCCTCCCCTCCTTTCTATTTTATTTTTTCTTCTTTTATATTTTTTATTTTCGTTCTCGTCTTTTCATTTCCTTCTTTTCCCTTTTTCTTCCCATTTTTCATGCCCCCTTCACGCCCATCCGTGGTCCGTGCCCCGCCACTCCCCCAAGCACGGGATGTTTATTAGCCATATGATTTGTATTGCAACATCTAACAGAAAACCATGGAGCAACTGGAAGCATTTTTAAATGTTAAAATGATTGTCCTATGCGCCCCGAATCTATTAGCATCTTGTTTTGACATCGTTTTCTTGTCGGTCTCAATACAGCCCCTCTGCGGTTTGGTATCGGAGATGGAACGGCTTCGTTCGGTATTGAGTCGGGAAGAAAGTCTCTATTCATTACCTCATCGATGTTGAATCGGGATTAGTTCGGCCGATAGCAATTTGACTGAACTTGGTATTGAAACCGACCACATTCGATCTTTTATTCCGACCGAGATGAACCAGACCGAATGCTCCCCGCTCTTCTCGAACTGACCCCGACTCGTCTCCGACAGCTCCCTGACGAATAGTCGGGGAGAGATCTTTCGAGCATGCTTGAAAGACTCCCCCCGACCCTTTCTTCAAACGATACCAGCACTGATTTAAAACCGATAATTCCGACCTCATACCGACGTTAGACTGACAAAAGACCGAACCCTGCCATAATCTCCTGATGGCTGCCGAATTCATCCCGATTGGCACAAAAGTGTTTTTGGGTGATCGGTTTGAGGTCGGTCTGCCGGTGTGACTCTACCATGAGGTTCGATCATCTTTTTAAAGGAGAATCCAACCCAAGGAGAGAATCAGATTTTCCCCATTTTCTTTCGAAATATTTCTTACCTCCTTCTGAGCTCAACATATATGTTGTGTGAAATATATTTTCCCATGACATATTTTGAGCTCAGAAGTAAAAAAGACAAATTTTGAAAGAAAATGGGGAAAATCTGAAAATTTGTGTACAAAATGAATGGAGAGTTGTCCATAAAATCGGCCATTTTGAAGCCGATGATGCCAATTTGAGGATCCCCATAGAAGGAACAACTAGACTTTTCAAACTTCCATAATTCTCTTATTTTATAACCGATTTTGATGAAACTTTTTTTTTCAGATTGCTCCTCTCATTTTCCTCTTTCATGTAAGGTTAATTCTCTCCTTGGGTTGGATTCCCCTTTAATCAAATACTTTCTAGATGGACAATAAAAAACGCCTAAATTTGGAACTGTTGTATTATATAGATATTAGCTTTCGTTTTTGGCTATTTCATTTTTCGGTCCGGTCCGGGACTTTAAAACCGTTCTAACTCGGCCATGTTATGTTAAGTTGTGAGTGAGGATTTAGTGTGTAGGTACAGGTGTGGGTGACAGTGTGGCTGAAGGTGTGGGTTTGTGCGTAATGGAATGACAGTGTGCTCTCGTGAGGGAATGAGAGGGTTCCTGTATGCAAGGGTGCGTGCGTGTGTGTTGTGTGTGTCTATGGGTGTGTGTGTGTGTGTGTGTGTGTGCGGTCGGGATGTCTATATGTGTGTGGGTGAGAGAGAGAGAGAGAGAGAGAGAGAGAGAGAGAGGAGTGAGGGGTTGTGTTGATGAAGATATACCCTTTGTTTTCATACAGTAACTAGTCACGAGTTTATTGGTTGTTTTTTCATCCGAACAGTTGTTTCGTCAAGCCTGGTCCAGCTCTGTACTACGGTGTGATGCTCATTGTCGCTATTATGATAGCTATCAACTTCATGATCTTCGGCGCAGTTATGAACAGTCTATCATGTCGTAAATCTGGTCAGCGGACCAGGCAAAATGAAAAATGGCGTCGGGTCCAGAAAGCCATTGCAATCTCCATCTTACTGGGTCTGGCGTGGTTGTTTGGTTTCCTCGCCATCGGAAGTGCAAGAATTCTCTTCAACGTCCTCTTCCTGATCTTCAACTCCCTCCAGGGGTTCTTCATATTCATCATGTTCTGCGTTCGACCGAAGGAGGTTCGTGAGCACTTTATCCGATGGATGTATTGCCAATTGGGTGATGTTTGTCCTGAAGAGCGTGACAGAGCTGAGGCCAAGAGCACAACCTCAACCAATAGATTTTCTCCCACGGGAGAATCGTCGCTGGAAATGTCTAGTAACCAGGAGACTACGCAAATGACGAGTAATGAGACAATCAGTACGAGCGTCGAAACCTAGGTTTCAACATATGTTTTGTTTAATATCTGGAATTTAATCCAGTGAAAGGTGTAATAATACAATGTAAGCGCTGTGAGACTCATGGGAAAAGCGCATTCTAAAAATGCGTATTACTTTTTATTATTATTATAATATCAGCAACAAGTCGTAACATGTCATCTATTGTCTGTAAGAGCCATTTTACCGTAAGTTATATACTCAGAGTTTGATAACTTAGTTTTATTTAGTATTGCAGGCAAATGTTACGATAATTCAACGAAAGCTTAATAATCATAGATCTTGTTTCAAACGAAATGTATTCAGATTCGAAATAAAGATACATAATACAATATAGGCAAATGTAATTTCAATAAAGAGGTTCAGTATACTGAACAAGAAAACGAAGGGGCTTAAATCTCATAAAACAGAGAATGACCAGTATTTAGTCGCATGCATTTGTATTTGATGTCACCTTTTAAATGTGTAATGTACATAATATGAAACAAAGCATGCTCACTAACCACTGTACCTAGGGCGTTGAAACAAAAAATGAACAGAAAAAAAAAAAGAAGACAAAAACAAACAAAACAAAAGAAAACACAAATGCTTAATTGACGTGTGAGAGCATTTCGTGTATGTCTTGATTGGGCTGTGCCGGTTTATTTGTCTTTTCTTTTTTCTTTTTTAAATCTATTACATTCATTGTACATAGACATTTTTAACTTCTAAAGTACTTGTCGTATGTTTCATAGGACAAAAAGTTTTATCCTAGACAGAATGTCCTATAATGCGATATGGTCACCACACATAGTAAATCAGCGTGCCACTCTCTACGTTATCGTTGCACGTTGCACTTGTGCTGTGACCACTGCATTAGGTATTCTAGGTTTGTGTTTTGACCCCTTAACTTACAATTTACATGTTTGTACACCAAATGTATAGGTAGTGTTAATATTAACAGTTTTTATTGACCAATTTTGACCTAAATAATTGTTCATGTGTCTTCATGAACCTTTTCAGCATTTATAATAATTTGTTATTGCATAAAGTCGAAATTAAGATGGTATAAAATCATTTAAATATTATACAACCCCCACAAAAAAAAAAAAAAAAAAAAAAAAAAAAAAAAAAAAAAAAAAAAAAAAAAGGTAAAGATCCCTTTAATTTGGCTGTTACATACTACGGTGTTGTCTTAACTCAAGTCTTCAGATGTGCTGTAAAGACTTTCTTTTCCCATTTCCTCATTGATACAAAAAATACCCCAACAAATCAACAAATATTATTTGAGGATTCACTGTGATAAATCGCTGAGTGGTATTTGGGAAGAGAGGGTGATCTTAGGGAAGTTCTAGATGAGGCGCGAGTACGCCTTGGTTAGGCATCTCATTTCTCTCGGATATGTATTAAATCATAAGAGCCCTGTTTAATTACCTTGAATTGTTTAATTACCTTGATTTGTTTAATTACCTTGATTGAATACCAACTCCTAGCCTGGAAGTTAGCGATTATTCTGTGTCCAAACGAGTAAAGTGTTAGAGAGCTGTACCTCGTGTTGTTGAAAATGTTTATTTTGGCACATGAACTTTGTTATTATCATTATGTGCTATCCCCGACTTCGAGTCCCCAGTAAAAGCAGTTTTAAAATTTAAATGCCAATTTACCTTGTACTATAAAAGTAATCGATTTGACTTTTTCATTATGAATTTTCATTTAATTTCAAATTTAATTTTTACGCACATTAGCCAAGAAATCTTTGTACATAATTTGTTTCTTTCTAAAATGTCTTTCTAAAAAAATGCTGAAACATATTACACAGATACGAAACAAACATGATCTTTGTTTATCAAATGTTTGTGCACTAGTATTAAAGAGAAAATTGTATTGCTCAATAATCTATTCATTGTTTTTATTTATAGAAATTTATATGCGTGTTACATTTTGAGAATAGAGGTATAATAAGAGAAGTTTGTGAAGAAAGGAGGTTTGGAAAGGTGAGAGAGAAAGAGAGGGAGCATGGGAATGAATATAATGAATTCCTTCGCGTGCCGGCTTGTTGTTGGGGGGGGGGGCATAATTCACATGTCAAACATAAAAATAGCAGAATTTATTTTCTAAACACACTAAATTTGTTGTCAAGATAAAGAGTATTGAATAAAATTATTGCTTTAACATGTTTAACGCTTGTGCTATTTTAAAATCAGACTTTTCTTTTTTTCAATAAGTTTTAATAAATAGTTGTATAAAACATTTATGTTTCTAACTTTCCTAAAAAACTACGTACATGCATGTGCATGATGCTGTAAAAGGAAGAGAGTACTACATCTAATTCCGATAAAGAATAACGATACCCTAAATTCAGGAACGCAATATATATAGACGTGTATTAGGAAAAGCTGGTTACATGTGATGGCAGTGAGCAGGCAAAGTACCGAATATGCTGCACATGACGGACAGGGTATCATAATTCTTTATCGGAATAAAATATGACTCTCTTTATTTTGCTGTATCACGCACATGCATTTAGGTTTTCTAAAGAAAGTTACAAACATCAATGTTTAAAACTATTTATTCAATTAAAAAATATTTTTATAAAAAGAAAAAAGAAAAAGTATTTTCTTTTAAAAAAAAAGAGAAAAACACAATTCTTCCTCAAAACTTTCACTTTTTCAATAACAGTCTCATTTCAAAATAGCACAAGCGTTCAAACAATTTAATGCTCTTTATTCTGACAACAAATTTAGTGTGTTTAGAAAATGAATGCTATGTTTATTCGAAATAGATTTTTTTTTTTTTAAAGGGGCAATATATTTTTTTTATAGACGCCCCTGCATGTAGGGATCTTATGCAGCAGAGATGCCCCGGCAGATGTTTAGTTTGGTAAATGTGGGGTTCTTTCTCATGTTTTCCATTAATCGTCTGCCGATACCTCATTTTGTTAGATCATAAGCCACATATCTACCTGAGAGAGATTCCAGCCAAATAATAATGACAATACAAATAAACAGAATGGTAATGCCCACAGTATTGAAAGCGTTTTATATAGGCTTACAAAATCTGGTGTATTATTGTTATCATAATCGGTATGTAAACATACATGCACAAGGGAGTTGACTTGTTGAGCATTAATACAAGGACATCGCTATTTATTTAGAAAGTGACGTCATTTTATCATATTTCTTTTTTAGTGGCACTTTTCGGTTCTATTCTTCCCAGTTTTATTCTTCTCTCTCTGCAAGAGTGATTACCAAACGAAGTTGCTTTCATAGAATGCAAATCAGTAGTGGCATATTCTTTGCCGTAGGTTGCACTGGATGAAAATGTGTAGCGGAAAATGTTCTTGGGTTCACGGATGATATATACAGGCGTACTTCCTCATTCGACGGACCACTGACAAGAGCACCAATTTGACACATTTTAGTATGGTGGCTAGCTACTCTACAAAGTAATACTTAATTAACACGATCGTGAGTATAATTAACCAAAATGATTGTATGTTTGGTATTATGTCTTTGAGATATCCGCTCACTACATAGTAAGTCCTCTGTCACCATGTATATTTTATATAAGAAGGCTAAGTAGCCGAGAAAGCTTGGCAAATAAAGAGTGGTTTTCAGCAATGCCAATTTCTTCTTGTTTCTCATTTAATAAAAGCACATTACACACGGTATAGAATCCTAATGTATTGAATAAACAAACAAATACATTATATTGTTCATGACCCGCCAAATATTTAGGTCGACATAGGCATCAGAGAACTTACACGATATATTTAAAAACACATATGAATTACGAGTAAGTAAAAAATGACTGATTTAACTTTTCCTGTGATTTCATCTTTCTAGACTCTCCTCATGGTTTAAACTAGATTCACATCAATGGAAACTGCCTTAATTGGTAAGCATTCATTTTGTTCGCATCCTATACACCCCACGATTATTTGTTTTTAATTCTTGAAGCATGTTGCTGTTAATGTAGGCCTATCAAGTTGAAAATTAACCTACCGTAATTTAAAGCAATCAAATTACAGTATGTATTTTATGTCAATCACTTTTGAAAATTTTGATTGCTTGATAGAAATACAGAAATATAATTACATAATTTCTGAAGCTTATTTTATTAAATAGACGAGCCTGATGAAGACGTAGCAGTTGTACTTGTATGTATGAATCTCCAGTTTACTTCAAAAGAACATTCCCACTGACTGGCATGTATAAAATATGTGAAGGGTCTCGTTGTTACTGGAATTCTATTAATAGATAATGGTTAAAAATTAGAAATATTTATAATGCACACATATTCTCTACTGATATTTTATTGAGCAAAAATGTTTATGCAATGAAGTTCCTATGTCACCAGGAAGATTTTTTTCTTCACCCATTGAGCTTATCGTGCACACTACAACACCACCATGTTTAAATTCTTCCTGTTTCTGACAGAGTGTTCCAGTTGTCCATGCTGGCAAAACATACTTATCATCTTCATCGTCACTTGCATACTAAATCTCATATGCTGGATAGTTTGCATATCTATCTGTATTAGGAACAGAAGGTATGTTTCTATTCAAAATAAGTTGAAGGGAGAAAAAAAATGTTTTTAAAGAGCTTCAGAAAGATCGTGCTAATGATAATAATAAGAAGTAATGAACATTTGATAGTGCAAAAATAGCAAATTGCTATGACAAACGGGCCACATATTCATAAATCAGGGATATTTCAGGGTCGCTATATACTTTCCATTCGTGTTCTATTTATATATCTTTATCTGAAAATTTCATGAAACGGTTGTCCTCAGGTTTTTGCCGAAAAGGTATCTTTTGCCGTTATTATCATTATTATTTTTAAATTTCATGTTAAAAATGATGCCATTTCATAGCTTTTGGATGAATTTTTATGGGACAAATTTTATGTAGCTAGGCCTGTACATGATATCCTGTAATAAACCAACATTATTTGCAGTATATTTGAGTAAATAGTAAAAGCCAGTATATAACGATTTTTGTTTCATATGTTCCCTTTCAGGTCATTTTGCAGTTCTTGTTGCAACTCTGACAATACATCACAAGACGATAACGTTCAGCTAGACAACTACAAAGAAAGGCAGAGTCAGAAACGACGGTAGTGTGTTCGAAGTACCCAGAGAGTGTCAGACTGAAATAATTATGATAATTTAAAGTCAATTAATGGAATGCTTTTCCAAAGGCCTACCGCGATATAAACGGGGCAATCCAAATGTAGGGCTATTTTTTACGGACCAAAGTCGGTCTAGAAGTAGCTTTTGTTTCATAACCAAGAAACATGGGCCTGTATATGCGGAAGACATGGAGTGATCTATCAATGGAGTAGATTTGTATTTGTTATTTAGAGGTTTTAATTTTCACTCAAAATATACAATTTGCAGCTTGTTAGCATTGCTATTATTATCATTAAAATATTGTAATTGTCCAAACTCTTGGAAATATATAGCCAAATGATGTTCGATTACTTTCCAATTTGACTAGTTCCATGCTCTTGCTATTTAAATTCACGTTACAATCAAAAGTGTTTTTCATATTTCTTTCTTTGTTGATTGTTTTCCACCTGTGTATTGCAAAGGGTATTGTATTGTATTGTATTTTTTTTTACTGACTTGTGGGATACAGTTCAGTGAAATGAAATAATCGGAACCAAATTCAGCGCCTGAAGAGGAGCAGAGTATGTTAAATAAAATCATATTAAGAAGTTTGCCTTGAAAGTTGATTATGTATTTATGATTACCCCATATTAGATATAAACATATTTTTAGTCCATTAATAAACTGCTATCCTGTTAACAAAATTAATGTGATTCCATCAGATAGAATATACATGACCATGCATGATTAGCAAATGTAACCATTATCAATGTTTCGAGCAGCTGACCAAAATATAATACATGTACATATCGTATCCTGAGTGAGTCGTAAAAAACATCCCATAATTCTGAAGTTGTTTGTGGTATACAAACTTAAATATGGGTTTCATAAAATATTTCATTTGGTATCTTTTTCATTTGCATCCTTTTTCATTTGCATCCTTGTATAACTGTATAACAAAGAGTCTTAGCTTGCGCCAAGTGGCTGGGTGATGGTTAAAACAAATTTGGAAATAATTAATGACTATATTTACACACAGAAAGACACACAAACACACACACACACACCCTCACACCCGCAAATACACACACACACACCCACACCCGCAAACATATTCACACACAAACAAAAACGCATACACACAAGCACACATCTACAAACACACACACACACAACATACACGCACACACACTTTAAAAATAAATATCAATTCATTTCAGTTCAGTATGCAAGTTGTAAATGCATTTTCATTGGGGTATGAGCAACATATATTTTAACTTTTTTTAAACATAGTAAACGAATATCAATGCATTTTCAAAGATTTAGAAATTAAGTTTATTTGATTTGGTAGTTGCTGCAAAGATGGATTTTCAAAGATTTAGAAATTAAGTTTATTTGATTTGGTAGTTACTGCAAAGATGGTAGACATGCAAAATATTTGGGCAAGTCCACGCTATTTTGCGCGGTAACAAACGGGACATTCAGAGCAAAAAATATGGCTTGTTTGGAAAATCTTAAATGAAATCTCAATCCTTAGGTATATTCTTAAAGGTACCAAGAATCTTCAACAAAAATATAAAAAATAGTTGAAATAACTTAATTCATAATCAATTTATGATCATTTATTCGTCGGTAACAAACGGGACCAGAAAAAAAAATGGTGTTTTCAAAATTTGACTTTGTTTACATATAACTCTGAATTTAAAAAGTAGATCTAAACTTGTATAGTCTTATCCTCTTATAACATGTAATAAACATTGCCGGACACATTTTAACGTTAATACAACTTCGAGTTTTCTGGCAAGGTCAAGTTTAACAAAATATTTAGGTAACAAACGGGACAATTATTCCCTTGATATTTTCCATTAAACAATTGGTGTACCCAAGGCGTAGGAACATTTTTTGTGAAAAAAATCTCTCTGATAAAACAACAGAAACATAATACAAAACATAAATCTAAAAAACATTTATTTTGTTTCATTTCTAGAAGTGGAAGGGTGAGTAATAATAATGCATAATTTTACATAAGCTCAGTAACTTTTGTGAGACTATTTCTGAGACCTGAATATTTTAAGTCTAAAAATATGGAAAGCTATGTGCTAGGTTCGTAATATTTTCACCAGAGTTAGCCAAAGAAAATATAAAAAACAGAAAATACATACTTTTTGGTTGTACTCCTATGACCTATGACAAACCCTTTTTTTTTAAAATCGTTGAAATAGCATTTTAAATGGATTTACTACTTTTTTCATGAATATTAATGAGCCTTGTGACGTCATATGACCTTGAAATGACTTTTGACCTCATTTGCATTAAGTTCATTTCATACCCTTTATTATGATATATGACACATTATGTATACCTTTACAAACCCACTGACACACTTGACACAAAAATGGTCAAAAAGTCGAAAAAATCACCACCTTGGGAACAAATAGCGTGGACTTGCCCATTTCCAAACATGAAAATTCGCCGAGTCCTCGTGTACACATAATAATCTGTACAGCTTTTTTTAAAAATAATTGCTAGAAGTCACGTTTAATGTCGAGCACATGTTTCACAATTTAATTACTCATCTATTATTAATTTTGTACGAACTATTTTTGTATGCTGTTATGATATTTTATTGATTGTGAATATTCAATATAAGTTTCATTTAAATAAAAATATTTGAAATACAAAATGTGATTTATAACACATGTACTAGTACTTTTAATACAAAGTAAGATTTAAAGGATGACTCCAGGCTGGAGTTTGTTTGTTTAGAAAAATAAAGTGAAATTTGAAAAGCACAACACTGAAAATTTCATTAAAATCGGATGAAAATAGTAAAGTTATGAATTTCTCAGGTTTTGAATTTTTTTAGGAAACAGTTCTTGGCATAACCATGCATATTCAAATGAGCAAGCTGATGATGTCACAGCCTCACTACTTCCTTTGTATTTATTGTATGAAATACCAATTATCCAATTTTTCTGCCCTAATGACATAAAACAGGAATAACTTTGTTGAATGTTCAAGGTCACAAGTGCTTTTACTCATATCAGTATGAGGGATAGATTTTTATACGCAATGTATATTAAAAAAAAGAAACGATAAATAGGATTTCATACAATTAAATACACAAGAAGTAGCTGGACTGTGACTCATCAGTTTGCTCATTTGAATATGCACAAGGTTATGCCAAGAACTGTTTCCTACAATAATTTAAAATCTAAGAAATTTATAACTTTACTATTTCTCATCCAATTTTGATAAATTTTCAGTGTTTGTCCTTTTTAAATTTACAGTCTGGAGTCCTATTTTAACCATCACGAACATTATTGCAATAAAATTATGATTTTAAAATCATTTGAGCTGTAAACGCACTGATACATTATCATAGTTATGTTACGGTATGCTTTAATCCATTACAATATACCTTGTACACTGTTCGTCATAAAGGTGGATTTTTTTTATAGCTTCATCAACATTGTTGCTCCGGCTTTAATTTGTTGAATAGTTTTGTCCCTGCTTACACTTTTTGAGACCGGGTATAGCTTGGACGTTCTCCAAACCCTTCCCGGGGATTTTCTTACAAAAAAAAAAAAGGTTTTGTCAACCTAAATGATGCCCATTTTTGTCATTTTTTCTCATTTTGGGGATCCTTTTTGTTTACCCGACCCACCAAGGCCCCCTCAGTCCTACCCCTAGGAAACACGCTTGAGATGTATTGTTTGTTATTGTTCTTTAAGTTAAATATAGGATTATGGATACATGCTTAGGCTTTTTGTCTAGGGGAGGGGTTGAAATTTATTTTATTGGGTTCAACATTGAATTGATTCATTTTTGCACCATGGATTTTTCTCATATTGTATTTTGCAATAATACTGCTCGGCCTTGTGGACCTTCGCCCTCGTCGGAGAAATACTTCGGGCTCGTGGGAAAATAATCGGACTCGTGAACCCTCGGCCTCGTGGCCCTCGGCCTTTTGGACCTCCGCCTTGTGGGCGCTCGGCCTCGTGGGAAGACCCGGACAATATAGAGGTTGATAAAACTTTTTGGAAAGAAAAACCTGGGGAGGGGTTGGGGGAATTTCCAAGTTATAGCCGGTACCCTGAAAAGTCAAAGCGGGGACAAAAACATTTATGAAATCAAGTTAGAGCAAAATAATGTTACTAGAGCCAAATAAAGATATTCCACCTTTATGACGGACAGTGTAGTATTATATTACTGTTGAAATATTTCCAGGCATACTATGAAATATATACATGTAACAAGTTTTATTCAATAAATGTGCAAAATGATATACCTTCTCTCAAAAACAGGTTCCACAAAACTAATACAAATTTTAACAGATTACAGGGAAATTTTAAACATATTTAGTGATAGAACTAAAAAAAAAAAAGAATCAATTCAGAAGACCCGAATTCTCTCTCTGTGTTAAATCATCATTCATCGAGAAGCCAAACAGTTGGAAATCTGGACCATACAGTTCGTATAACCTATGAAGATATTCTTGAGAAATAGTTTTGTAATACTTGTTGAATATATCTTCAGTATGACTTGTATTTCTCTTCGAATCTTTGAAGTGAATAAGATGGTCAACCTTTAAATATTTTAAGATGTGTTCTGCATCTTCCTTCCCGGTTTCTAATTTTCCAATATAGTCATAAGGAATATTGCAAGGAAGACCATTTGATAGATGGTTTCCAGTGCCCATCCATGTTGTGTCTTGCTTCTTTATCTGTTATAAATCGAACAAATTCTGCAAAAGTGACGTTAACTCCAGTTTTCAGTTCCATCTCGGAAGGATCTTCCCGATACCTTTTGATGATCGCTCGACCAAAGGACATTTGGAAGGACTTGTTATGCTCTTCGAATTTGCTTCTGTATGCAGACAGAACACGCGCCAATGGATCTCGGACAAACATGAATGTCGTGTAATTGGTAGACGGTATTCAATCTCATCTGGACTATACTGGTCGAGTTTCTTTAAGCTGGGATCATGCGATCGACTACCAGGTACATCTTCAACTCTTTTAAATTTCCCCTTGAGGACGAGAAAAGCACTCTTCCAATGTGTCGATCCCACCTTGGATATGAAGCCATATAATAATTTGTATTTATCATCAACGATGTACGGCCAGAGTAGACGTCTTTTGTAATAGAATTATATTGGTCATGTTCATCCGTAGAAGATGGGTTATCATGACAAAAGTCATTCAGATGCTGCTTTCGTATCGCCTGCCTATGTAACCAGGAATCAGTTGTGGGCATGGCTGTTGTTGCTTCATGTAAAACCTGAAATATAAAAACGAAAAAAAAAAAACGAAAAAAAAAAAAAAGAAGAAAGAGACATGTGTCAGGCTAATATATCTTGTAAACTCAAAGCTATTATGTGCATCACTAATCGGGAATCGAAAACAAGATATAAGGTCACAAAGTTTCGTGTTTCACGCCTTGCAACGAGATAAATCATCCCTGTTTAATCTGGTCTATGCCAATACATCATTCACTGAAGAAATTTCATATAATTTACGGTATAGAGTGTGGCAGTCATTTGAAATTGAGAAAATCCCAAATCTGTTTCTCGTCCAATTGCCAAAATAAATGCTACTCGACAGCCGATAATCGGTGTGATATTTTTAATGTTTTAATCTAAATTTATTTAGAATGGAAGGGGATATAATGATAATTGACGTAAAACCCGCATATTTCTGATTTATTGTTATACATGATTCACTGTTATTCATTACGCAAACCTGTCGATGTCAAAACATTTATATCTCATATCTGCATCGCGTTCTTATCGGGGGGGGGGGGGGGGAGGGTCTACTCAACGCATGATGTGCTACGCATGCGCATCAACAAAAAGTATCGAAAAGGGTCTGTTTTCAACCTTCCATGGTCGTCGTTAAGGGGTGTTTTTAACTTCCATAGCAATTTTCATGAAAAAAGCTTTTCAGCTTAAATCGCTATTTTGGGCACTGAATTTAACGGTGTTTACGCCATTAATTTAGGGTATGTTTCTTCCATTCTGGTGTCGAATAGGGGTGCAAATTTGACTTTATGCAATACGACTTTAATGGTCCATTTTCAGGGTGTGTGGACGCGCATGGTTAGCACTTTTGTCTTTGAGTGACACCCTCCGGGTTTCTTATTTCGGTTAGGGTGGTATCTCACTTCGCGGAAACTACTTTGAAACAACTTTGAGACGGATTTGAAACAGTTTTGAAAGAACTTGGAGACGGTTTTGAAACTTGTTTTAGAGACGTTGCTGAGACCACTCAGAGACGTCTCCGAGATATCTCCGCGACGTTTCATGAGTCGCAGAAACTACTTTGAGACGTTCTTTGAAACTGCTTTTAGACAGTTTTTGAAAATTGTCGCCGCGACGTCTCCGCGACAAGTTTCATAACAGTCTCCAAGTAGTTTCAAAACCGTCTCAAAGTAGTCCAAAATCCGTCTTCCGTTTGCAAATTTGACTTTATACAATACGACGTTTATGGTCCATGTTTAGGGTGTGTGGACGCGCATGGGTAGCACTTTTGTCTTTGAGAGACACCCTCGGGTTTCTTATTTCGGTTAGGGTGGTATCTCACTTCGCGGAAACTACTTTGAAACAACTTTGAGACAGATTTGAAACAGGTTTGAAACAACTTGGAGACGGTTTTGAAACTTGTTTCGGAGACGTTGCTGAGACGACTCAGAGACGTCTCCGAGACATCTCTGCGACGTTTCATGAGTAGCGAAAAATACTTTGAGACGGTTCTTTGAAACTGCTTTGAGACAGTTTTTGAAAATTGTCGCGGAGACGTCTCCGCTACGTTTCAAAACAGTCTCCAAGTAGTTTCAAAACCGTCTCAAAAGTAGTCCCAAATCCGTCTCATAGTAGTTTCAAAGTAGGTTCTGCGAAGTGAGATACTACCATTATGAATCGGAAAGGTTGATAGTAAAGCTATTGACGTCTTACAGGAGGAAAATGTCATTATTATTATTATTTATCAAAGCTTCCATCCTTTTCACAGTGTATTGAAAACTCATTATGGCAGTGCTCAATTGCTGGTTATAATGGTCATGGTATGACGATGAGTTGTTTAGGTCTATTTGTAGAACCATAAAAATAAATTATACTTCGAACATCAAAATACATACCACTGTGGGAGTCGAATTGTATCCAAACAGATCAAAGTCTTTCTTGTACTTCATTTGCAAATTTTGAATGTCGTCCAAAGTCAACTGCGAATAGAATTGTCGAAATACATCCTCGTTTTGGCTTGAATTCCGCTGCGCCTTTTTGAAGTGGATCAAGTCGTTTACTTTTGTATATTTCAAGATATTATCCGAATCTTCATCAGCCGTTTCTAGTTTTCCAATGAAATCGAATTCTATGGTACAAGGCAGAATCATTTGATAAACAGGCTTCCAGTGACCATCGGAAATTCCTCCGTCTTTCGCTGTTATGGCTCTCACAAATTCTTGAAACGTTACAGTTGCCCCCAAATTTTTTTCAAAATCCGTCGCGTTTGGTCGAAAGCGCGAGATGATAGCTCTTCCAAAAGAACGTTGGAATGATGGGTTCGGTTCGTAGAATTTACTTCTATAAGCTGAAAGCACACGTGTAAAAGGATCACGAACGAATATGAATTTAGTATAATGCTTCAGACGATATTCTACTTCTTGAGGAGCGTAGGAGCTGAGTTTCTTCAGACTAGGGTCGTGTGCAAGATAACCAGGAACATCTTCAACCCGCTTGTACTTTCCTTTGAGGACGAGGAATGCACTTTTCCAGTTTGTAGAACCAACCTTCGAGATGTATCCGAATATGATATGATATTTATCATCTACAATGAATGGCCAAAGTTGTCTCTTGTTGTTGTATATGATATGAGTCAGATTCTGTCTCAAGGAAGAGTACTGGTCGCAAGTGTTGCTGAGAATCCGTTTCCTTTGAGCTTGTATGTCCATCCAACTTTGTTCATGAACATGTGCGGTGGCCTAGGAAGATAAAATGCGATAAACTAAAAGGTGCAATCTGTATTTCATATTTCATTTTTTAATGACTTTCGAGGGTTGCAGGTTAAAGGTAAGATGGAAGCTGAGATTTTCATATCCTTCTCGTACACAGATATAATACGACGTTATTGATATTAGATTTGTAGAAAGAAGTAGATTGAAAAAATATGTTGAAGAATATAAGTCAAAAATGTAACTTAGCATTAAGTATTTTTAAAATTTAAGCTAATTAATTACCAAATATTACATGCAATAAAATGCCATGCCTCGTGTCAATTCAGTTTACCCAGTTTAAACCTTTTGATATGCTTTGGTAATGGTAAGATAACAATCATTCCTCTTTTTGGTAAATTTTACGTTGATGTATCAATGAATAAATGACGAGAAAATGTTACCTGCAAAAATGTCTCATAATTTATGTTTTTTTTACATACAAAGATTTTTTTTATGAACACGAGAAGCATTGTATCTACTCTTCTCAAAATACCATTTCTTAAATGAATATCACTGCAATTTCTGAATAGTGCGTGGCCCTTAAAGCATGATCGAGATGTCATTAAAAAGTTAAAGACATCACCTAACATATTGATTTTGATTCCTGGTAACCATAATTTTTTTCCTCATTGATTTGATAAAATCAAGTTCCATTTTTCTGACTCAACCAGTAAATCTTGACACAGCTTACCTTTTTGATAAGACTTGGGGTGACATGTGCTTCATCTTGAATAGAGTTATCTTTTACAGAGTTGTAGGATGTCTGATGTACCTCACTCTTACTCACTACCACCACGGGATCTGTGGATACTTTCAAGTAAAAAACATAATCAGCTATATGCATGGAGCAGATTAATTAGCTGGTTCGCAGTTAGTTGCT
Organism: Paracentrotus lividus; assembly: GCA_940671915.1. NCBI lineage: Eukaryota > Metazoa > Echinodermata > Echinoidea > Camarodonta > Echinidae > Paracentrotus > Paracentrotus lividus. The sequence continues at coordinate 64,253,774 of CALNVZ010002100.1, read as the reverse complement.
TTTTGCGGATCTAGGGGGCGGACGACCCCCGCCCCTGGATCCGCACCTGCTACTTTCACATCAACCCCCTAGCAAAAAAAAAAAAAAAAAAAAAAAAAAAAAAAATATTGACCGACCGACCGTATTGACATATTTGATTTTCCGAATATGAAATTAGGTTCGTTTATCCGAAATTGATTAGAGTTATACTTGTAGCTACATTAATTTCTGTAAAAACGGAACCATTTCATTAATTTCGTTATAAAATAACGAACCTGATCTCTTTCGGATTAACAAACCTTTATTTTCGAGGAATCAAACCTTTGGAATTACGGACCGGATGAATAACGATCCACCTTCCTGACGGACCTTCGTATAAACGATCTTTCAACGTTATGATACCTATATGAGCAATTTACTTATTCCTTTTGAATCCTTCCCGCGCAAAAGACATTATTTCACTTTACTAATACTATACATTTTCTTCAAACATTTACGAACTTAATTAAAGAGTTACTTACATCGTAAATTGTTTTGGTTCCATTTCGTGATGACTAGGACCAACGCTACAGTATAGACCAAGAATAGTACAATAAAACAGAAGATAGTCTTAGAAGATGTCATCGTGTCTGTGGATCTAGTTCCTGCTGATGAAGTTTATTCCACCTTAGATGAGAAGACTGAAAGAGATCGGAGGAGGAATCCATTCAGTTAAACTTTACAACACGCAAACGTTTGTAGGTCAAATGCAGGGGCCGCACAGCATTTTTTAAAAGTGGATGGGCTGAACAAAAAGTAGAGGGGCTAAATAGGCTGGAAATCACACATCTATGATTATTTTTCGCGTGTTTGTACACGTTTGCTGAAAAAAAAAAAGTGATGTGGCTGCAGCCCCCTTAGCCCCCGCGGCTCCTCGGCCCCTGAAATGACACACCTATCATATGAGTCTTAACAGGATCATTCTTGGATTCGAAGAGGAAGTAATAATAATAAAGAATAATTATTAAAAAAAATCCATCCAAGGACAATGCAGTCCCTTGCGAGCTACTCTCATTTTGGTGTATCCTGAAAATTCTATAATATTCCATTAAAAAAAGAAGAAGAAGAAGAATAAAAATAAGTGAAAATAAAAGAAGTATTTCACGTGTACATTCGATTTATCATATATTTCTTATATGAACGAATAGATATATTCCTTCATCAAGAACCATGAAAAAGAGACAGTTATGGAATCAAAGTTATTGGCTTTCGTAACTTTGTTATCCATTCATTGATTTTCCTCAAACCTTCAATTTCACTTATACATTTTTTCTTCTTTTTTTCTGCTTTCTACATGCCATTTAAAACCAATGCTGGACTTCCAGTTAATGTGAGTCAAAAGACACACTTATATACATGACCCATTTAATGTATAATTCACGTGACAAAAGTAATTGCCCCTTCCCCTTGGGGGTCATGTGCCGTGTGAAACACAAGTCATCTGCTGGGGTCGAGATTCACGTAAGTGAGTAATTTGGTCGACAAAAGTTTTCTATGAATGCTTCTTCACATTTTGCCGTAAACATTATAAAAGACATCAAATAATCAAAGAAAAGTGTCATGCAATAGGTGAGAAAATACTAGCCAAATACCAATTCTTATCAAAGGGAATATGAAACTATAGATACATTTAGAATAAAATACAAAATAATAGATACATGATACTATAGGTACGTGTAAAATAAGACACAAAATTTGACATTAAAATAATTGAAATAAAATATATCGTTGCAGCACTACAGGAGCAAGAGGTGTAATATTCTCAACTATAAGCTATTATAGGCCTATACATATTCTGCATTAAAAAAAATCATCATAACCATCATCCAGGGGACATTGATCGTTTTTGAAGGGGGAGGGGTTGAACATGCGAAAAAAAATCATACAATAGTGTGATTTTATTGCTGCGTTCTTGTACAGGGGTTCCACAGCCCCTGTTATCACGCTTTGTGATCTAGTATAAACTAGAAATCGTTGCTATGAAACAAATCAGATCAAACTAAACAAAGTAATCAACGAATCAATTGAAACAAAATTCGCATTTTCGTACCATGAAAAAGACTATAGCTAGGCAGCGGTTGAGCTGCGGCTGCATGGCAGACAGGGAAAATATTTTTTCACGGTTAAATAGACCCCCTTTATCAAAATGAAATATGAATGTACTTTGTGCCCCCCATACACTTATTTGGTTAAAACATAAATTTTGCATAAAGTGAATAATAAAGAAGTTTTTAAAAGAGAAAATAATTTTACTATTGCATTGAAAATAAGTATTATTATCGAGTTGTATGCTTTCCCCTAAATTAAATCTCTTCCGAATATTTTTGAAATTGTAACTTACCGTTAAAAAGTTGAATAGATCATCAAATCGTTGATGGTTTCACCAATAAAATATTTCTACGCATCCTCTTAGCCTGCATCAATGTTTCTCCCCTCCGATTATTCATATAAGCTTATTTTATATTAGCAAAACGAATCAGTCGGTATGCTCGCTTTTTCAGTGGAATTATATCCGGCGTATAAGTCAATTTACAAATCAAGGAGTTCCTTATACAGCGGCTAATGTAAAATCAATCAATTGACTTGCTTTAAATGTCAACACAGGGTCCAATCTCAAGTAGGAGATAGTGTTTGCTCGCGGCCAACGATCTTACGCAGAATTCTATCCGTTATCTAAACACTGATACAACACCCCCCCCCCCCTTTACAAAAAATAATTAAAAAAACAACATCAAAAAATTAATAATTCTTTAGCATAAATTAATAACTTTCCAACTGTAGCACCATTTTGAGTCGTGTATAAGCCTTGCGTTATAATCATTATGAGAATGCATCTCATGCACTCTTGAAATCATCGCCTCAATTGAAATATATATGATTTTGTGGAGGAGGGGTGTTTTCTATCCCATTCTCGCGTTACTCTCTGTTTTCAATCATCCATTCTGTATACTATTGCACACTCTCTCTATCATGTCTTTATTCCCGTTACTCTCTCCCGTCACTTTCTTTCTATCCTGTGTTACCCGGTCTTTCTTCTTTTACTTTCTATTTCTAACCCTCCATTCTTTTTTTCCCTATCACACCATCTCGTTCTTCTCTAACACTCGTTTTCTGATCCGTCATTCTCTTTTTATCATGTCACGCTCTCTGTTTTCCCATTTATTGCATTGATATTTTTCTATCATGTCACTCTATATTATTTTCTCTGTCCCGTTTCAACTCTTCACTTTATTTCGGTCTGTCACACTCTCTTTGTCCTTACTTGTCGTACATCTTTCTCCCTTATTTTTTATCTGTCATTCTCTTATCACATTCTCTCCTTTTCCCGTTTTTCTCTTGTCCTAACTCGTCATTCTCTTAATATTTCTCCAGTTACTTTCTTTATTATAACCATAATTATTTTAAGTTTGTCATCTCCCCCCGTCTTTCTACCGTTACTCTCTTTCCTCAATGCAAATCGTCAATTCTTTCTATTGTAACATTTCATATATTTCTTATATTTCTTTTTTTTTTTTTTTTTTTTTTTACTCCGTCCTCTTTGTCACCCAATCAACTTCTCAAATTTCTACAAGCATTCTTATCCTAATCCTCTCGACTCCTTATTCGGGTCACATCTTCTTTATTGCTACGTTTCTTTTCTTCTTATTTCTTTTTTAACGAAATTCGATCATCTGGTCACACGCTTTTCTGCCTTTACCCTCTTTCTGTCTATCGCCCTCTATTTTTCTAACGGTCGTTCACTTTCTTCTATGCCAGTTCTCGCTCATCCTCTCTCTCCCCCCCCCCACCCCACCCCCATCCCGAGAGGCTCGTTGATATAATTTAGCATTTGGCCCCTTTCTACCGTTACCGTGGTTACATTTTCTTTGATTCCTGTCACACCGTCCTTTTATTCGTCATAATCTATACCGTCACGCTTTTCTCTCCTGTATCGCTCTTTAGTCTTGCCTGCAATTCTCTTTCTACAAGTACATTTTGCCTAACATTTTCACGGTCCTCTTTTACTTCTAGTAGAGCGGTTTAGCCGAATAATTGTGCAAATTTTGACTAAAGCATGAAATTTCTACCAATGATAGTACATGCCATAACTTTCATTTTATGATCGGGAGGTAAGTCAGGTTTGACCTCTGATGGCCTCCAGAGGTCAATGACCTTTAAATATCAAAATATTGATATTTTGCGTCAATTCTCTGTGAATGGCATGATAATAATGTAGGAAACATTTCACTCTATTATTTTCTCTGTCCTGTTTCAACTTTCACTTTATTTCGGTCTGTCACACTCTCTTTCTCCTTACTTGTCGTACATCTTTCTCCCTTATCTGTCATTCTCTTATCACATTCTCTCCTTTTCCCGTTTTTCTTTTGTCCTATCTCGTCATTCTCTTAATATTTCTCCAGCTCGTAATTTCTTTCTATTGTAACATTTCATATATTTCGTTTTGTTTTTTTAACTCCTCCTTCTCTTGTCACCCAATCAATCTCTCACTATTTCTGCAGCCATTCTTTAATCCTAATCCCTCTTTCACTTCCTATTCGGTCACTCATTTTTGAATTTGCTATCTTTTCGTTTTCTCCTATTATCTTTTTTAACGCCCATCTCTGAATTCTATCTGGTCACAGGCTTTCTCCTTTTACCCTCTTTCTGTCTATCGCCCTCTATTTTTCTAACGTCATTCACTTATCTATCACTTATCTCGCTCCCTCATTTTGTCATTACACATCAGGAAACCTCTTCATCCAAGTTTGTAATTAGTACTTTGAAAAAATATTTCAGTAGTAATTATGAAATTTATATCATGTAAAGTGCAACTCATTATAATTGTGATGATACCTCTCTCAGCCAATATCATGTATCACTGAACCCCATTGTTTTAAATGTGTTTTGCAAAATTGTGAGTGGTTCACTTTCACGCTCATTTATGATCGAAGTTGGCGCATTTGAATTTACGGATCTCAAGGAGCATTAAGGTGAACACTCACAATTTTGCAAGACTTTTTCAGAACAATGGAATTCAGTGATGCATGATATTGGTGAGCTGAGAGACAGATCATTAGAATGGTAATGAGTTGCACTTTACAGTCATATAAATTTCATAATCACTACTGAAATATTTGTCAAATTATTAGTGATCAAACTTGGGTTTCTTTTATTCCATATACCCGGTACTACTTAATACAAAACTTGGATGGAGAGGTTTCCTGATGTTTGATGAAAGATTGCTCATATCTTTGTGATTATTGGACCATATCACATAAAATTTCATCCAGTTGCAGAAAATGGATTGTAGTTTACGAGTGTAGAGATATAAATAATATAATATTATAATTTTAATTATACCCATCTACATAGCATTTTTTTGTGGGACACACTGTACATGAAAAAAAAAACTCCATTTTGTATTACATTAGAAAAACATTGATCACATTCACCGTATTGTAAATGACATTCTAATAAAAATGAACGACCTTTCATTTTGTAGATAGATGATTTTATTGATTTTCCAAGATAGCAGCAAATTGAATTAATGAATTCTTATAAACTACACATGTACTGCATTGAATAATTCAATCAGTTGGTAAACCGTACAGTACATAATTATACAGAGCACAACATATTCCTGATGAACATGATGATAGACATACAAAATAAGAATGAATCATACAACTTTTAGGACGAAATTCTAAACTATTGTACATATTCTTTGTAAATACAGGCAGTTGCCTCTTCACAGATGTATGAGAATTGCAATAGAAATTTAGTACAGTGTATTTAGAATTTAAAACTTTCATTACAACAACTGGGTAAATATTTTTCAATTTCATATCTTATTATATGAGAAAAATTATTTGAATTTTCCAATCCAAGAATACTTGTATAAAAACAGGGATGGCTCCTTCATCATTAACAAAATTTATTTTTTTAAATGGATTATATCCACTTGGTATTATTCTCTGCTTGTCTAATACCACATGGGCTAAGCCCATAAGGTCTACTAACAGTTTGGTCTAACTTCCCCTTAGTCTGATTCTCACTTGGTCTAAGGACCACTTGTCTTATCGCCAATTTGTCGAAATTGTCAAAAATGCATTTTCGTTTAATTCCTAAATTAATATTTGGTCTATTACAACTCTGTGACAGGAATCGACTAAGTGGTGTTTGACAAATTGACATTAGACCAAATGGTAATGAAACGAATAGGCAATTACACCGACAGGTATTTAGACAAACTGGTTGTAAATGAAATGGAATTAGACAATGGGGAATAAGGAAAAACAACCAAAAAGACTCGAAGGTGGAACGAGTCGCATGGTCAGTAGAAGAGGCCTTTATATTTTTAGGTCAATTTTGATTTGAATGTTTGCACATCTTTGTTTTTAGGCAGAATTAGGCAACACTTTTGATTAACACCTTATCTGTCATGTGTTCTTCTATATGTACCATGAATTTCATAATCAACACCAATTAACAAGCCCATTACAGTCTATTCCCATTAGAATGAGATGATTGAGACCAAGGAAAAAAAATCAATTTTAATTTGAAACCCAAATTGGCTTGTTACAGAGTGGACTGTATTGCATCTCATCTATGTAGGATAGTGTAATCATGACAGGGAATTGTATTTTCACGTCTTGTCATTATACATGTACAGAGTATTTGCCCCTCACAAGAAAGTATTAACTTCTGTTGGTGGTGCCCTGCATTGTGAGAAAAGGGGCTTATCAGGGATTGTTATTATACATTTCTTATCAAATATCAAAGTTGCGAATAGAAAACCTTAATTTCTATTTTTTTTCAATATGCTATTGATTGTCTTTCATTTGGATACCATTACAATGGAGTTCTGCTTTCAGTGACTTTATAGTGAGAAAAGGGGCTCAACCAAGATCGGTTCATGCTGCTTTTCAGTTTCCTGAGGTCCAGCAGACCTGACTTCTATCACCTTGGTCAAAGAAAGTTCTACTCTCCTCCATCGATCTGCAAATTAGAAGGTAACACAGACAGAAACAAAGAGTAAACATATATATGTAGGGGTAGCATCCAATATCAAATGTTCAATAATAACCACAAATTAAGTTTGAAATTAGTACAGTCCACTTCCATGAGGTGCTTGCGGTCAAGCCTATCTAAACTTGTTAGTTTTTAATAATGAAAATAGATATAAGAATCCATTCTGTATTTACTTCTACATAATTGAACCCATGGATAAATGCTAATTAATATATTTTGGTATGTGAAAAACCAAAAAGTGGAAACTCTTAATCAAAAAGTTCTCATATACTATCAATTTTGCTGGTCCCAGCTTTTTGTGTTAGAACTCTTTTTTTTCTTTCTCCCCTGTATACAGAAATTTCTAACAAAATAGGATATAATTTCCATGGTCCCAAGGACCCTAAAAAGACTGGGATGTTTTGGTAGCTGTCAAGACTGGGGGGGGGGGCATGATGGCTGTTAATTTTTCTGAAATAATATCAATTTATTTTATATGAATTATTAATTTATGCATAAAATCATACTTTTTTGCTCTAATTGAACAAAATTAAGCTCCTAGAATGCTAATTTTGTGTATTATTATTCCTTATAGCATTCCGAACAATTGTACTTGGAAAACATTCTCTATCACAATTAATTTCTTATGTATTTTATTGTTTTATGAATTTCTTATGTAATTCCTTGTTTTTTCGACCTTTTGTTTTCTTTGTTTTTTTCGCTAAAATAAATTGATTTCAGCTAATGAAACTGAAAATTATCATATCTTTATGAATAAGGTGAGAAAACACCATTTGCATTGACTTCGTACACAAAATCACGTTTTTTTAAAGCCGTTTTCGGTCTGACGGACATTTTTGAAAATCGTGGTGCATTTTAACAGTATGACCGATTTTCGCGAAAATGGTTTCAAAAGATGCACAAGACTTAAAAGTATAGAGTCATCAAGTGGCACCATCAAAAAATTTCGCGCGGCGGAATGGTCGCGGAAAATGTCGAGGGGGGGGGGG
>CALNVZ010002100.1:64193178-64245723 GCA_940671915.1 Paracentrotus lividus | reverse complement strand
CCCCCCCCCCCCCCGTCTTTTGAGGGTTAAGTTTTGACTGTAGATGTGCTCACATGCAACACATACCGGTATGTGACGTACTCCATGCTGGTTGAAGTCATCTTCTTCTCATGTAAAGCCAGGTTTCCTTTCTAGACTCCATGCATCTGAATATTTAATAAAAAAGAAATAAATGCTTTTGAGAATAACTATGTTATGAAAATAAAATCTTTGTGCTCAATCCAACAAAAGGATATTTTACATCTTAATTTTTCTTTTTATAATCCAAGTAAAATTAATCCACACAAACTAGTTTTGATTCCATAATGTAAAATAGTGGAAACTTTTTATCTAAAGAAGTCTGATACACAAGGTAATTTCATAGGACCCAGTTTTTTGTCTTTTGCTTTAAATATCAAACGAGATTCCTGATCTATCAAGGTTATTTCCATGGTCACAAGGACCTTGTTATAACAAGTTTCCACTGTAGACAGCACTCATTATCCCTTCCCCTTAAAAATCAGTACATGAACAACTCACCATTATGGAGGGCTCGTATATGAATGCAACTAGCATTCAAAGAAGTCTGTTGCATATACTCCAGTTGGTCACTGAAATTAAGAAGAAATAGACAAGTGGTGAGAATCTTTGCTAGCTTTCATTACTTCATTACAAGAAAGAGGATCTGATGTGAAACAAACATTTACAGTCAAGATGGCAGGGTTAGTGGAATTAAAATGTGGAAGACACTGTTTAAAAGTGATTTGGAAAGAAAGGTTGGTAACAGTTCACCCAAGCATTATTTTGTGCTGTCAGGAACTGGAATCACCAAAATGATAAGAAATTAACCAAATTCAGCTTTGAGTCACATGCACTTACACAGAAATGCATATATGGGGCAACACTGAATGTTCGGGACCAAAACATATGAGCTGTTTGGTATATTTTGGGTCATATTATGACTATTAGGGCAATTGAAGAGCAATCTTTTATTGTGGAGCTTTTTATTATGATACTCTTCCCAAATAGCATGAAAATAACAGGAAAGCTCACAAAAATTTTCTTCACCTTTCCCAAACCTTCCCACTACACTAGATTCCCTTCAAAGCAATGTACAGTACTGGTAATAGTTCCAAATTTAATCCAACCCATGTATCCACATCTCCTAAATAATAAATAAATAAATAAAAACATGAATACATGAGAGCTCCCCTCTCCCCCTTCCAAATTTTTGGTTTATTGTCTATGAGGCAATGCTTGTTGTCCCAAGGATTTCTCATAACTTAAGATTTGTTTTAGTCAAAAACAAAATAAGGTTCTTTTATATGAACATACATTTATATCAATATAAAGTATATTCTGAGAATAAAACGGGGCATCTAGGTATGATAATCCAAAATATGGAGGCACCAACCACAATTTCTGAGTCCATTGCTCCCATACCTTACATGTTTTGTATACAATACATTTTTGCCTTTCCCTATTCCATGAACTTTATACCAGTACCGCTCATTGCGGAGAAAGAAGTTGATTAATGGCCTCCATTATAAACCAAGACTCACATACATTACATTTTAACTCAAATGGGAGGGGTTGTGCTCAGGACAGTCTAGACCCATTATAACGAGCAAGAATTTGACTTCATTTCATTAAAATATGAGGCAGTTCTCCCAGTCCGGCTTTCAAACATGCCTCTTATCACAAGATTGTGTAATAACAAAGTAACAAGGACAGTTCCTTGTAATTCAAGTTTTTATGTTATATGGAACAAAATATTGTTGTATCCATGCTTGTTATAATGGGACTAGAGTGTATTTAGCGATGACGAACATATCAATGAAAAACAAAGTTCATAGAAATCAAGTAAAATGGTTAGTGATACCCCAATAAGCAACCAATAAAGTTCCAGTCTGTAACATTTACCTGAAAGCTTTGTCCAATAATAATTATGTGATACAATATAAAACTGTTTTCCATCTGGGGTTCAACATTTACATGCGCCTACCAAAGCTTACATTTGATCGATCTCCAAATTTTATTTTCAGACCTTGAAATTAAAAAACAAATGCAGACCCTTATGAACAAAACCCATAAAATAATTCTCACAGCAAAAATGAAAAGAAAAAAAAGTTTATATATTCTTTTTTAATCAAATCTTACTATGATACAAAATATTCATCTGTAGCATTTTTCTTGAATACGTGCAGAATAGCCTTTTTCAAAAATGTGTTCAGGAATAATGATGTGTCCTTATCCTTTTACATGTACTTCAACAAATGACAGAACATTCAAACAATGTACAACAAGACATCTATCATCTACAAGAATATACCTGTATAAATACTGTACCTATCATTTTGCAGATTCCTATACTCCTAATATTTCAGAGAGTGGAGACTTGGTTATCAAGCAACTATGTCTTGTAGAAAGAGGACTAGCAAACTGCCTAGTTGAAGAAATCTGGACTAGCAATTGCCTAGTTTGAAGAATCCTGACTTAGCAAATGCCTAGTTTGATGAATCTTGACTTAGCAAATGCCTAGTTTGAAGAATCCCGATTTAGCAAATGCCTAGTTTGATGAATCTTGACTTAGCAATTGCCTAGTTTGAAGAATCCTGTCTTAGCAAATGCCTAGTTTGATGAATCTTGACTTAGCAATTGCCTAGTTTGAAGAATCTTGACTTAGCAAACACCTAGTTTGAAGAATCTTGACTTAGCAATTGCCTAGTTTGAAGAATCCTGATTTAGCAAATGCCTAGTTTGATGAATCTTGACTTAGCAATTGCCTAGTTTGAAGAATCCCGATTTAGCAAATGCCTAGTTTGATGAATCTTGACTTAGCAATTTGCCTAGTTTTGAAGAATCTCGATGCAACACCTAGTTAGAAGAAATCTGTCGACTTTAGCAATTGCCTAGTTTTGATTAATCTCGACTTGGCAAACACTAGTTAGAAGAATATCGGACTTAGCAATTTAGCCTAGTTTGAAGAATCAGACTTTAGCATGCCGTAGTTTGATTGTCATTGACTTAGCATTGCCTAGTTTGAAGAATCCCGTCTTACAAATGCCTTGTTTTGTGAATCTTGACTTAGCAATTGCCTAGTTTGAAGAATCTTGACTTAGCAAACACCTAGTTTGAAGAATCTTGACTTAGCAATTGCCTAGTTTGAAAAATCCCGACTTAGCAAATGCCTAGTTTGAAGAATCTTGACTTAGCAAATGCCTCTAGTTCAAAGAATCATGACTTAGCAAATGCCTAGTTTGAATAACCTGGACTTGTGACTGGTTAGCAAGAAGATTCTGGATAAGACATCATTGCATGGTTTGAAAAAATATAAACAAGCAACTGCCTTAACTATAAATTTAAGAACAGAGCAGCAAAAATGTTCTTTGTGGTAGGTAGACTAAAAATATCATTATTTTGGAGATAGTTGTTGGTTTTTCAAAGCTTCTCTTCACTGCCGAATACATTAACGATCCTATTTTAGATGCTCTAAAAATAAAATTGGCTTTGCTGTCCTAAATTGGAAGAAAATAAAATGATGTCTTATTCCTTTTGTGTGCTGGAAAAAAAGGGAAAGCTGATATCTACTACAGTCTACTCCCATTGAGTATGGATTCAGGATAAAGTTCTAACAACAGGCATGAGACAAAGAAATTTCAAAAAAGAGGAAAATTGCTACCAGTGAGGGAGCGTAGCGACCGAACATCCTGGGGGTGGGTTCGGGAGGGGGGTTTGGGAGTGGGGTTCCCCCTCCCGCAGAAAATGTTGTAATTTTAGGTATAGAAAATTCACGATTTCTTTAGCTGCAACTTTGTCAAATCAATCTCGTGTTCCAAGTCTACACACAGTGAGAGCGGAAAATATTTCCAGAATACACAATGAAAACACCTCCGCTATGTACATGCAAAAAAGAAAAAAAAAAAAACTTATATTTTTTATTTAGAATTTCAAAATCTGCGGATCCGCGGAGAAAAATCATGCCTGTAACAAGACAATCTACATTTGAACCAAGTGCGTGTGTGTCTAGTACAGCGGGACTTCATTAAAACAAAGCATTTCCTTGGCCCCGAGCACCTCACTATAATGGGAGTAGACTGTACATGTATGTTAGCAATTGCGTATCATAGAAATTTTAAAAGTTGTAACATTCTCTGATTCTTCTATTTTCTGATTCTTCTATATCTAAATAGCCAATTAAGTATGAATTCAGTATGAAAAAGTATTAAAAATGTGCCATTTTGTACGCACACCCTTCCCTGAGAAGAAAGAAACTTTGCATTTTTTTAAAAAACCAGTATGAAAATTTAGAACCATCTCTTCTTAACAGTCTAATTTGCACAAGTTGGCTAATATATGTTTTGAAAAACGTATCAATGCAAATCTTTATTCAGTTTTGAAAAGAGGTTGTGCTTTCAAATTTACAATCTTTGTTAGAATGCTTTAATACGATTACTTGATCTTGATAATTGGAAATCTAAATGGGGGTATGCAAGACTTCTATACAGCAAACAGAACTATTGACAATAATCTTCAATATTGAAACAGACAACTCCTTTTTAATTCAAATCATTTTGCTGGAATAAAAACACTGAGTTACAACTTACATGAAAACCCAAATGAATATAGACAAATAACACTATGGTACTTCATAAGCTACACCCCCCAAAATGTCACAAGTAAAACTTTTCATCTACCTAGTACTAGTAGAGATATCATATTCAAGGTATGTTTATGCTTTCATATCACGCAAACGTGATTTTCTAAATTACGTAACTTATGTCAATGATTGGAATATACAAATGCGATAATGAAAGGGATGACAATTTTTTTTTTTTTTTTTTGTGTGAGAATGTCTTGATTTTACATGAGCAAACAAAACCATCGGTAACTACACAACGCCATTGTCTTAGTCAACGAAACCTGATGCATAACTCTAAACATGATTGATCAAATATTCCAAACTATTCACATTCCACGACAATTTCTCATGTACAATTTAAATCTGAAGACATTATTTGGATATCTGATTGTAAGTGTATAACAAAAGAACATGAATATAAAAAGGGGGAGATAGGATGACAATACTAACATTCGATCTGTACATATTTACAAGTTAACTCTTGGTATATGGCAAACTTAATTTCTTCCCATTTATGAAATGCATGTCCCAGGTAGGTCTTGAGTTATCAATAATTATTCTCACATTTCCTCAACGAACTACATTCCTTCGCTCAGCTTTGCTATTTTGAATTTGTTTGTATCGATCCATCCCATTCCCTAAAGATGAAATGTTACTTTTGATAAAACTGAAAAGCCGAGATGTTACGTAAACAACATGTTGAGGGGAAAGAGAGATACTTGACAAGAGAATTGGATATGTACAAACAATGTTGGGATATCTGATTCTCCATTAAAGTATAAGAGGGTGTAGATGGCAAGAAACTACAATTGCCCTTTTTTTTAAATAATATAATTGAAAAAATAGAATATGATTTGGCAGTTAAAGGTAATCCAAAGCAACTGCTGTATTCGCCAAACCATATCCCATCTAAAACATTTATATTCTAGTCATCAATCTGGTGATTTTTTAAATTTTTAACATCTAATAATACAAGATGAAGAAGGAAAACTTCAAAGTAACTGGGTGGGACAATGTTCAAAGTCTTAATTTCCTTTATCGACGTAGATCAAAACCAAAGAACAGTACGGCAGCAATATTGTCTTCCATGTGTGGTTCGGGGTAACAAGCTAGCTAGTTTCAAAGACAGCCTAGATATGTCTCAGAGATTCTTGAGCTTGTAGTGATCCTATAGAAGCAGGAATAAATCACTGCCTCCTTGTAATAGCAGATGTCCTATTATCTTCAATAACTTTGCCAGTAAGACGGGGAGAACAAGAGAGGCCTATCAGAGCTATCAGCTTTCCTGTCAAATGGGTTGTTGTTGGATTCGCCTTCTTACCAATCTATCTCTTTCCTATCTGTGTGTGATAAATTGCAAATTACAGACAACTAACAAAATTAGGGATTCTCGACGATTACAATACACAAGACAAAAAATGTGAGCAGAAATAAAAGCAAACATTTAAAAGGTTCTTGTATTAAATATATGGTAAAAGAATTCCTAAATGATATTATTTCCTATGGTATCTATATTTTTATCTATCCATCAAAAAAAAAAAACAAAAAAAAAATCACAATAGATCGAGATTTTATTAGAAACTGATATGGTTTAAATTCTTGAAAGGTCATACAGCTTTGAAATAATTCAATATTCTGTCTTTCTATTTTGTCATGGAAATACACTTTTTAATAATACTACTTCATGAGGGTAAAAGTCTCGATTTTATCTACATTGTTCATTCTACAGTGCTTTTGTTTACAACATAAACAGATTAGTCATGATCTGTAATTTTTGGTTTCCTCATCCCATCGCACTCACTGGTGTTGCGCACACACTCGTTGTAGTTCAACCTCGTACGTAGTTTCGCCAGGCCCGCTGTTTGAGTTTCCATAGCCACCAGATCCACTGGCCGCCACCGCTGTTACCTCCACTAACCTCCTAAGTCAATGTAAAGAACAAAAGGATTGTATTGAAATACAAGCAAATTGATATGTAAATACTCTCCACTCCCATTATAATAGTGCTTAGGGGCAACAAAAGGTTTGTACAAATTGGTAATTTGAAGAGCAATTCTCATTTGCTACTAATACGCTCTTCTCAATATTTGCGCTGTTAACACTTGATCTTTCTCAAAGACTATTTTCGTAGGAATGAACAACAGGGAGGTCTGCTATTACATACTCCTGTCAGATCTGGCCATTAACTCCTCAGGAGGTCATGGGGAGCTCTGGCCACACTCTGTTATAGAGAATTATCCAATTAAAAAGTATGGTTGTATTGCGCTTTTGAAGAATTATGTAGAACAAAATAGTGACATATTTCCATTTTATTGTTGATATTAGAGTCCTTCATGAAAGGGCAAATATATTTCCTAACAGTGGCATGTCGGCCACTTGGAAAAAAGGCGAAGTGACAATGGCCTTGACTTGATTTATTTTCCTTGAGCCATCAGGCCAAACATGTTATTTATGCCCTGGATATTTTCAGAGATAAGCCAATTTGGGAGCTCCATTTCATGATTTAGAAGCCAAATTATGATTTGCTGCAAGGCTACAATTATGAATATAAAATAGAAAGATGTTATTAGGAAAAACTATACTGTACAAGGCTTAGTAAAATTGCACCAGTGTGGTGCTCAAGTGATCAGCGAGCACCATCTGAATGGGGGGGGGGGGCGCTCTGCCACAGTAATTTTGGATTAAAGATATAATTAAGATGATGCTGTATTCAATTATCATTTTCTAAACTGTATTTTTCATCAAATATATGATGTTCATTCGAGCCATTGCAATTGGACATCGTACCAGAGTAGGGGAGCGTTACGCCCATCTCCCCCACCCACGCACCTGCTCCTATCTGGTCCCCAACATGCTGATTGTAACCAGATCCAAAGTCACTGTAGCCACCACCTACAAAATGTAATGTACAAAGAAGACAACATATCAACCCAATGTCTGCGTCACCTGGTATTGACTGGGATCGAATATATAAAATGGCAAGCTAAGGGCACATGCAACACCCATCCGTCAAGTTTCAAGCCATTCTTGTATTCCTTAGATGGCATCACGTTTAGAGAGAGAGAGGGGGGGGGGGGGGGGGGAGATGGCGGGAAGGATGTCCCTACCAAGTTTGATTAGAGAGTACATTTTGAAAATGTTGTTAAATATCCATTCAGCTTGGAGGGTTTTAGGGTTGATGCTCCCCATCAACGCCATTGGACATCGACTGAAAAATAATTCTGGTAAGACCTTGGCATGCCGTATAAGAAATCTACCCCAAATCATGTTCTACGCATTTTTTCTACTTACCAGAGTTTCCTCCATATCCTCCTCCACCACCACCATAGCCTCCTTGTCCACCTCCATAGCCACCACCACTGTTGTATCCTCCTGGAACACAAAACAAATGTATTGAATGAAACATGTAGCTTTGGCCTGTAAAAGATCTGGTTGGAACCGTTTGTAAATCTGATCTTCTCAAATAACGGGCAACAGCTTTGCTCTACATGTAAATAAAGTAATTGTTAAAATTCCTGATAAACTGCCCAATAAGAAAACATACTCTCATTGAATAGTGGACAAATAGCAGAGAGATAAATTATCTATGGTTGTAAGACCACCCATAGCATCCATTAGAAAGAGACTGTCACATGAACTAAATTCTTCTTGGCACTGTCCTGCAATAACAAGAGATTTGCAACACACCGTCTCTTTTGTGGAAGGTTTCTGAAAAACATTGAATTCTTTCAGGTATTCTTCTTTGTTTTTGTTTTCAACAAACAAAAGCTTATACGTGTCTAAGATTATACTAGATGCTACCAACTTGATAAAATAAATGTACTCACCTCCGCCACCATAACGACTGCCTCCATAGCCACCTTGATCTACAGAAATCAATTGAATTGAAGGATTTTATTGAAATATTCCATTCTCGCAGTCCTAAGACTGAAGTGCGATGGTTACAGGAATAAAAATAACAAATATCACAAATTCTCAGTATAGACATAATAATTTTACATGTATTTAAAAGTTGAAAAGGAATGAAAGCATTATGTGAGCTATAGACCCTATATTAAAACTTCTGCTAAAATAATCATTGAACAAAAAATCTAATAACATCAAAGTTATGAGAGTGTGAAGTTTTATATTGAATATCATAGCAATGATAAATCTCAAAATATAATAACAAAAGTTCCCAGTCAATGCATCTTTTAATTGTTTTAGTTCTTTGTCCTATCCTGTGGATAATTAACCTTAGTTAACAATACCAGCTTGAAAATGCAAAACTGAAAGATTATATAGATAAACAAGGCATGCAAAGGAGCAGTACCGTACCTCCCCCTCCATTCCTGTATCCACCACGTCCACCTCCGAAATCTAAAAATGTCCAATAACAAAAAGAAGCGGTAATCTCCGAGAGTTGTAACATATCTATTTTTAAAATTTCCTGATTTCCTGCAAATATTAATGTACACTGTATGTGAAAAGAAAATAATTGCAAGAACAAGAGGCCCCCTGAAAGGTCACTTTAATAAGAATTCATATCTTAAATTTTTCGTCTCTGTAACCTCCACCATTTTTACAAAAAAAAAAAAAAAAAACTCGCATTCCTAGTCGAAGTTTCCTCTACAGAATTACATGTGACTTTATATGAGGATAATAAATATGATCAGGTCAAACTTTCTTGTCATTGCAAATGTTTCTAGAAAGAGAGATATTGATAACAAACCTCTGCCACCTCTTCCTCCTCTGCCTCCTCTTCCTCCTCTAAATCCACCACCATCACGAGACTTGTTCATTGCCTTACTCACTTCAAGTTTACGCCCATTAAGCACAAGATCCTGCGTAACTAAGGACAAAGAAAGGCATACGCTAACATTAAAATCTTAACCAATGGTCATCAACAGTAAATACTATAGTGCACAGAAATATTAACAATACTTTAAAATCTGGCTGCTCTAGTAACTTATAATTACTTTACTATTAATTAAATATTTATTACGGAATAGCATAGCATAGCATAAATTGTCAAAGAGAATTGCTAGAACAAAAGCCTAAATTGTATGCTGCAACAGAAACTTATTGACAAAATTGTGAAAAAAAGAAAAGAGCTCTGATTGGCTGCATTAACGGAATAAAACTAGCACCATACCATAAGATATGATGATAACATGGTCAACACTGTCTGTGTCTTCAAATGTGACGAAACCAAATATCCTCTTCTTTCCCTCTGTGGAAGATGGAATAGATACATCTGTGACATTTCCATATTGTGAGAAGTACTCCCTGAGTTCATCTGCCGTTGTTCCTGGAGCAAGGCCCCCAACGAATGCCTTGTTGACCGACTCTTTGGTTCCTCCTTCCTGAAGAACACAATAGACATCACAAGACACTTTGTTATTTCTTTTCATAAACACAAATGTGCCAAATTCAATTTGGGGAAATGTACAACCATCATGTTGGTCTAGAGATACCCAATTGTGAAGCTAATTCAATTCAATTTCATGTCAACCGCTGTGTGAACCTTGGCCCTTGTTACATATACTTGCTTCCCCAATTAGAGCAACTAAACAGACTACATTTCTTTTTTCCCCCAAATATATGACAGGAATTTTTTTTCTCCATCAATAGCATTTTTAATTTGATGCCACTTGGATTGCCAACTTAACTACTTTGAAGTACTGAATCGCCAGCCGCCCTGCTGCAATTCTATCTCTGAACAGAATATGTAATCTTTAATAGCACTTACTCTGTCATCAACCTCTTTGGGTAAAGCACGTTTAACATCAATTTTCCTTCCATCGATGGTATGTGGACCTTCCTTCTTGGCTGTAATAACCCTCTGCACCATTTCAGAGGAAGCAAAGGTTACAAATCCGAACCCTCTTGGTTTCCTATCGCCCTCTTTGCTAAATTGTAAGAGAGAAAAAAAGTGGTTTTAAGTAGGTTGCAACCGCATACCTTCCATCATTCACCAGTAAATTTTGACATTAATCTCTGTCACCTGTTACTTTCATACATGTACTCTTGATATCTCGAGTAGTTAATGGGATGTTGAGATAACAGAAAAGTTGGACTGACTATCAGAAAACACCTCTGGTGGTAGAAGCATATCAGTATCAACACTACATAACACACATCTTTTTCCCTAAGAATTTCCCTCGCCAATTTATTTTTGACGAACTAGAATATCAAAATTTGAAGTAAAAAAAATAAAGAAAAATCTAAAATCAATGAACGTTTTTTTTTTTTTTTTTTTTAATTAATGGATAATAATAAGAGAACTACACAGATGTAAATAAACATACAGTGGTGGCCAAAATTATTAGAACACCCAAAGCTACACAAAGTCTATGGGATTCTGAACGCCCTAGTACATTTGCCGAAGTTTAGGGATAACTTTTTTATACCAAAAGCTTTCATGACTTTTTAGCATGGAGTCTTATGCATCTTGTCATACCACATTTAAATTCGTTTCGACCATCGGGTAAATGTGCAGTTTCAAGAATTGTCACGCTATGCGCGGTCAGCTCTCCCGTAGATTGTGTATTGTAAAAGTAGTATCAAATGCAGATATGTGAAATGACAATTTCATATGCCGATCACTCAAAAAAGTATTTGAGATAAACTTATAAAACTTTGAAGGCTTATTCATTCTAATGTGACCCAAATACATGCCAAGTTTCAGAACATTTTATCACATTTGGAGGGGGTGGATGGGCCCCCTCATCTTTTTTTTTGAGATGACCAAAATAATCCTGCCCATTTAAGGTTGCCCATGAAATGAAGAAATTCCTTTTAAATATGTTTCTGAAAGGAAATTTCATGAGCCATTCAAATATGGTGAAAGATTAAGGGTCAAAAGAAAGAGAGACTTAAAATAGAGGTTCCAAATTAAAAATTTGGGGCCCCTCAAAATAATATTAAAAATCCCCACATAAGATGTTACTATTTTATAAAAGCTAATTTTGAATTCCCCAGGAAATTTCCTTTCAGAACATATATAATTTTGTAAGAAGAGACTTAATATTTTTAACGTTATAACACTTTGATCCAGATAGGAGCAAGGTGGGGCGAGTTCCAAAAGTATGACTATACTTTTAGTTTTTTTAGCATAATGATGACTTTCATACACATTCCAGCCATTTTATAGGTATAGAAATGGTCAACTGAATGAAAACAAAAAAAATCATATAAATGTGCTTGGTGTTCTAATAATTTTGTCCACCACTGTATGAAAGCTTCCTAGCCTAAACTGATTGCATTTACTTATGTCAAAATCAAATGAAAAATTGTTACACTTACTGCCTCACTACACAGCAGTCTGTGAGTTTACCATACTTCTCAAAATAAGCTTCAACATTCTCTTCCTTTGTGTCAAAACTCAAACCACCTAAGAACATCTTACGCAGCTGCTCCGGCTCCTCCTACAAACAAACAACAACAACAAAAAAAAAAAAATGAAAAAAAAAAATGTGTTAATATAAGTATCATTCCATATAGATTCAAACAATATTATTCAATTTTACACCTAACATTTTCGGAATTCGTTCAAATTTGGAATTTACAAAATATTACACAGCAACTCACAATATATGGCATGTGCCGCAAATATCGGGTCCAGAATCAATGCAACATCACTTTTCAGCTTGAAAGCAAGCACTTCAACTCACTAAATTCCGAAAAATATGTCAACACACTAATAATAGGTACCCCCACAAACGCAAGATGGCGCTCTCGCGCACACATGCAAATAGGTACACAAAAATATGTATCTCGAGAACAAAAGACACTTCCGATATCGCCTGGGAAAAGCGAACGCAGCGCAGCGCCTTGGTTTTCGTGAGTTTTTTTTTAATTTTGTAATTGCCCCAGAATTATTGATTATCTATAAGTCATGTCTACAAGTGTAACGAACGGAAAAGTCATTATCAACCTCCTAAACCCAGAAATTTTCCCCTGAAAATGTAACGAAGTGCTAGTACTCATTTTGAGGCATTGTTATCTAAACTTACCTTGTTTTTTTCCCCTAAATTTTGAGTGGCAAGAACTGTCTTTAAATCAGAGTCTTTGACATTTTATGGCTGTTTAGTTATGTGTCTATCCATACGTCCTTGATATATCGTCCCCCAATAAACAAACAATTAGAATTTAGAGGCATAGAAATGGCTTGTCAAAGTAACAGTCAAACGATCCTCCTTTGATTTTTCCGTGAATTTTTCTCGTTTTCCGCGCGTGTCGGCATGTCCCGTGCCTGCTGTACAGAAGCCCTATCGTAAGGGCTCACCATGGTGCGTGCACGCATGACGCACACATGATGATCGTTTGGACTATCGATAGCTCATGCAGACGGCTTTCTCATTGAAATTTTCAACACGGTAAGTGAGCTGTTTTAGCTGGTTTTTTGCGCTTTCTGAGATTTTAAGTAAGTTTTAAGTCATGCTAAATGAAACATTAAACTTTTTTTTAATGTATAATTTGTGACTGTCAGAGCATTTTTGCTTTTCATCTGGGAGTAGATAATAGTGTAAATTGTAACTGTAAGGAAAACAATTTTGCAACATTCCCAAGACTAAAAAAAAAAAAGACTGTGATCTGATCACATCAGCGCCCACTCATGATACGATGTCAATACTTTAGTATTGACCTCGTGGACCAAACTACCATATTTTGAGGAAAATTTTGCAACCTTGTCAATGTTTTTTTATCTAAGGTTTTTCTCCTTTTTGCAATCACTTTCTGCTCCAAAATTAGTAGTAGTATATGTCTATGTCAATATAAGACACAGTGAATAGTTTTGGAAAAATTTCAAATCAAAATCAATGAAAAAAAAAATTAAAACATCACTGAATTTTTTTCCCTCTCCCGCCCAAAAACGTGCGGGGAAATTTTCAGAAAGTGGAATTTAAAAAAATAATTTTTCATCCAAGAAGAAAAAAGAAAACTTAAAAACATCAGGGATAGTAAAAGGAACATCCAAACACTCAATTATTGAAGAAAGATAAGTGAAAAATGTGATTTTAAAAAGTGAAAAATTAAGTTTGTTTTCTGTAAGTTTTCCTACTGAGTCTTGTCATTAGTCCCAGATGGTTCAGTTGCTTGTGTGTCAGCGCCCAAGGTAAAATGAAATTAGACCTACACCACCATTAAAATGTACAAACACCATTTGCACATGATCATCTGATAATGAACAGCTATTTCCCAACCCCCCCCCCCCCCCCCACAACACACACTGTGAACTGCGTGCAAAATGGATTCTTTTCTAATTCCAGTTTTGCTAACACAAAATGACTTAAAAATCCCCAAATACATTGTTCTTGAGAGTCATTTCTTGAATTTTTACTTCATTAAGCATTAGAATATAAGGAATAGAATCTCATTGATGCATCTTAAAATGATATTTTACTTTGTATTAAAATCTAAATCAAATTCTAGGTGCGCAAACATAACCACTTCGTTCATCATGCATAAGCCTACACTTACACACCATGCAGCCGTTCTCTCATCATTTTCTTCTCCGACAGAAAAAAGGACACACATATTCACACAAAATTCACAGCATTTTCACAACAAACATTAAATTTCTTATGAATATTCAAACTACATTATATTTACCACGGAATCGTTGCTGTTACTCATGATGTATGGAGGTTAATAGGCAATATTAAAATAAATAAAAATTTGACAGGGATTCACACGTCGTGCAGGAGTTGATCGGACAAAGATAAAGATGGCGTTTAACGAAAGCGACCGCGATCCGACGCACATGTTCACAAGAACGTGCGCTGATTGGTCAACTCGGTTTCATTGTAGTCTAGTCTCTCAGCAGCTCAAAGGCTGCTTCCCTATTTTATTGTCATAATTATTGTAGTAGACCCTACCCTGTATTTTTTTTTTCTTCTTTCTTTCTTCTTTTTTTCTTTTTAAATCACATAAGTAGTTGCGTATTCTGGAGGTGTGAGCCAATGATGAAAACGGCGAGCGCAAAACAATACTTTGAAAAAGTAAGAGAAAGAACAAAAAGATAAATTGGAGATAGATCGAGAAAAAATATAGAAAAAGGAGAATTTTAAAAGAAAGGTATGGCGAATTTAAAGGAACCGGGGAATAAACTGGAGGAAAGGGGGAAACAGTGGAAAGAAGGGAAAGGGGAAAGAGATAAAAGAGGGAGAGAGATAGAAAGAGAGGTAATCAAAGGCAAATAGGAAAGATACACTTCACTTATTTATTTATTTATTTATTTATTCCTCTTTAAAATTTTTTTTCGTATTTACAATGATATTGCAATTTACATATTTACAACATAATAAATATTACAAAAACTATAATAATGTGAAATTGAAAGAGAAGGAGACCGACTAATAAGCAGAGCTTGTAGAGTGAAGGCCTCCTTTAAAATTACACAATATTTATATATGAATTATTACTTAACTACACAAAAAATAAAAACAAACATTATTGATTATTTACACAGATTAAACCTAAAACAATGGTAAATATATACAGAGAAAAAATAATTAAAAGATATGTAACACGCTATAGAAATACATTAAACTAATATGTATCTAAAAGAAAACTTTTAAACCTTCTTTTGAAAATTTGTATTGAATTACATTGTATAATCTCATTTGAAAGAGAATTCCATAGCTTATTTGGACCAGTGAAAACAATTGTCTTTTGTGTAAACGATGTTCTATTCAAAGGTAAATGAAAGGAGCTCGCCTGTCGTGTGAAATGGTTATGAATCGAATCATTTTTTACAAACATTTTAGTAAAAGGCAATGGTAATTGTTTATTGACAAACTTGTACATTAACTGTCCGAGCTGAAAAGTATACAAATCCTTAATTTTCAAAACTTTATTTGTCAAAAACAGGTTATTTGTATGTGCCCGGAATTCTGCATTATTAATAACACGAATCGCTCTTTTTTGTAATATAAATAGTCTATTAATGTGACCCTATTAAAGGACTCCTCCGGGCTGGAGATTTGCATTATTAGAAAAATAAAGTAAAATCTAAAAAGCGCAACACTGAAAATTTCATCAAAATCGGATCACAAATAGCAAAGTTATGAATTTTCTTAGGTTTTGAATTTTTTTAGGAAACAGTTTTTGCCATCTTCAAATTGGCAAACTGATGATGTCTCAGTCCCCCACTTTCTTTGTATTTTATTGTATGAAATACCAATTATCAAGATTTTCTCCCCCATAAAAACAGGGATTAATCCTTGTGGAATGTTCAAGGTCACTAGTGCTTTTACCTATTTCAGTATGTGGGATAGATTTTCTGTATACGGAATATATGAAAAAATGAGAAAAATTGGATTTCATATAATAAAATACACAAGAAGTAGGGGGACTGTGACATCATCATTTTGCTCATTTGAATATTCAAATATTCAAATGAGACGATGAGACAAAGCCAAGAACTGTTTTACGAAAAAAATTCAATACCTAAAAAAATGCATAACTTTGTTAGTTTTCATCCGATTTTGATGAAATTTTCTGTGTTGTGCTTGTTAAATTTTACTTTACTTTACAAAACTTTTTAATTTCAGCCCGGAGTCCTCCTTTAATGTGACTTGAATATACACTTCATCTTAAAGGCGGTAGATCTATATCTTTCTTTTTTTTAAACTCCAGCCGTGCTCTGGCTTTAATTTCTTGAATTTGTTTACAGGGGGCCACTTTTTTCAGCCAACGTGTACAAAAACGCAAAAATGACCATACATTTGTGATTTTTAGCCTGTTCAGCCCCCCCCCCCACTTTCGGCTCAGCCCCTCCACTTTCAAAAACACTCCGCGGCCCCTGGTTTATCACCGCTTTCAATTTCAGGACCCTGGCTATATAAATCTTTTATGTAGCTTTTTTTTAAAAATCCTATGTTTCTGTATATATTACAATTTAGAATTTCGTACTTGTGTTAACTTCATTCTGTTATGCTGGGACCCCATTGTATATAAAAAAAATAATGGGTCATCTTGTCAATTGTTGTTTTATCTTGGACGTTCCGCCATCAACCCTGCCCGGAATCTCTTCTTCCCCTAAAAACCCAGCACAATGCCAACTTACGTCATTTTTCTTGTTTCTGGGACTCGTTTTTGTTTACCCGACGCATCATATACCCTCATAGGTTTATGGTCATTGGCTAGGTATTTTGTCTAGTGGAGTGGTCAAAGTTTATTTTGATTGGGGGTCAACATTGAGTTTATTATTTTTACACCATGGAAATATTTTCTTCCCCCAAATTTATTGTAGAATCTGCAGCCAAACATAATAATCAATGTGAAAAATAAACTATAGTTTCCATTTGCAACCTTGCCATAGAAACCACAATATCCATGAATGGTACGATTCAAGGAAAGTTTTTGTAGTGTCATATAGGCTGACACAAAATTTAGGGGGGAAATTAGAATGATTGATGGTTTAAGGTTGATTTTCATTTATTTTGTCTTTAGCATAAAGTACAAAGTATAAAATATTCTGATTTTCACCAATCACACTTTTTACTTCAAGACTAGAGACATAGCATGTAACATATCCTAGAAATAAATTTAAATTGACCCGTTTCCTTGAGGATTGACCAGGTAAACAAAAAGAGGCCCCAAAATTGAAAAATGGGCATTGTGGGGGTTGATAAACCTTTTTTTTCCACTTCATAACAATAATAATAATACTAATAATAGAAATCCGCGGGAAGTGTAGGAACGACCAATTTGTCATTGATTTCATAAAGCATGAGGAAGAGATGCGTCCTCGTATTCCACCATGCACACCACACACACACACACACCCTCACAAGCTCTCTCTCTCTCTCTGTCACAAACACACACACCCACACCCATCTATTATTCATTACTTTTAGTTCTACAGAATAAACTCGTTATAAAGAGGTCTGATATAATGATATTCCTGACATAACAAAGGAATTTGGCGGATCCCAACTCTTTGTATTGTTTTGATTTTCACCCTGATACAAAAAGATATTACACGATAATGTCCATGGTTCCAAGGACCTCGTTATAACGAGTTTCAACTGCACTATCCACAATGAGACTTCCCGATAGAGGATCCCTAA
This sequence comes from Paracentrotus lividus, assembly GCA_940671915.1. NCBI lineage: Eukaryota > Metazoa > Echinodermata > Echinoidea > Camarodonta > Echinidae > Paracentrotus > Paracentrotus lividus. The sequence goes on along the minus strand of CALNVZ010002100.1, from coordinate 64,228,041 downwards.
AATTGGATACACTTATAATTTGAGGAGTTCTCGGTCACAATCCAACCATAAAATAGGGCCCCACACCATCCTGTTACAAAGAAAACTTAAGATTAACATCAAATGAATGAGATTTTAGTGAAAGGGACAACAATTGGAGGAGTTATCCCTATGTACATCATAGTTGAATAACCAATTTGCAACAAATCAAATCAAATTATCGCAACTTTTGAACACTAACACTTCTTTACCTGGTTTTGTACAATTTTTTTTTTACACATTACTTAGTCTACTTCAAATAAAACAAGTAGAGTCCAATTTTCAAACATGCCTGTCTCTCTCTCTCTATGCATTCAATATTTTATATCTAGAGTCAACTCTGCATAAGTCGACCTAGATTCTATCAAAGTCAAGGCAATTTTTCAGTCCAGCTTGTACAAGACGTGTTATTTACCTTTAACAAGTCAAATTTCTCTTAAGTCAAACAGGTTTTTATGGTCCCAAAAGATTCCACTTAGGCAGAGTTGTGTGTAATTACAATAGGGGGTTGTGTTGGTCCCAAGCACCTCGGTATAATGGGAGTAGACTGTAGAAGTGCTGGATTTCAGTTTAGTGTAGTCCACCTTGCCTAAATAAAATCTTTTGGGACTAAAAAGAATAGTTTCTTCTTTTTCTTGAGTTCTCTCTTAATGTTTTGTTTGATTGTAGTATCATATCCATTTATACGTTCATTTGAAAGGTTTAAAACAAAATATAAAAGATGACTTGGTATTAAAGACATTGGACTTGAGCAATCATTCCACTTATGGGAGTTCCACTGATGTAAGGTTGACTGTACATATGTACTTCTCAAAATGTACAAATACACTCACTGCATCCGAATATCAGCCATATCTAAAATGAATAAAGAATTACACATACCAGTTTTGTAAATAGTTTTTAAATGGTTTTAATAGTTTTCAATATAATAAAGAAACATGGATTGCACAAATACAATTACTCTTAAACAGAGATCTTTGTTTGGTTGTAATTCATTTACATTGCACACATTGATACTATTCACCAGCCTATTTGGACAAGGGCAAGTTGCCCTACCAAATTTTCAAACAATGAAAATGAAGAATAAAAATTTGTGTTATAATCTCCTTCCCCCTTGTGACTTTGTTTCGCACATTAATGTCATAAAATAAAACAAATTAAATTAAATTAATTCCAATCACATTTCATTATTATTACAAAAATTTGCTATCTAAAATAATAACAGCTTGACATTGAATATGCCAAATAAACATGCTGTAGTTATTTCTGCCTGTTAAATGAACATTCAAAAGATAGAATATCAGTATTATAATTTAGAATGTTGTGTCCTATTACACAGAACAGGTTTTTTAGTCTTTGCTGTACATTATATCATAGCATGGAATACATGAATGAACAATCCCATCCTAGAATGTGATGGAAAAATCACTGCATGCAATTCAACAACAGCAAAAAAAAAAAATAAAATAAATATAAAACAAAAACAAAAGAGAGAGAGAGAGAGAGAGAAATAAGCCAGTAAAAAGTCCTCTATATTTGCAAATTCCTGATGCCTTAATATGTTACATGCATTCATTTATAGTGCAGTCCATTCCTGTTATAGTGAGGTGCTCCAGACCAAGCCTATTACCTAAATAATGAAATGGTATATACTAGACATACTGAACTCATGAAGGTTTGGTTTGACTGCTTGAAAATGGAACCTTGCCCAAAATCTTGTAGTCTTGCTCATTATAACTGGAGTGGAATATAGTTTCAGCTTTGTTTTTCTACCTGAAACAAAAGTTCTAGATAGAATGCTTCATATCCACTTATGCATATGTCTATTGTAGACAGGTTCAATGAAACACTTCAGTCAAAGATTGATGATTGAAAATGCATGACGATTGTAATCTTGTATTTAATGCTTGTTTTAATCATAATCATACCATGTAAATGTTGAACGATGCAGAAATAAATAAATGAATGAATAAATAAATAAATAAATAAATTCAGGTAACCACTATAGACAGGTGTCCTTCACAGAGAAGTGGCCACTGAGACAGGTTCGACTGTGTATTATCATCCTCATTCATCTGAGCATTCCTCTGCTGGTAATAGTTTCTGCATACTATTCTGTGATTTCTTCCAATAGAGACGCTTCAAGATGTTGTAGGACCTCTTTTGTCCAGAGCAGACTTCTGCAAATGAAAAGCAAGTGACTGTAATTAACTTCAAAGGTTATCATGAAGCATCATCTCAGGTTCATCTTGAATGTATTTATAAATGGGTTGTTAAGATTTTCATTTATATGCACTAAAATTGTATTGTTATAATTTTCTAAATCCCACATACATGGTTGCCTAGACACATAAAAATTAATTTTTTTTCAGGGTCTTTCACCACACGTATATAGTTGGAATATAATGTAAGTAGATCGAGTCCATGTTCCTATTACCCCATTTAATATGGCCCTATAGGAAGTGCCTCAGCAAAAATGTTAATTTCTGTCAGATACATGGAAGGGGGTGCCAATGCATTTGTCGGCCATTTAAATAATGGGTCGACTGTTACACACAGTTGGGTTAGCCTAACTTATTATACACTTTTGCCTTTATAATAAATATAACTCAAACTCACATATGAAGCTACATGCTAAGTCATCCTCCTTCTAGACACAGTTTTGATACAGTCCTTCTGGGAGTCCAGTTTGACCTAATAAAAAACAAAATACACCCAAAATAGGGTTTCAATAATGTATTTGATACTACTTGACTATTATAAGGTTGTATAAATTGTATTATAAAATGCATTTTCAATTCCACAAGCAGAGTTTGCTGTATTTTTTTTATTTTATTTTTTTTCTGCTGAAAGCTTGTGTATAATCCTCATACTTATTCAACGATCAGTGTATAATGTATCCAGGATGGTACACAAACATGTTAGTTTCTGAATTCAGCTCATTTATGATAATCCCTTTATAATGGTTGCTAAGGACAATGTTTAATCAGTGTTTGCTAGGGTGCACTAAGAGTATACCAGCCTTATACATTGTACTTTATCAATGGACAGTAAACTAATGAATAGACCTGTTGTGTATAGGATGTGTACTAAAGTCTAGCTCATTTTAAGATAATCCCCTCATAATAGTTCTCAAGAACATTTCCTTTTATGTTTTATTGAAGTTGCACTTCAGAGAGATTAGTCAGTCTGCTCTTTTGTCTCAAATTTCAAAGCCAAGTTTCTCTGAACAGACCTCAATCTTTCAACATAGGGTGGTATCTCACTTAGCGGAAACAAAATTGAGACAGATTTGCTGGCATGGCATTGTCTCCTCTTTTTCTGCGACGAAATCTTTTGTCCCACATACAAAAGGTTACGTTGTACAAAAGACGGATTAGCCAGCATGGCATTGTACTAGATGTGTCTCCTGTGGCTCAGAAAATGTTGTCGCGGAGACAGAGGAAACAGATGTAGTGCAATGTCATGCTGGCAAATCAGTCTCAATTTTGTTTCCGCGAAGTGAGATAGCACCCTTAGGATCAAGTACATTTCCAAAGAGTAAAAAAAAGAGTACTGTTCAAAAGTTGGGAATCTCTTCCTTCAGAAAGTGTATCTCAATATAACACAAGGTTAGACATGAGACATGCACTAAAACCTGACACTAGATCCATCACTAACCCAGTATGTACTGCTCAGATTCGTGTGTACAGACAACCATCAAGGTCATTAGTAGATTCCACAAACTTCAGTAGGTCACTGTAAAGAAAGAAAAGAATAATTAACGAGTCAAGAGTAATACTAAGGCTCCACATGCTCTCTTGTACGCTAGAAATTCAAAACGACAAAAAGACAAAAAAAAAAAAAAGAAAAGCAAACAATGTCATCAATTAAGTATCACTAGAAGCATTGATATTGGTATAAATATTGTTTAATTACCTGTCCCCTACAAGGCCTAATTTTTGTTCATTTATTTATATTTTTTAAATGCAAAATGTACATAGCAATTATAAAAGAAAAAATATATTGTAATAATTGGCACAGTGGACTATAATAGAAAAAAAAAAAAGAGAAAAGTAAAGATGAATGACCCCCCCCCTTAAAAAAAAACAAAAAAACAACAACAACAACAAAAACAACACTATTTTAAGTCCAAATGATTAACAACATTCAATCCAATTTTCTGTTTATAGACTCCTTTTAACGCTGGTGTATTTAGTATTATTATATTGATAAATAAAAAAAAAAGGGGGAGGGGAAATTCATCAAATTTTGAGATGTCTAAGATATCATCTCTTCATATGCTCTATGGCATAGATTAGCTAAATACATGGTATGATCATCTGAAAGGCCTATTTCAAGGGAAATGATATCATTGTCAGTAGAGGGCGCCAGATATGCTGAAACAGCCAAAATCAAAGTTTCACATAAAAATTGATATAATGGTCACTTTGCTTGTATTACAATTAGATAACTCCAAAAAGGGTATTGACATGATTAAATCTATAACCCAGTTTTAACATATTTAGAACCATTTAAAAACCTGCAACTTATGACTATATCATATTATTATATATTATCAATGCAATATGGTGTACCAAGTTAAATAACCAGAAACCAACTAGTTGGTCATCATACAAGCATTGTATATTAAAATCAAGTAAGAATAAATAAAAAATGCCAACATTTCAAAGAGAGAAATTATTTTGGGTGACAATGAAATTCCCAAAAGCTTGGAAATATGCATCAAATGTTTTTGAACACTGTGATTGAATAAATTTGTACATTTCTAAGCATAGAAATTTATATTTTTCTCTTCAGAACTCAGCTATCAGATGCACTATTGTGGCAAAGCGATAAACAGTATGATACCTTTTTATCGTCAATAAAATAATTTGTCCTGCAAAGTATATATGTCGTCCTAATTTTTTTTCTTTTATCAGAGAATTTATACTGGAACTCTTCAAACCAGTTTGCAACAAATGTTTGTGGTTTAGAAAATTACTTATAATCCCAATACTAGTATGTAATACTTATCCACAAATCATATCAGATGCATATCCCATTAAAACATTTCTGTTCCCAAAATTTTCACATTTTGTTGTATTACCACAAAGAGTTTTATTTTTAAAATGAAATTATCCATTGATAAGTATCCTGAAATTGGCAACATTCTCAAAAGATCAAAACCAGAGTTTTTTTTTTTTCCATTTAGATTGACAATTCCTCTAAGTTTCAAACATAGGTGACATTTCGGTTTAAGCATGTTTCACTATAGAGATATTTGATGAATAAGCAAATAATTTAGCTCTCAAAAATTTCCTGTCTTGAATCCATGATTTTGCTCTGGACTACAAGTTCCCTCTATTTTTTTGTGAATCCATTCACATTTAACAACAGACCACGGAACATCTCTTACATGTATACAGATACCTTCATACTCTACCTATCGCCTAAGATCTCTTCCTTTTGCAGAATCCTATGCTTCTATCAATTCACTCAAGTAGAGAATTTGCTAGAGACACTTAGGACGTGAAGAATCCTAGCAACTCCCTATGTCTGGTTGGGGAAAAGTCAAGTGGCTAGCAACTTCCTATGTCTGGTTGGGGAAACGTGGCTAGCAACTTCCTACGTCTTGTTGTAGAAAAATAGCTAGCAACTCCCTATGCCTTGCTGTTGGAACATGGCCAGCAACTCCCTATGTCTTGCTGCAGAAACATGGCTCGCAACTCCCTATGTTTTGTGGAAACTTGGCTAGCAACTCCTTATGGATTGTGATAGTGTTGCAAACTATTTGTCCAACAGCTAGCAACTCCCTACGACTTGTTGTAGAAAGAGGGCTAGGAACTCCTAATCGCTTTTCACAGGGTTATCACTTGGCACAACTTGTAGAAACATGGCTAGCGACTCCTATGGACTTTCACAGGGCTAGCAATTCAGTACGAGGTGTAGAAACGTGACCAGCTATTCACTTAAATATGTAGAAATGTAGCTAGCTATTCACTTTGACATGTAGAAACAGAGCTAACAATGGCGTATGACTTGCAGATGTAGGGTGGGGGGGGGGGTACAAGGGCAAGCAAACGACTTGCGTAGGATAGAAAGTTGAATTCTTACAGTTGTTTTATATGCAGCATAAAAAACAACCGTTGGACTTTGACCTTGAAAACCCCATTTAGGAACTCTTGTTGGCGACATGGTTGTGGCTCATATATATATATCTAATCAACCAGTGGCGGATCCAGGATTTGAAAATAGCCACGCCTGATCAAAATTTTCTGATTTCAACATACATACAGTTGACTAGAGGTTTTCGATTTTTAATGGGGGCATACGTTCCCTGCGCCCCCGCCTGTATCCGCCACCGAGTATCACACAGGATATAGATACATTGTAGATCAAAAAATACGAAAATGCCTATTATAGAGATGTTAACAAGCATGTATAGCTGCTATCTATCTGAAATGTGTGTTCAACCCCAACTTAGAATTTTATTTAAATTCCTATAAAATAAACCCTCTCCTAATTCCATCTCTCTGTATACTTTTATAGTTCAGTTATTTATGGTCTTTATGGTCTAGAATAATACATGTACTTCCTTGAAAATATAAAATACAGCAACACAAAATGCTGCAATCACAATCCAACAAAAAAAAAATAAAACAGGTTGGGGTCTGAGCCTGCATATAATGCGGAATGTTATATAGATAGCCTCTCTTTCTGATCATATACTTCATTCATTATTACATGAATTTATAGCAACCAAAAAAAAATCTAAAGAATATGTTTGTTTTTTCAACTTCCAAATGAAAGTGATTTGTGGCAACAAAAACAAAAACAAAAACAAAAACAAAAACCAAAAACAATCTACATTAAGATATTCGATTTTTCTCTTTGTGTCCAAAAGAATAATGCAGATTGCAACAGAACAACAAAACCAGGCTATGCATCCTGTTCATTTCCATCTTCTTCTCTTGACGACACTAAAGCATCAGGATTTCAATTCAATTATAAGGGTGGGGTGATAACCTACATGAAGAACATAGAAGAACTATAAACAATTTGGCTATGGAACAGACAACTATTTTTAATTCAATATGTCAGTGGAATATAAACATTGAGACATCAAAGTCTGAGACAACTTACAGTAAAAACCAACATGAACTACATCTACAGCATTACTCATGAACGTGTAGGAGCAGGACTAGAAATGCTATATCTTTTGGGGAAAACTCAGTCAATCAAATCACACTTTGATGATTACCAATTTTAAAAAAAAATGAATGTCATGAAATAGCATAAAAATAGCAATGAACTTTAAGCATGATGGATAAAATATTTCTGGCTCTACACATATTCAGTTAAAAGTGGTCTGACCATTGACGAGACATAATTACGTTAATTTGCTTCAAAAGAACGCATTTTTAAAGGGAAAAGTGGAAACGCTCTAACAACGATACTAACATTCAATCTGTACATATTTACATGTCTTCTCCAGATAATTGGCAAACTTGTGTTCCTTCCTGCTAATAAACTCCAGACCTCCAAATATTGACAACAGAGGCTATTTGGAACAACTCCTAAAATGATTGTCATAGAATAAACTTACTGATCCTTATGCAGAATTAATCATCATCAAATTTATACATTTAGGTAAAAACATAACAAATTTGGATTTCTGTTATTTCAACTTTTTTTCTGACATGCTCACATGTATACACATGTACAGAGAAAAAGAAAAAGAAACAAAAACAAGTAACAAAACAAATCTAAAAATTATATTTGTATTTCAGATGCTTTTTAAAATTTAGAATGAGATGACCTGTTTATTCAAAACACTGAAAACAGAAATTACATATTGGCAAGGATAATCAATTTGATTCAGAATAATTAACTTTAAAAATCTTATATTCATTCTCATTACTACCACATGATCTCTATAAAGAAATAATTTCAATAGGTACAGCCTTGATTATTAGATGTCAAGAAAAAACTTCAGGGTGGAAGGTGGGGACAAAACAACTTCTTTCTTGTCTGTTTCGTAGACAGGGCATTGACAAAAGAATTCACTCTTCCACTAAAGCTGCTTAATTGAAGGTCTCCTGAAACCTATTCATAAGTGAAGATGTTTCAGTTGTACTAATACTAGGAAAGCCACTTTTTCTTCAGTGACACACGATTTCATAAGAAATATTTTTATAGTGAAAATATCGCCATAGTAATCCAGGGCTTTTTATAGGCTAGAAGAGTATTGATAAAAGTATAAAAGCAAGCTCATAATTGCATACATGTACACCTATAATTATGTACACCTATAATTACCTGCACAGATCAGCACAACTGGGACATGTTGCCTGGTCATGACCGATCATAGTTTTGACTTTTTGCGAAATGGCTTGCTTCTTTTGGCCTTTCTGAATACCCAACAAATCACTCATGTTTTATCAGAATAGCGATGATACTGTTTACTCCTTGAAGGCTTGTGTTTACTGGCGCTAATTCTGTTGGATTCAGTTTGAGAATTTGTTTGTTTGTTTGTTTTTTTATGGCTCCCAGAACTTAGGTTATCTACAAAATCATGTGGCAGCATGTAACAAGAATACATAAGAGGGGGGGGGGGGGGGGGGGGGGGGGGGGGGGGGGGGGGGGGGGGGGAGGGGGGGGGGGGGGGGGGGGGGAGGGGGGGGGGGGGGGGGGGGGGGGAGGGGGGGGGGGGGGGGGAGGGGTGACATTGAATAGTGAAAAATGGCATGGCAGTTGAGGGTCATTCAAAGCAAACAGCTCAATCTTGTCATACCATATTCAATTCAAAAACACTTTTTACATCGCTCAGTTACCATCCTGGTGAGGTTTTAAAGAAGATCTCTATGATCTTGACAATGGCTGTAAGGCAGAAAATTGTACAAAGTCTTTTTAATTTTCCGCCTAACTGAGATCAAAGCCGAGGAATTGTAGGGTAGCATTCATGTTTCCCTCGTACAGTTAGGGGCAACAAGCTAACGGCTTGTTTATTTCGAAGACTGGCTATTTGTCTCCGTGAATCTTGAACTTGTTGTGATCGTATAGAAGCAGGAGTGGGTACTACACTGCCTGCCTGTCCTAATATCGCAAGAGGCCTAATCAGAGCTATCTGCTTTCCTGTCAAATGAGTTGTTGTTGGATTCGCCTTCTTACCAATCTATCTCTTTCCTATCTTTGTATGTGATAAATTGTAAATTACACACAACTAACAAAATTAGGGATTCTTGATAGTCATAGAAATATCACATCACAGAAGCATATATTTACATTAAAAAGCAACCCCCCCCCCCAAAAAAAAAAAATAAATAAATTAAATAAATTAATCTAAAAAATAAAAAATAAAATAAATAAAATAAATAAATAAAGCTAAAAAATACAAGGGAGGGAAGAGCACTATTGTCTACGGAAGCTCCTAAGAATAAGAGTTAACCCCAGGGATATCGCATTCTTATATCGGACATTATGTCTGAAAAATAGCTTTTAAAGCAAGGTTCTCAGCAGGGCTTGACATTCGTTCACCCTTAGTGAAACACAGCGTGAAATGGATTTTATTGCCTAGCATGATGTAGTTTAGGAGATCCAAAACTGATCCAAAGCAATCCTTCACAGGATTACAGATGTAATAGCATACTTATTATGATTGCTACTACACTTTGTTAGAATTTTATCATCAAAGAGACGGTTTAAGCAATAGCAAGTAGACTATATTTGAACAATCAATACAATACAAAGTTGCTTAGGAAACCCTCACAAATAACAAGTCCTTGCATAATAATGTCAAAAGTTATTTTAATAATTAATAATAATAATATTCTGGATTTATATAGTGCCTAATACATGTTTCTAAGCGCTATACAGACATGTATAGTGCTTACGTGTAAGTGCTGTTAAAGTTTCTGTAACAAATGCGAGCAAATATCACAATGCAGCCATGAATATCTGTTTTGCCCCTATAGTTGCAAGGGGAGCAAAACAAATTACCCAACAACGAGTATTTTCCCCTAAAATTCTTCCTAACCCTTCCATTGAGATACCTAGTATCATATTAATTTCAATGGTACTGCTTAATGTATTGGAATGTTATTAGCAGCAAACATAATTTTAAATAAAATTAGAACTACAAATAGAAGAGGTAGTTCATGTGTTTGCAAAAGCAGACCTAGTTTAAAAGAAAATAAGAATACACGAGGGAATAATCTTCAGAAACACTAAAAGATATCAAATTTTGTAGAAAATCCTAACTAAATATTCATATATTTATTCCCAAAGAATATTTGAAAAATATTATCCTCAAACCCTTGTAGAGAATTAATGCATTTACCTGTTGACGAGCTTATTATTATACTTCATTATAGTCAGAATGCAAAATGCATACATTAGCTCTCATGATTGAATTCAACAGGGTTGTCACTTGTAAGCTTTCAAAGCATGAATAAAAGTGGATCTGTACACTTTTCTATTAAAACTATTTCACATGTCATAAAGATTAAATTGAAAATGAAGAAAGGCACAAATTGCTTCCAGAAGGAGTCCATGCTTAGAAAAGAAGGGAAAAAAGAATGTGAATATGGTTAGAATGAAGTAAATAGATTACATACCATGGATCTAGTAGTTGCGGCCACCACCACTGTTTCCTCCGCCATATCCCCCGCCATAGCCACCTCCTCCACTACCACCACTGCTGTAGTTTCCACCTCCGCTGTTATATCCGCCACCGCTGCTGCCACCACTGGAACCTCCGGCTTTGGTAATAAAGAAATTCAATTTTACTTATAAAGATATTGTAATGCATTATTAATGGAAAATATTACTAGGATATTCATTTGTTATTCTCTCTAAAATATTTGAATACCTCCATTGTTGTTGCAGTTATGTTTTACATTTTTTCACTGTTTATACATTATGATTTTTACTCTGTAAATCTTTCTCAATTCAAGCCACTGGCTGCGATGAAATGATAATAAAACGATAAGAAAAGGCCCACTCCTTTTGACCTCTGTTCTCCAAAATCAAATCAGATTATCTTCCCATGGTGATACATAATGGTTCTTGAGATATCGCGATAACGAGCAAACGGGGCAGATGGATGGACAACCCAAGAACATGATGTTTCCGGCAACATTTGGTGAGGTAAGCATAAAAATTATGATTTAAACCGCCTATGCCATTCCCATTTTACATGCTACTCTTTACTTACAGGAGTAGGGAGCATTACGTCCGCTGTATCCTCCTCCTCCTCCACCACTCCTCACTGGTCCACCTGAACTCTGCTGATTGTAGCCAGAACCAAAGTCACTGTAGCTTCCACCTTATGTACCAAAGGAATTGAAACAAAAGAAAAAGCATATCATTGTATCCTCTTTCATAGCCAGCTAGCATGTCCAGCTGTAAACAATTACTTATTGATCTTGAAGTGGCTGTTGTTCTCAATTGCACATTATATATAAAAACCTTTAAAAAAAACAAAAAACAAAAAACAAATAAACAACCAAAGAAAAAAAATACAAAAATTGTTGAACAAAACAAGCACAGTCTTGCCTATAGATTCACTGCTGATATTTTTACAAATATGACCCCACAAAAATTTTCACTTCAATATCACTTTGATACTAGTACTGAAAACATCATAAAAAATAGGAAATTAAGTTAGAATGTGCACTTCCCCAATTAGTCTGCAATTTGTAGAGATTATAATTAATTTGATAAAAAGATATATTTCTACGTACCAGAGTTTCCTCCATATCCTCCTCCTCCTCCTCCATAGCCTCCACCACCACCACTGCCATAGTTGCTCGATCCACCTCCATATCCACCTGTTACACCAAAATAATAATCATTACAACAAAATTGTATACTGTGATGAGGTTTACGGTAAATATAAATGTCGACGTAGAAACCTCCTGAAGACCTGTGCGAAACCTGTCAAGCACTCTTCACTACTACCAGCCTTCCTCGCATCTCGCCTTCTCAACTGGTTCACAGTCCTTTTCAGAACTCAATCATGAAAGAATACATCAAATTCTATTCTCTATCTCGCCTGTCAATTTTCTACTTCATGTCACACTCCATTTCCTCTTCTACTCTCTCAAACAGTCCTTTTTAGGACTAACCACATGGTGAACCATAAACCTTGTCACAGTATTCGAATCCACCATGCAAGCCTCTACCTTCAAAGAACATACAAAACCATAATTTGGAAAACTTTTTTTAACAAGCCCACTCTATAAATGAAAAATTTGGTCATGAACTTGTGACATGACAGAATATCAGAAGATTTAACTTTAGTCAACACTGCGATAAAGATATTCTGTTGACATACCTGGCATGTGGTTTCCCTTTTTTTTCTCTTTCTCTTCTTTAACTCTAACCCGTATCATTTTTTTCCCTTTTTACAGCCTTTGAAACCATGGTTATAAATCCTTGCGAGGCAACAAACAACAGTCGAGCCTGGAAAGTCCTTGCTGTCATCAAGTGACACAAACATATAATTGTTATATAACCAATTATACGTAACAACGAATTAACTACATTCTACTTTCGAAAACAAAACAAAGGATTCCCTACCTCCACCACTGTACCGACTTCCTCCATAGCCACCTTGATCTGGATAAATCATGAAACAAAATAATATGCATTTTACTACGTAAGTCTCCAGTCGAGACTACATGTCTTGTCGGGTTGTAAATGAGAGATCCCGTCGATCACGTGATTGTCAATTCGTTGGCGCGTGTTGTCAAATGTGGGAGGTTTTTTCAAAACCTCCAATTATTGCAAGAATTTCGCGGAAATTCTATATTTGCAATCTTCAAAAGTAACGGAATACTGAAAAGATTGATTATCCGTAGGCGTGGCCACGGATGAGAAGAAAATAACTCTGAATCTGACCGCGTAGCGGCAGAAAATTCGATCAGAAAACAACCGCATGGAGCGGTGAAGTAGAGTCCAGCTGACCGCGCGGAGGCAGCAAAAGGGACAGAACACAGACGGGGAGCTTCCCCGTGCCAGAAGGCCGCCGATTGCTTGGCGGGGAAGACAAGTTGAACAAGCCATTTTCTAATTAACTCGTCCATTGATGACAAGATTGGACAGGTCAATAACTGCCTTGATAATTTCAAGGATTATTTTGCATACTGGAGGAGCTTCCCAAATATAACAAGGGAATATTTGTGGGCATGGGTCATGCACCACCGCCTGAGCGACTCTGTGATCGCTCTATGCTACATGCTACGTGGTAGCATGCACAAAGCTTATATAAGCAGCTGGAATCGAGCGGGCCTCTGATCTCAGCTAATTAAAGCCGTACTTTCCTGGACGAATCGCCATATGAGGTCTAATACGAAGCTCAACCAACAATGAATGAAGTCTTATTGTTTCCTCAGGATGGGGGAAAACTCAGTCGCGCTGATGAGTCTTAGTACTCTGCGACTTAAAGGCGGTCCTGCACGAGCATCGCTAAGCTCAAACAAGAACTGAAGATGCGATCTGTGTGCAAGCCGCCATTGTTCCACGAATTATTCGCGAAGAGCATGGCTTAATTTGCATACGGTTTTATGCAAACACACGATAGCCAATCGCGATCGCGCTACATGTGAGTGCGATTAGCGTACAAGCGTGTGTGTGTGTGTGTGTAAAAAGCACTACGTATCAGTGTTCGGAGCTCGAGATGTATATGCATAGCTACCCAAAGCCGTTCTCTCATGCATATGAGCATGCGAGCAGCCGAATCAAGGCCGATAAGAAATTGGCTCATGACTTCGGCATCGTTCGGGCGTTCTAGCTTTCGGTTTGTGGACCACTGCGTAAGAGTCGCACATCGTTGGTATGAATGGGCAGCTTGCATAGTTCGTTACCGCGTGCGTATTTTGAACTCCCTCTACACTATGAGGAACGTGCATCTTTAAAGAAATCTAAAGATTGAGATAAGAAGACTTCACCATTTATCGAGGATAACTCGACATGTATTGAAAGGATCGATAAAGATCTTGGTGGATTTTGCCTAGTGCAAATTAAATCATCCCCTCAGGGATAGACTTTCTCCACCAGCGGCTTGCCTTCGGAAAATGTCCGTCATGAGTTTGATTTGAATGTTATTAAAACATGCATGGAGCTTGATTCATGGATAACTTGCCTAGTATGTTATGACTGGCAACATTTATGAGTGTACAGTGATATCAACGTATTGATCATGTTGATCGTCTCGCCAATTATAGAGCTGATTAATGTCGTTAATGAGGACGTGTAGTGTCCGCTTTTGGAAAACGACCTTAGCCTAACTTTATGTTATACAGTATAAATAGAGAGCTATTACGTCTGATCCTTTCATTATGCAAGCTGTATTTATGCCTACAGGGCTACAAGTTTGAACTTGGCTCATTGCTAATTCTCAATTTAGAAAAAGCCGTGAATTCGAGGGAATTCTCAAGAAACAGCTTTTACTCAAGAAGAGGTTGATATAAAGCTGGATGATGGATATGTCATAGAGGCATAAGTGTGAAGAGAGGGAATTAATTTCATTTGTTTACGGGGCCAAAGTTGCCTAGCGGCCTTCGGGTCATGCTCAATTCGTCAGAATTGGATAAGAGTTTTTCACACCGGCATTTATAAGACAACTATATATCCATCATCGCCATATAAGTCTCATATATAGGAGACTATTCAAGATCACTCGACCTGGGAAGTATTTTCAGATTCTTCTGGCGGGAAAATGGGCTGGGCTATAGCCAACAAGACCCTTTACAAACCCGTTTCAATTTGCACCCTCGGGGAGCAAGAAGGTCATAATGTGATCATAATATAATTACATGATACACTGATGTCATGGCAAAGTCCACTATAAAAGTGGGAAGAGTCGTTTGTGTATCGATTGGGTTCATAATTCACCCTTAAAGAAATTTGTTTTAGACCAGAGGCAAATCGTGAGCCCTGTCGGGGTACATGACCTTTTCTGGCTTCTGGGTTTCAAAAATTTTGAGCACCATAATTGGATTATGAGAGTTCGCCTCTCACAAGAAAACAAGGGTCGATTTAGCCGGTTTGAATTTGATCACCTTAGATATTATGAGTGTTTTCTCCCACAAGAAATACGAGACGATTAAGCAGTCTTGTCATGAGCTGTGGGATATTGGGAAAGTCGCAATTATTAGACAATAAGCATGATAAGTTGCCATGGAGCTTTGTCAGTTACGGCGGCATTATATAACAGCAGTAGGCTACATTATGGCCCTCTTATTAAAATATAAGAGTCTTGCCCATGTGGGCATTAGACAAATGACGAGCAAGATAAATCATATTTTATGAAATACAGTTGTGGTTATCAATGCCTGAATCACAATTCAACCCCATCAGAGGGAACCAGGCATATATAGTATGAAGCCTAGAGGTAACAAACCTGCATACTTTAACAGGTGGTAGATGGAATAGTGGCGATATTAAAATTATAACATGCTAGAAACAGCAACAATTGCCCATGGTTTGAATGTCCTCTCCTCAGAAAAAAAAAGAAAAAAAGGAGCAATCGTGTTTGAAAAACAGATAATACAACTGTCGATGCATAGGCCTATTGAAGCTCACCAAGCATGCCTAATGTTGGGAGCCAGATATTGTTTTACTCCCATATCAGAAATTGTGAATGATTTCTTCATTTAACTCCTGTGTACAAGGTTTTGCTGTAAAACCCACTATAACTCATGAAGTTAGCAACAAAACTGTGAAAACAATGTTGCAGGGACACGTCAGATAGACGTGATCTCATAGAGAGACTGATATCATGCAGTGACTAATGTGCAAGGAATATGCCATTGCCATTGATAATCATTAACGCTATAGGTCTAGGACTACCAATCACAATTGGCATGCCCAGAGTCCAGGGGTGAGAGTGAAGCAAATAGGGCTTCATTTAATGAACATTCTCCACCATAAACTCTCATGTGAAGATATGAATGGAACACGATTATAATGTTTCCCATACATTGATGTCATTGGAACAACTTCAGGACAAGTTCTCTACCACAACTTTATTTGAGCTTGAATGGCACTAATCGCCGTAATGTAATCAGCAGCTTATAATAATCGGAAATGGCGTTTATAGAGATGTATGTATTATCTCTGTCATGTAGCCTAGGTAAGGATTCCTGGCTTATGGCTGCTCATTTTTACCGATAGAATATTCAGAGAGGCAGATTGCTTGTCGCCCAAAATTATCTGACAGTACGTAATAGATGCTGACTGAGGTCACTTTTAAAGAAATAGTCAAAGATTTTGGTATATGTCAGAAAATGACTTGTTTGCCTTTCGCGTGAATTAGCGGCCGAATTAGCAGGTATGGTCACAGATAAAATATGGAGGCTTGATCCGGAGTCCTGGGCAGTGGATGCCTTCACAGCCTTTTTATTGGGGTCAATGGAAATGCACATTCCCCTCTGTTTAAAGTCAGTGCCATTGTGTTGGCAAAAGATAGAGAATGAGGAATAAACATTGTGGATTTTGATAGTGGTGCCCAACTGGCAAATTTATACACAGGCTGGGTTCCCAGCTATAATCAGCATGATTGTAGAGGAAGAGTTAGGAAGATTCGGAAGAGTCGGATATTATATTGCCAGCCTGATCAACAGGTATTTGGGTGATCAGGTAATTCACATCCTTAAAACTACATGCTTGGGCCTGATTATGCAGAGCAAGGCCTCATTCATAAGTTATTAACTGAAAGCATAATTATGGAAATAAGGATCAACTATCGAGAAATGGCAAGAATTTGTGCGGAGAAACGCATCAATAAAATATTATTTGCAAGTCAAAGTTGTGGTATACTTGCTTTTTACAATATTTTGTGAGACAAATAAAGGTTAAACATCACAACCTGAATACAGACTGAAATGCTTTTCCTATGTTTCGTATTGTTGAT
Source organism: Paracentrotus lividus (assembly GCA_940671915.1). Classification (NCBI taxonomy): domain Eukaryota; kingdom Metazoa; phylum Echinodermata; class Echinoidea; order Camarodonta; family Echinidae; genus Paracentrotus; species Paracentrotus lividus. The sequence goes on along the minus strand of CALNVZ010002100.1, from coordinate 64,211,123 downwards.
GGATGATAGGATCTTGGGGTCACATTCAAGAGTGAAAATTAATGAAAGGGGTTTTCACCTAAAACCGCCTGCATCTTGGCCTTGTCAAAGTGGTTTTGACTACCTCAGAAAGCTGTCACCAGCCAAGGCACTGAATCTGAAACAACTCAACCAGTGTCTATACGCGACGGTTACAGTCGCTTCATGTATGCTTAGTCCATCTCTAAATGATGAGGGCATAAATATGTCAAGAATTGCTTGAGAAACCCTAAAACAACCCTGGAATTACAGGATTCGATGTTACGCTGGAATGGATATTCACTGGATAGTGATATATTATGAACAGAATCTAAGGGGAATGAAATGCATTGTTAATGATTTCTAAGAAGCCCCATTATTGTTCATATCCAAGCAAACAATAGCACACTGAATTAAGACCATATAATGTCGGCACATTTGTTATTCTCACTCGACTGGGCCAGCTTATATATCTACAGCATAAGGAGTAAGATACCTGTAGGCCCTCTCTAGGGCATGCAGGTTGGGTCTCTGAAAAGACACCCAGCAATTTTATTGAAACATTGAAGTTCATGTAGTAGTGTGAGATTAGTTTTTGTCCAGCAGTGTGTACAAGTCATGAATGTATGCCCATAATTAAGGAATTAATGAAATTATTCTTCTGTTTGATGCCTAGAATGGCTTACATATTTTGTTATACGTACTAGATACGAGTCTACAGGTCTTTGAAATCTCATTTCTAACCCGACGAGACATGTAGTCTCGATCAGAGACTTACGTAGTAAAATAGGAAGATTAAATGAGAACTTACCTGTTTGGAATTTAATCTTGATTTTATAAGTAAGTCGTAGAGAAGAGACTACATCCCTCCTCTCCCGCCCTGCGACTTACGTAACTTTATCTCAGGCAAGTTCTCAAAATCTTCATCTTCCTGTATGTCATCCTGTAGACTCGTACTGCTTTTAAGATTGACAATCACGTGATCGACGGGATCTCTCATTTCCAACTCGACGAGACATGTAGTCTCTTCTCTACGACTTACTTATAAAATCAAGATTAAATTTCAAACAGGTAAGTTCTCATACAATCTTCCTATCAAATATCAATTCAATCTCTGTACTGTGATACATGTTTCTTATAACAAACATTTATTAAATATAATTGAATCATACTAAAAGCCTACCGAAACACAATTAATTTTCATCCAAATATCTGTAAACAAAGTATTCTTAGCTAACATTGTCACATAAACTTTGTTGTACATCAGCTTTGTGCAAAACAAGTTATTAAATGTGCTATTTCTACATGATCTTAAGCTGTTCTGTACAATATTTCAAGCAAACAAACTTAATAAAGATTTGATTTTACATTGTTTAAATAAAAAAATAATAGTGATTAAATTGCACAAAAAATACATATACATGCTCAAAAGAAAGGATTTTTGAAAGTTAAAAGCAAAATAATTTTGTGTGTGTGTGCGTCCATCTGTAGCTTTTATACCTTTAAATTTTCAATTCTCATGGTTTGCTTATTTTACAACTTTAGATGAATAATTTGGCCATAGTCCCTCAAAATATCAAATATTACCAAACACAACAGGCCAGTTTAATACCCATACTACATGCATACATACCTCCTCCACTCCTGTATCCTCCACCTCCACGTCCACCGCGGCCACCACGACGTCCTCCATCGTATCCACCACCGTATCCTCCACCTCCAAAATCTAACACCCAAAACAAGACAAGAAAATGTATTAAACAATGAGAGAAAACATGCTTCTCATCAACATCAAATCAGGTAAGCCCAAAAACCTGGGCAGAAAGAGTGAAAATCACTCTGAAATTTGAATCTAAGTCTGCTGCATTCTATGAATAAGATCAGTTAAATGAAAATAATCAATTATACGACAACTGAAAGAAGCATTCAAATCACAATTTCATGTTCAAACGCAAGCCTACTTTTGTAAATGTTCTCACTTTTAATGTTAACATGTTCATTAAATAACATTTATTCAGGTTTGTCAACAGGGCCTAATAGAGGAACAGATCATGGGTATTGCCAGTTCAAGAATAGGAACAGGCTTTAATTGAGATCTTTACAATATAATGTCCCTCTATAGGAGCCCTTATTTGCAATCTTTGATAATAGCTTACCTCTGCCACCTCGGCCTCCCCGTCCTCCACCTCCCATACGATCCCTACTCATTGCTTTCTTCACTTCAAGATTTCGCCCATGTAACTCATGATTTGGGATGACTAAGGGGGAAAACAAATTAGCAGAAGTCAATGCTTAAGAATCTGAAATTTGTTAAAATACACAGCAATTAATGAGCCATAAATGTTAAAGCTGAGGGATAAAAGAAAGGAAGTGATTATACATTCAAATAATGAAAACAAAAATTTGAATATTTAGAGAAAGTAATATCATGAACTGAGCAGGTACTGCTTCGACTTGATCTGTCTATCCTGATGCTCCATTATTATTAGCCTAACAATAGCATGGCTACGATTATATGGTGCATTTAGTATTTCAAGGAAGTAACTCCTGTTAGCCAATTAACATTAACGAAGTAGCATTGGTGGGCTAATAAAACCTTGTATCTTAAATTTTGGGTGGGAATCACCTTTTTGGTTGATCTCCGTTTTGGTTGACCCCTCGAAGCATGGCATTAAAAAAAAAGAAGAAACAAGATGAATCCTCGACCGCGCACGGTCGAAATTTATGCCTCCGCCATTGCCAGATCAGAAATATACAGCACATTCATCTATTGATTTTCCTTTATACAAAGACCTCTTTGACCTTGACCTTTGACCTTGTGACCCCAAACCTTATTAGATCATAGTCCCTCCTAAATTTTTGACATACACACTCCAAAATATAATAAGATCGTCTTCATATGGCGAGAACTAACACAATACATGAAATTTCACAATTTGACCTCTGTGACCCTTGACCTGTGACCTACATACTCCAAAATCTAATCAGATTATCTTCCTATGGTGATACATACCATCCCCAAGTTTAAAGTTGATATCTCAAGTGGTTCTTGAGATAACGCGATAACGAGCTTAATACATGGAATTTCACAATTTGACCTCTGTGACCCTTGACCTTTGACCTACATACTCCAAAATCTAATCAGATCATCTTCCTATGGTGATACGTACCATCCCCAAGTTTGAAGTTGATATCTCAAGTGGTTCTTGAGATATCGCGATAACGAGCAAACGGGACGGACGGACGGACGGACAACCCGAAAACATGATGCCTCTGGCACCACCTTCGGTGGCGGAGGCATAAAAAAGGGTTTTATTAGTCTGAATATTACACTTGAACTACTGAACCTTATGATAGAAACAGGGACATAACCTGGATTTACCATGAGCCGTTTTTCAAGTGACCATTGGCACCAGGGCCACTATAAAAGTCTAACCCATGGTATCCTAGAGACCATAACCCGATACTCACTGAGGATCTTGTCAACGCTGTCTGAATCATCAAAAGTAACAAAGCCAAATTTGCGCTTCTTTCCCTCTGCAGATGGCGGAATAGCAGCATCTGTGACTTTTCCATGTCGAGAGAAGTACTCCCTGAGATCGTCTGCTGTAGTCTCTGGAGCAAGGCCACCCACAAAGGCCTTGGTGACTGCCTCTTTGGACCCGCCATCCTTGAGCCATAGGGCAGAACAAAACATTTCACAGCATAAATCTTATTTCGTTCAATAACCCTAACTGGACTAGGCTTTTTTGTAGTTCGTCCAAGCGTTTGAAATGACGGAATGGTTTCCCAAATATAATAACAACTGCATTCTTAGCAATGGCAGTCCTGTAATGGTTATGGCAGGCATGTGAAGTTTTAACTAATGACCTAATTTTATTACTGTTCTTTTTCCAACAAGTACGGTATGAAGAGAAGCAGAAAAAATGACCATAACAGAAAAATTTAAACATATCATGTGGGGTAGAAAGGTACAAACCTAAACAATGCCAGAGATATGAACAAGCGTAAAATACAATTTTAATCATTAAGTTAGATCTAAACCACCAAATGAAATGAAAACAAGAAAAAATTATTTATTATAATTTTTTTTTTTTGCCTTAAAAAAATACCCAACACCATCAGGTTGTGAACGATATTCTTAATTCAATATTTAGACACTGTACAAACTCATATCCATTAGCCTTACCTCTTTAGGTAGGGCCCGTTTGACATCAATTTCTCTTCCATCCAAGACGTGTGGACTTTCCTTCTTTGCTGCAATAACCTTGTCTACCATTGCTGAGGTAGCATATGTCACAAATCCAAATCCTCGTGGTTTCCTATCGCCCTCTTTACTGAATTGTGAAAAATATTCAGTTAAAATCAAACAAATTATTGGATATATGATCACTTCACATTTCAGGGTTCTGATTATATTCAGAGAGCAAAATTCCCTAACATTTTCCTGATTAATTTTCAAAATTCCAGGATAACTATTGTCAACTTTCAACCTATTTTGACGCATCAAGTCAACTTTATATCAAATTCCCTGTCTACTCCACAATTTTTGAAGCATTTTTGTCAAATTCCCTGATTTTCTAGGTAAAGTGGGAACCCTGCTGATTTTTAGAAGTTTCTGGATTTAATCGATTGATTCTTATATCTTATATCAATTTCTCGAAAAGATGATCATCACATGGTAAACTATAATATCCTGCCTAACTAGCATGATAAAAGGTTTCAATACTTACTGCCTCACCACACAGCAGTCTGTGAGTTCACCAAACTTCTCAAAATAAGCTTCAACAGTTTCTTCCGTTGTGTCAAAACTTAAACCACCCAAGAACATCTTGCGGAGCTGCTCCGGCTCTCCACCCTACATGGATAACAATAATTAATCAAATTAGCAGGTTGTAGAATAGGTCATGAAACTTTGGTAGGGCCTAATGGATATCCATGCACTGTTGATTGTAACTCGATACTCACATCAAGTTGATGTAACTGCCAAGGCCAGGATACCACACCAGGGCGTTGGCAGGTATTAGAGTATCAATTAAAAAAACAAAAACATTATGCAAAAAAAAAAGAAGAAAGAAAAAAAAACTGGTAATCAAATAGAAGAGAGCTAGTGGAGTAAAATTGAGTAAAAAAAAGCCCAAACTTTTGATCCTAGCAGAAGCTTTGTCAGAGACAAAATGACAAACATGTACAGTTACCTAACTAGAAAGGCAAGAAAAGCATAACTGTATGAAGGGAAGATAGGAAAAGCTACTGGTCCGACCTGCTTTTTTTTTTCCAGGGATGGGGTGATGTTTTGAGGGCTGTACTTTCTTGTTTTAAGAAATCTGAAGTTGTACAACAAAATTAAATACAAACAAAATCAAAGTATATTAATTTTTATCTACTATATAAGCCAATATTTTCACATACAGATATTTGTGTGATTTTGGAACAATTTTGGAAATTCATAAGTGGATAATTTTGCAATGTTTACATTACTATAAATACCTTTATGTTACAGTTTTCTGAACTTCATGCTAAGCGTGCATGGGATTCATGTTTTTTTGCACAAAATCCAGGATTTTGGGAGCAGACTCCACGTATTTAGAATTATTTTTTTAAAACGATTTATCATTTTTTTTTTTTGTCCTCAGTGACGATGAGTGTGTTTGTGATATAAGTTGATTTGAGTGTGTTTGAGGTCTCATTTTGAATATTTATGATTATCCTCTTGAATCTCGGAAGCGGTCAAATTTCTGGCACTTTACTCTAAATCTAGTCACACCGGTGAGACCGACTCCAAACCGAGCACAAACTCACCATTCATGGTAAAGCAATTTTTTGGTCGGTCTGGTGTCGGTTTGGAGTAGGTTTCACCGGTGTGTGACTACGGTATACACGTATGGTAAGAGTGCCTACATGTAAGTCTGCGCAGGACCCATGTCTGTGCACCCAGGCAAATGCACAAATTTGATAGAGAATAAAACACCCAACTATTACCATCAACTTTACAATCGCAATCTTAACCTCAACAATAAATTTTGATTAAAAAAAAACTGTGGAAAGAAACTGATTAACAATGATTTTCGGCAAGTTTTTTTGCTACCCTGAAAATTTTAACCATTTTTAAGAAGTGAAAAGTCGAAAACTTATCTGCGCTTGATTTGCGTGCAAAATGATACAAGTAATACAAGTATATGTTTCACACAGAGCCGAGTTGGGAGTATGAGTTTGCAACAGTAGTCGCAAGTTGGTACTCGGTACTACTCGTTGCTCTCTAGACACCACAACCAGCTAAGAAGACCCCAAAATGGCAAAATTATGGCTAAAATGTGATTTTTCTGGAAAACGGCGACCATATTGGATTTTTGCCCTGCACACTTTTTTGTTTCATGCAAGGTGAAAAATGTTGTCATTTTGTGTTGTTAGGATTAATAGCTACACTGTAACACAAAAAAAAAACTTAACCTTGCAAAACAAAAATTCACCAATTCATAGCCCATACACTCTGCTAAACTCGGAATAAGATCAGAATCACTCCACTTGGTACTACTCGCTAATAAATCTTTGGTACTCTTTACTGGACTTGAATTAAACTCCGTACAATCTTGAGTTTCCACGAGTTGCAGCTCTCGGAAACTCGCAGGGACATGTACTTTCAACTCGCCTCAGTGTGAACACCCGTTTTTAAAGTGGTATACTGGTCGGAACTACATTGTACATGTACTTGTCTGAACCCCTTCACAAACCTGAATTACTCGTTTAGCCATTATAGGCCTACTCTCTTTCAAACTCGAGACGTTCTTGAGCAGTACTCGGTACTACTCATTGCTCACTCTTTGCTACTTGTACTGTGCTGTTTAACTCGCATTTGACTTGGAGCAAACTTGAAAAATAGTAGACCTCCATCTACCATTTTCCCCTGAGTTTCAGTGAGTTAGAGCTTGCAGTAGCTTGCATTGACACATACATCCAACTCGCCTCTGTGTGAACAATGCATAATGCTCAGACACGGGCACTAACTCCAAGCCAAACCAAAGCTAGGCAAGATCATGCGTCACGAGAGGGCTCACTTTTCACAGCTAAAATCCCTGTGTGTAAATTGCGACCCAGATTTGCAGTGCGAGTCAGCAATGTGACTCTATCATGCAGTCTGAAGGGCGCTCTTTTATTCATAATTAAAATGTAAAATAAAAATGAGTAGCCGATTTTCACATCACACTTTTATTCATAATTATAATGTAAAATTAAAATGGCTAGCCGATTTTCACATCGCATGGCATCAAAAAGCCAATGTACTTACAATATATGTATGTACTTCCTGGTTCTCCACGGCGAAACCAGCTTTAAACCTACCTCAAAATAAATTAAGATAATTTATAATCTCATTGCAATATAATTCTTCCATTAGACTCTAGATAATTTAATTTTGTTTAGTAGAATTTTTAGACCCTTTTTTTTAATATGCCACCTTGACTTTGCTTGAGCTACTCAAGACACTTTTCTGAATTGACTTTCCATTGCAGCTCTAGTTTAAAAATGAAAAATATATCATCTTTCATTTTCAACAGATATTAGAAGCATATCATAAATTAAATTGTTATAATTTTTTTTTTAAATCACAAACTATTTGATAGTAAAATTGGAAGTTTTATAACACCTACCTTCTTGCCGAGATTAGACCGCCGCTGCATAAATTCGACCAGACGTGAAAAGTCAACACGCACGCGCGCCGCTGAAATCTTGGATCACTCGCCGCACCACGCGCCGATGAAATCTTGGCTCACTCGCCGCACCGGTACCACATCGCGCTCTGCCGACAGACCGGGCTGCTGGGGCATGAATACCCGGTTAAAACTAGGGCAGAGAAAAAATCTTGCGAGTCCCATGATTGCAGTGTTGTAACTCTAGCACTGTAGAGTTACTTCCGGTTTTTTTTCTTTTCAGTAGGATAGTTACGATCGGGGCTCGAACGTGGCAAAAAACTGTGTCATCAAACCTCAAATTTTCAGAGTTTAAAGGCATTTTTCCAGATCGGTTTTTCTCAGCTTTTCGCTAAGCGCACAGGGGCTTCAAGATTTGGAGCAAAATATGGGATTTTAGGAGCAAAATTAAGGTATGGTAGCGCGCCCAGTATTCGGTGCCTTAAGGGGAAATCGGCGATAATATGAAAACTTACCTCCTTTATCTGACGATCCACCCACCAGAAAAACGAAAAAATTCTACTCTAAAAGATTATTAAAATCATTTAGAATATTCAAATATGGTTTAAAAAATATCGCTGATACAGTGATAGAATGAGGAGATGTTTTCCGCCCGGCAATTGATAAATTGCAGAATAGTAATCGGTCACGCGTTGTTTCCCTATGCGTTTCGATCGCGCTGACTGATAATGTGTAGGCGCCGCACTCAATGTCTCCCTATGACCGAATTGTGGCTAGCGCCCCCTCTTGACAAGGGTGTGTGGTTTTTTTTAGGATTGCAAAACATGTGGGGCGAGATGAAAACATTCGCTGCAACCGAAGAATAAGTGGAAGTTCTCCGTCATTCTCATACCAAATTCATGGTAGCAGCGCACAGCATTACTTCACAACCCGACCCGGAAGAGCGGCCAACCCGTTAGCGTTTTCGCAAAGAAAGCTAAAGTGGAAATATCTCCGTAATGACGTCCAATTCAGAGTAAGTTTGCAATCTCGTATATTTTGATTGTGTGATTTTTGGTGGTGTGTTTGAAACATACCTTGAAACATACCTTGATGGCCACATCTCACTGTCTTCGCGATGGGGGTGGACAGATGAGTGTGGCAGGGTTAAGGAGGCTCTTAGAGCCCATTTAAAAACCCAATTTTGATAATTGAGTGTTGGTGCCTCAACTGTGGAATGTGGGAGTTTATTCCATTGATCGACGACCCTTTGGCTAAAGAAATGTTTCCTTATATCCAGTCTAGATCGTTGCTTGGCGAATTTAAGAGAGTGCCCTCTAGTTCTGACGTACATGTACTCTGCTCTCTGGAAATAATTGTCCGGGTTAGATTTGTCCATTTGTGTTAATATTCTGTATGTTTGAATGAGGTCTCCCCTTTCCCTCCTCCTTTCCAGTGTGGTAAGCTTTAACCTGGCGAGCCTGTCTTCATAGGATAGGTCATGGATATCGGGAATCATTTTCGTCGCTCTAGCTTGGACCTTCTCCAGTATCTTTTTGTCTTTTGCGAGGTATGGGCTCCATGTCTGCATTGCATAATCCAAGTGCGGACGTACAAGAGATTTATAAAGTTTCAGGATCACTTGTCTGTTTTTATAGGCGAAGTTACGTTTGATCATCCCTAGTACCATATTTCCTCTCTTGGCTGCTGATGCGCATTGCTAAGCAACTTTTAGAGACTTGTTGATGAGAATTCCAAGATCTTTTTCTTCTACTTTAGTAGAATCTACTGTTTCTTTTAGTACAGAGCCATTTAGTACATACACTTGGTGGGGGTTGTTGGATCCGAGGTGCATAACTCCACACTTGTCAATGTTGAATCTCATCAGCCATTTTGCTGCCCATCGATCAAGGTGGTTAGTTGAGTCTTGCATACCTTTTATGTCTTCGTCAGTCTTTACAGAATGTATAAGCTTGGTATCATCTGCGAATTTTGTGAAAGTTTGAAGGCTGATGTGTTTGTGATCTTTTTGTGAAAGCTGTTGAAGTAGCTAAAAACTGAATACCGGGAAGGAACCGGGCACTGGGCGCGCTACCTTATTTAGTATGATTTTTTTCCGATTCTTTTTTTTTTTCATCGACATTGTCTTCACTTCAGTGACGATGTGAGCGTGTGATATTATGAGTTGATAGGATTATGTTTGAGTGTGTTTTGGGGTTCTATTTTCCATATTTGTCTGAAACCGGTCGAATCTCGCCAAGGGTCGAATTTCGGGCACTTTACTCTAACATTAAGTGGGTAATTTTTGTGAGCGTGCCTAAGTTAGTGGCACCACTGGTGACATCAGCCCAGTTGAATTGAATTGAATTGTTTTAAGAATGGAATAACATTGATGAATTTTATAATAATGTTTTACTTTGCATTGGAATTGAGGTCAAATTTTAGGTGCGCAGACCTAACTGCCCGGGGGGGTCACTCACCACATGATGTGCTACTCAAGCGTGTCCCCAAAAAGCGTCGAAAAGGGTCTGTTTTCAGCCATTCGGCGGCGTCGACGCTTTCCTTAAAATAGGGGTGTTTTTTCATTTCAGTCGCCATTTTCATAAAAATAGGCGTTTTTTCAGCGGAAATTGCTGTTTTGAGGGCAAAATTTCACAGTGTTTATGCCATTTAGGGTATGTTTTTCCCAGTCAGACGTCGAAAAGGGGTGCAAATTTGACTAGAGTAAAGTGCCCGAAATTCGACCCTTGCCGAGATTCGACCAGTTTCAGACAAATATGGAAAATAGAACCCCAAAACACACTCAAACACACTCAACTCATATCACAAGCACACATCATCACTGAATATAAAAAAAAAAAAAAAAGAATCTCAAAAAAATCATAGACCCTACTAAATACCTTAATTTTGCTCCTAAAATCCCAGATTTTGCTCCAAAAGTTGAAGCCCCTGCGCGCTAAGCGAAACGCTAAGAAAAATCGATCGGGAAAAATGCGTTTCACCTCCGAAAATTTGAGGTTTGATGACGCAGTTTTTTGCCACGTTTGAGCAAAAATGAACAAAGTAGTTGCCCGACTGGGCGCCCACATTTTGGGGAAAATATTTCTTGTATAAAGAAAAATTCAGGTTGTATATTTAACTGTAATATATCCCAATCGAAGCTCACACTTCGATGGTTTTGAGGATTAGAGGTTGCAAATGCATGCAGCAAGCATGGTCATGCTGTGTACTGCATTGAGTGGTGCATGTAAAACTAGTATGCTACGTAAATGTACATGAAATTGTGTGTGGATGTGTGTGTGTTCCAATAAAAGGCGCATTTGAAGTGATGTGTTGAGATGTAAAGAGAGAGAGAGAGAGAGGGAGAGAGAGAGAGAATTTGGGGGGGGGGCGGGTAGAGATATAAAGTTGATGGAAGAACATGATAACTAGAAAGATGGAGACGGAAGATAGAGTTTGGATTATATTTGATGAAGCAGCAAAGTTTGATTAAAAAATAATTTATAATTTATTTTTAAAATAATAAAAATTAGTAGAAAAATTATTGAAGTAATTCTTTCTAAATAATCTTGTTTTTACATGAGAAACAACAAAACCGTTGGCACTGAAATGAAGATTAAAGAAGATCAACAGGAAAATACATCGGGACTCTATTTTCTACACTACATTACAGGGTCTGCATGCAAGTAGACTACAACTCGCAGTGTCATTGCGCAATTAGCATGCGATGCGACGATCTATCTATTTTCAATTTTGAAAACTGCAGCAAAGCTGCTCTTATCAGAGGTTTATGCTTTATTTTGGAGCTGTCTGAACCTGGTTTCTCAGGAAGTATATTCTAGGGGTAATATTTCTGTGGTGATTGTTATGTTTGATGCATAATTTGTTGTGAATTTGAGGTGAATTGTGTATTCTGTTTTGATCATCATGACACACCGTCGTGGCTAGTGACTAGGCGGTAGCTTCGGGCATTTAAATACCCTCACCCTGGTATTGTTGCACATTGTCATGCGGTCAATTAACATCAAATACGATGTTTTTTACCTGAAAAACCTATGAATTTCTCTTCTCGAGCATTTCCAGTAACTTGGACCTTGATAAAAGGTATGTAGTGTGATTTCACTCTTCAATATTTGATAAAATTTGTTAGAACTAGATCTAGAAAAAGTCTTTGCGACGCGTCGATCCCAAGCACTATCTCAATACTGCACCGCTGAACTTTTGACTTTTGTTAATGGCAAAAATATGCGGCGTATACCCAATAATTATGGTGTTTTTAGTACTTTGTCTTTGTGTTTAAGTGGATTAATGATTTATTATTATGAACCTACACTTAATGAAACCACAGACCAGAAGAATGAGCCATAACCATGATATGAGCTGTTTATGTGTGATTGGTGACTCAAACAAGATCTTTGATTTTAATCAGCTAGCAGCACAATACGTGGGACTACTATCAAATACAGTGAGACTAATTATAGGTGCATAACTACATTTTATATTAATATTTTCACAACAAATGTATATTTTTACGTTACCAATATCCTTCCTTGTTGCCTATAACCTTTTTGGGGGTCTGTCTCCACTCGATGTCATCAGAAAGGTTTAAAGTTGGAAAGATCCAAATAAATTCCGGTTTTCTGTAGCGACGAATGCAATGTACTGCATGCAATGCACTTATATACTTACGTCTTATGAGGGCGCTGTGCGGTGTAATTCAAAGGCCCTATATAAATACGGGCCTTGGGGTAATTCGTGGAGTAAAGTCGAGTAAGATTACTTCGGTGATAGGCCAGCTCACTACCGATCCATTAAAAACTCATTGAGCTTGACTTAGTTTTTTCTCCAAGCTGAGAGATTTATATTTAAATTTTTTTGTAATAACCATGTTAAAGCTGGTGATAGTGTTGGGAGAAGGAAAAATTTAATTTGGATTCACAGTTAGATAATATGAAAGCCTGAATCCTGTAACTGTAACAAAGAAAGTTATATTACATGGAATCTCGTTTAACGTCTTTATTTCACGTATTATAGTATAAAAGATAAGACGGGGACCCGACACAGCTTTGTGTGCACTACGGTTCACATGGAAAACCAATGGGATTCTCTTGTGTGGGTGATACACACAGATCGCTACGGTCCATTCATGCAGGAGTTCGGGGGACAGGACAACCTAGCAAAGGTCTCAAAACCGTCACAAATTGTGTTTGGATTCAAAACATTTCACTGAAATTCACCGGAAAATCGTGAAAGGAATATCACAAAATCTCTCACACATGTCTTTTAGCGCAATGTGAACAACATGAGACTATATTAATCGGTTTTATGCCGATTTTTTTTTTTGTTACCAAAACTATACACCAGGTTAATGTTTTGCACATAGCAGGCCCCTAAGTAGGATTTTTACGGGTGGGTTGAAATCTGCAAAAGTGGACAAAAGGTACATATCAATTTTTTTTGACATCACGCCTGCATGACGATCAAAAAAGTACATCAGATTTTTTTTCCACGTTTAATATGCCACGTGATAAGTGAGGGGGGGTGTAAAAAAAAAAATAAAAATAAAAATCCGCCTTCGGCCCAAGAAGAGTACCATAACAGCTATAGGGTAGGCTCAAGTCGTTCTTTACATGATCTTCCCTTTTTTCCCCCTTTTAAAATCATTTTGTATTCTGTATTTTTTTATATATAATGATATATAATTATATAATGATATTCTGAAGAGCTGCAACGCTCTGCCAGGAGTGACTATCAAAGTATGAGGAGGGTGAAGGGGCGTGTGCCCCGGGCGCAATTTAGGGGGCGCAAAAATAATTATATAATAAAAGATATAAATAAAAATGAAAAGACGAAAAGAACAACAACAATAAAAAGAAGATGACTATGGGAAACGACAAGGAAAAGAATACGAAAGAGGAAAAGAAAAATTTAGGACAAAAAAATGAGGACTTAAAAAAGACTGACAGTTCAAACCAGACGTCATAAATGTATTTCCAGAAAATTCCTTTACTGTTCTTGCTTCAACTAGAACAATGTCAACAATTGTACTAGTCTTTCAGTTTTTCTACCCAGTGATGGATTCAGTAAGTACGATTACATCATGTGGGTCAGCGCACACGACGTAAAGTAATTACGGTGTGGTCCGAGTTTGTTTTTTAAAAATGCCGATTTTCTCAGGGTGAAGTTGATTTGCGACGACTCTTAACAATAGCGCCATAGCTGCAACACAGTACCGCATTGAATGGCGTTTTACTACGTACGTGACATGCACCAGACCAGCGGTGAGTTCTCTTTATTTTTCTATCTTTCATATAGTATAAATTCCCACTTATAGTATTAAATCATAGTCTGATATAAGTTATCAAATTAATGACCATCGTCCTAATTTTCTTAGCTATAACCACGCGTGGAGTGGAGCCGTTATGAACTTACCGAGATAGCATAGACGGAACTACGTACGAAACCATCACACAGTCGTACTCAAAAGATTGAGCAAATGAACGATATGAATAAAACATGGAAAATTCACTTACCGAATTGTTTCCAATCTTCTCCTTATTCCTTTCCTTGAGCACTGCTCCCTTATGTCCTACAAGTAGTAAATTTTAGTATTCAACCGCTATATCGTACATCTTTGCACCGATTCCACTGACCAAGAGAAGCAAGTAATTCAATGGCGGATAATTGTGCCGCCCTCTTTTGTCGAAGGTTTGCATTTCGACGATGTCTCCGTCAGATGACATGGCAACAGTAGTTACCTTGTTGTTTTAATCGTTGTTAGGATGATTAGCTTTTGATTCACTCGCGAATAGAATGAAAAAAATGAATAACTAAATAAAAAATAGTAGGGCCTAGTAATAATAAAATAATAATATAATATTAACAAAAGTTTTGTTTTTGTTTTAAAGCTATATATGAGGTAGAGAGGCCTGGTGATTTCAATTTTTAAAGTGAAGGGGCTGGGTCACAAGTGGGGGGGGGGGGTGTGGGGCTGAACAAGCTAAAAATCGTGTGAATGTATGTAACTTTTGTGTTTTTGTACATGTTTGCTGAGAAAAGTTGGCTGAACCCCCTCCCGCCCCCTCATTATAAATACTATAATGATTTTTTTTTTTTTTTTTTGTTTTTAGTTTTTTCATTTTCATGTTTGTTTGTTTATTGTTTTGTTTTGTTTTGTTTTGGTTTTTTTATTCATTATTTTTATTTATTTATTTATTATTTTTTTTTTTTGGGGGGGGGGGGGAGGGGGGGGGGAATAATTCCAATTCTATCCAAGATTTATAGGGCAATGTAGGCCTAAATTTCCTGCCCCCATTTTCCCCCCCAATGATGGCTTAATGTACTTTGTTAAAAAGAAAATAAATAAATAAAACAGAGACAAAGACAGTTAGATGTATTTCAATTCAAAGTTTAATTTTATTTACAACAACAATGAAGAAATACAGATTATAAGGAATTTAAAAGTAAAGACAAAGTAAACAAGACTAAGCTCCTCCGGGCCCCCATTACCAAAATATCTCGTCCACCCCCAATCCATCCCCTCCATCCACCCTAAAAAAAAGTCTAAGCAAAAAAAAAAAGAAAAAAAAAAGGCTAAGCTGGCGGCCCCATGACAAAAATATCTCGTCCCGCCCCCCCCCCCCTCTCCACCCTAAAGAAAAAAAAAGGAAAAAAAAAAAAAAAAGGACCAAGCTCCTCCGGGCCCCATGACCAAAATATCTCGTCCAGCCCCCCCCCCCCCCCCCCCCCTCTCCATCCCTAAAGAAAAAAAGGAAAAAAAAAAAAAGGAAAAAAAAAAGAAGGCTAGCTCTTCCGGCCCATGACAAAAATATCTCGCCTCCAGCCCCCCCCCCCCCCAAAAAAAAGTTAAGGAAAAAAAAGTGGGGGATTGACAGCAGGCCCGATTTAGGCCACTCAATTCCTACTCGTATGGCCGATACACGATGACCTTAATGATGTTTTGCCGAGGGGCGGGAAAAAAAAACCATCTCTCCACTCTTTTTTTTTAATACTCAAGTGTGGAAGGTAGGTTAACATTTGCTTATTTTTACGCGATGTTTACATAACACACCTCTCGCATAATCGTGATCGCGATCGCAGGCACTCTATCTCTATATTTCCATTTCATTTTTTCTCAAAGCGACCATACGAAATCGAGTGGCAGAAAATCGGAAGTACTGCTAAAATCGGTGAGTTTTTGCTCTCATTCACCTTTTAGTTCAGTTAAGCATTGTCAGAGATTAGTTGGGATTTAAAATAAATATTTAAGTGCACATTGACTCCCAAATTTAACGTTATAAACAGGATTGAAAGTGTAAATTTAGGTTAGAAATTATTTTTGTAAACCACGCCAGAGTCACGTAGAGTCAGAGGCACGAGTTTTGATATATCAAACGATGTGTAGTGCATGAGTGGCTATAACCTAATATCTGGGTCTACATTTTTCCTACACACGAAAAGTACTTATTCAATACGAGGTCAGTATACTTCTGTTATATTGATCTCGTACAGTTATGAGTGATTTAATGGGGTTTTTTTTCGGGCAAACCAGATTTTTCATTCGGGCAACCAAATTTGGCGGGAAATGGATATCTGGTTGCCCGCAGGGCAACCACAAAAAAATGTTAGTGTTGGCCGTTGTATAGACTAAGTCTTTATTTTCAAATTTGTAAAGTAATTCATAAACGCAACGCGATTTTGTAGTGTAGGTCGTGGGCTCAGAATGTTTCGGGTGCATAAGCTTAACGTTACTTAAGTGGTCGAATTTGGGCACTTTACTCTAACGTTACATAGGTCTACATGCAATGAGACGTTACTTAGGCCTTAGGGTCCATTTTCAGGATGCGGGACAGCATGGTAGCACTTTTTCTTTGAGTGACCCCCCAGGGCCTAAACTGTTAGGCACTTCTTCATAAAGATTCTCATTGGAAATTTCATTGTGCATTGGCATTGCCATTGGCATTGCATTGTGTGATGTTGATTTGCCATGCATCTGCATCTGCACACGTAACAACACACGTACACTCAACACATGCACACTGCACAAAGCCACATGCTGCGGCTGCATTCACAATAGAATCACAGTCAGTCGAGTATACACTCCAACTCTCTCATTGCATAGCCAGTCTCACCATACTAAATAGGCCTACCTCGTTGCTGTAGTTATCCATTGCAGAACAGGGACTCTCCTTAATGTGAAACTTAATTATCAGATGTTTTGAGTTGAGTTGGAGGATGGAACTTTAACTTAACCTTGTCCTCGGAACTGTGAGTTGCATTGGAAAAAGAAAGAAAATGGCGAAACAAAGCGATGGCGATATATGCAATGTATTGATCGCGATATCGATCGATCCTGATCGGCCGCCGCCGATCTGTGTTCAGACACGCGACCAAAGATATCCCTACCCTGGACTAGCCGACACGTACCGTGGACAACTCGGACGGGATGCGGGACAACTCGTCGAACAGGGCAAATTTATCTGTGCGATCTATACTGCGTCTGCGGATACAAATTTCAAAGGAAATTAATTAATAATATTTTGATATGAACGTTCAAACTTGGAAAAAAACAAATTTCCAGAGCTATGACATTCCTGTGAATACTAAAATTGAAATTCATGGCTATTGGCCAACCCCCCCCCCTCACTAGACTCAAAGAAAAAGTGCTACCCGCGCGTGTCCCCGCACCCTGAAAATGGACCCTAAACGTCCTCATTGCATGTAGTCAACTTTGCACCCTTTTCGACGTCTAACTGGGAAAAACATACCCTAAATGGCGTAAAAACCGTGAAATTTTGCCCTCAAAACAGCAATTTCGGGGTGAAAACACACCTATTTTTTATGAAAATGGCGATTGAAATGAAAAAACATCCCTATTTATGTTTAAGGAAAGCGTCGACGGCGCCGCAATGGCTGAAAACAGACCCTTTTCGACGCTTTTTGGGGACACGCCTTGAGTAGCACATCATGTGGTGAGTGACCCCCCCCCCCCCCGGCAATCCCCTCTGCCGCGAGTGTTAACGTCACTGTATACTCACAGTCACACACGGGACAGACTTCCTGCTCACACTAGGGAAGTGCTGACAGTTTCACACTCACAGCACCGATCTTCAATTGAGTACCGATTGTCCTGTGCTCCTATTTCCAAGTTTATTCACTCTGGCGTAAATCCGGGGGGGGGGATATATCCCCCTCCCCCATTTTTTGATGAGGGGATGGCCAGTACACAAACCCCCCCCCCGCCCACTTTTCAAGAAAGAATTTTACACTAGATAATCGTGTTACTGGTGAAAGTTATATAGGGGCTTCAGCTTTTCATGGGAG
>CALNVZ010002100.1:64100954-64187614 GCA_940671915.1 Paracentrotus lividus | reverse complement strand
GAGTGACCCCCCCCCCCCCCCGGCAATCCCCTCTGCTCGCGAGTGTTAACGTCACTGTATACTCACAGTCACACAGGGACAGCTTTCCTGCTCACACTAGGGAAGTGCTGACAGTTTCACACTCACAGCACCGATCTTCAATTTGAGACCGATTTGTCCTGTGCTCCTATTCAAGTTTATTCACTGGCGTAAATCCGGGGGGGGGATATATCCCCCTCCCCCATTTTTTGATGAGGGGATGGCCAGTACAAAACACCCCCCCCCCGCCCACTTTTCAAGAAAGAATTTTACACTAGATAATCGTGTTACTGTGAAAGTTATATAGGGGCTTCAGCTTTCATGGGAGTGGAATCTTAATTTGACTTTGACCCCAAGACTTTGTAAAAAGCACTGGAAATAATTTGTCTTGAGCTAAATTTCTGGATCACTGCAAAACCAATTTGTTTTAACCCGGAGAGCTTCAGACATGATCGGCCAATATTATGACTACGTGCTGTTTCTGGAGCTACATAATCGAAGGCAAGATTTACATATAATGATGGGAACCTGTGGGTTGTTACGTCGCCACCGTCTGCAGATACCAGAGTCGAATAAATGCGCTCGGACACAGGATAGGTTGAGTTTTATGGTGTATTAGATTTGGTATTTGAGAAACAGACCGTGACCCCTGCATTTTACAGAAGACAAATAAAATAAACATCGTGGTTATAATCTAAGACTGGCTACAATGATCATAGAATGAAAAATATTCACCAAAAATAATTGCCTTAAACAAAATGATTACATTCTGTAAAAAAATGCAGTTTCAAAAGATAAGTTTCAAATTTAGATATCAACTTAATATAAGAAATATGCGTTCATTTAAGTAGAGTATATTATTTTATATTCTCATGTGATTAATTAATGCTGTGTAACAACTTTTATTACAACAAGTTGCTCGTGTTCAACGAATAAATTCATGATATAACAATAAAATACTACACAATATTTGTATACATGATAATTGTTATAATTAAACTGTAAATTCTTCGAAGAATATGAAATACACAATTAATATTTTTCAATTGTATTAATGTATGATAACTCGGATTTACTCACCTAGGTTTTTAGGGTTGAAATTATAACATTTTTACTTCAAGCAATGATCCGCATGCATCGCAGACGAAGACTAAGCGTCCACGATCAGAAATGGTTCATGCAGCTTGACCTCAGTAAAAGCTAGCTACAATGGACCAAAAACTACATAAAATTAATCTACTTTGTGTTTTAGCTGGTTTATGCATCTAGAATCAATATTAGTCTTGTTGTATAAATTCACACTCTGAATATACTGGTCTGATGCTTGAGACTACGCATCATATCCAAAATAGTATATAACAAAACACATTACTCGCTAACCATTCTCAACCACTCAGGCATCAAGTGATTAAATATTACCGGCATAAATATATACAAGCAATCTTTATTCGCTTCTAATAAATATATATTTCTGGTAAAATGAATGGTCGCGTCAGAATAAAAAAGGCAGTCCGAATGGACGTCAAAAAGACAGTAAAGATACGGTTATAAATTGCTAATAAATTTGTGCTAATATCACCACTGTCCGCAGTAATGCTTCTCTAATATCCATAGTTGTTGCTAAATAACAAATACAAATATACATCACATATCTATTTTGCTACATACTCGTATATTCAGCCATGGTTTATACACGACTTACTGTAACAATGCTGTATAAATGCCAGTATAAATGCACTGAAACATCGACACGTCGACGACGGCAGTAACAACACCTGAAATGGGGAGTTGTCCAGACGTTAGCGCCAAAATTATATCACGCCTGACCGTGTTCAGTCAATATGACGCAAATTACGTCAGTGACGTGTATTAAGGAGGCGGAATAAAAAATGGTTTGTAAACGAAATAAAATCCGTCACTACAACCGAAAAAATTATCTGGCGACAATACACCTGGAGCAAAATATGCCTCTTAAAAATACGGACCATTCTCGCGCTAATTTCTGTCCGTCGGCAGCATTTGCTCCGGCCGACCACTTTATCCGAACTGAGCAACAAATTATTGCTCTTCCAATAATTGCATGCACTTAATTTTGGCGTCGATAGATCGCAAAATGCGACATAATGTCTCATTGTATCGTTGCTAAACAGATATTAAATATAACTATAAATACTTCTTCTGCCGTTGCTCGTATTTTTAACAGTTTAAGAGCAAATATGCTCTTTAAAATACGACAATTGCCAAGACGCGGATCCAAAGATTTTCCAGAAGGGGGGGGGGCCACTTTGAACAAATATCTTGCGAGCAGCGCGAAGCGCGATGTTAACATTCCCGCATATATAGGCCTATACTGCACCTAAAACGAGGAATTAAACACATTTTAATTTTACTCCTATGAAAACAAAATAATAATATTATACTAACAACAACAAAAAAAATTAAAAAAAACCGGGTATATTTTAAACAAAAATTTAGTGGCTTGAATAAGTATTCTAATTGCCACCATGAGATGAAAAACTTGAGTAAATTTTTTTGTTAATGTGCATCAATATACCCTACAAAATTGGTATCTGCAGAGCGCTGAAAGCGCAGCCGAAAAATTTGAGCTCAAAATTTTGAGTATATTTAGTGGCATTATGATTAAGTAACCGCGAGCGCGAAGCGCGAGCCGAAAAATTTGGGTTTAAAAGATATATGGAATAATAAAGGGGCACTTTCTACTGTATTTTTTTTTTTTTTTACGATAATTGTGTATTATAGACCTTATTTAGAATCGCGAACGCGAAGCGCGAGCTTGAAAATTTTAAGTTTAAAATTTGGAGTATTGTGCATTATATTTATTATCAGACATGTCAGCGCAGCGCAAAGCGTGGAGCCGAAATTTTGGGTTTTTTAAAAAGATATATGGAACAAGAAAAGGGGCAGCTTTTCTAGTATTAAAAATCTGTTTAGATAATATTTATTATATTTTGGGACGTTTTTTAATATCAGGACGACCAAATAGTGCGAGCTGATAGACTAAATTTTTGAGTTAATTGGTATATATTATATACCCTACTAGGAATTGTATCTGGAGCGCGAAAGGCGGGAGCCGAAAATTTGGGGTTTTAAAGAATATATAGCAATAAATAAAGGGGCACTTTCTTAACATAAAGAATTGTAGATGATTTCTGTTTATAGAATCCTATATAGTATCGCGAGCGCGAAAGCGCAAGCCGAAATTTTGGTGTTTAAAGATTATGGTGAACAATAAAGGGCGGAGACTTCTAGTATTTAAAATCGTAGATAATTGTTATTATAGACCCTATTTAGGCCTAGTATCCGCGAGCGCGAAGCGCGGAACTGAAAATTTTAGGTAAAATTTTGAGTTAATTGTGTATTATTTATATACCCTACAAGATTGGTATCCGCGATCGCGAAAGCCGAGAAGGCCGAAAATTTGGGTTTTTAAAAGGAGTACGATTGGAACAAATAAGGGGCAACTTTCTAGTATTAAAAATCGTAGATAATTGTGTATTATAGACTCCTTTTTAGTATCCCGGAGCGCGAAGCACGAACCTAAAAAATTTTGAGTTTTAATTGTGTATTATATTATTACCCTACTTAGATTGCGTATCTGCGAGCGCTGAAGCGCGGGCCACGAAAATTGGGGTTTTAAACGATATACTATGAATAAATACAGGGGCACTTCTATCATAAAGAATGTAGATGAGTGCTTGTTATTAAAAGACACTATATAGTATCCGCGAGCGCGAAGAGCGAGCCGAAAATTTTGGTTTATTAAAGATAATACCTCAATACACGATGAGAAGCGTACTTTGTTGTATTGATTCTTTTCCCACATAATTGTGTTTTAATAGACCCAATTTATACTCCGCAGAACGCGAAGCGTGGGCTGAACAATAGTTTGAGTTATTGTGCAATTATATACCCTACTAAATTGGAAGCCTAGCTAGTGCGCGGAGCGAGCGCGAGCCGAAAAAAATTTTGAACCCAAAATTGGAGTTTATTTGTGCATGTAATGATTGTAGGCATCCGCGAGCGCGTAAGCGCGAAGCCGCAAAGTTGCAGTGTTTTAAAGATATATGGAGAATAGATAAAGGGGGCCTTTCTAGTATTTTCCACGAGGCCGATCTATTTTCCATCGAGGCGAGGGCCCAAGGGCCCTAGGGTCCACAGAAGGCTTTTTGGGTTGAAATTGGAAACTTTTGTCTTTTTTCTTAGTATTTATTCTTTGTTTTACTTTTTCGTCAGTAATGTATTTCTTGTTTCTTAAAATGATGAAAAATCGGCCTCGTTGATCCTACCCTACATCTATAAGCCCTTAGTTTATGGGTCGTTTAGAACCCAAATTAGAGCCTATTTCGCGCATGTTTAATTGAATAAAGTTTTTGCCGAATATTGTACAAACATCGTGCTATTATTCCCTGTCGACATTTCTTTCTTTTCTTCTTTTTCTCTCCCCTTTCCCCCTTTCTCCTTTTTCTCTCCTCCATTTTTTTTTTGGGGCTGGGGAAGGGGCCCCGGTCCCGTCGGCCCACCTGGATCCGCGCCTGATTTGCTCCGCCGATATTTTTCTGTCCGTCGTCGCGGCCGCATTTGCTCCGCCGACACTTGACCCAAGTTGAGCAACAATTATTGCTCCCAATAACCTTGAATCCACTTTAATTTTGCGTTGATAGATGCAAATTGCGAACATAATGGTCTCATTTATTGTTGCTAACAAATTCATTTTGGGGGAGACTGGGGTCTTGTCTTTGAGAAGCTATATAATTCTTTGCCTGCATTACACAATTGATAATTTAATTTATTACACATGCTAGCTTAAAACTCTTTCCTACTATCGATAGAGAAAAAATAAGCCTTTACATGAAATTTGTGCTTAGGAGCCTAAATGTATAATGCATTACATTCTTCTCGTGGGAAAAGTGGCAAGTCTGCTTTTTTATGTGGGCGTGTATTCATTAACTAAAATCATTTAGATGAAATTTTAATTGAAACTGAAACAATAGGAAGTAAAAAACACAACAGAAAAAAACTTTCACCTGAATATCTTCAATAGATTAGAGCTGTAAAGCGGGATCAAAATGAAAAAATGTCATTTGGGGTAATTAATGGCCCCAATGCATAAACAGTTGTAATGTCATAAGCGCAAGATAAGCGTTTAGATGGGGACATTAACTTGTACGATTTTGTACATAAAATATGTGTTATTGCTTTGATTGCAAAATTTCAACATTTTGGCCTGGAACCAATTACTTGGACTAAATCATTGTAGGGTGCGTTGATAAGGTGTATTTAGGAATACCCAACAACATTTATTTACTACCATCTTTTAATTAGACATAAGTATCTTTGAATTCATACAGTCATTACATAGGGGCCATAAAATAACCCCAACCCGTGGGCGTAATTATGGCCCCCAAAGTCTTTAACTTAATGATAATTAATATGCCAAAATGAGAACGTTAGCAGGTTTATACTTTCCTTGTTATATATAGGTATATGGACCGACTGTTATTTTACATATTAGGAATATCATTGACTTTTCATTAATGGTAGTAATAGGAAATGTGAAAAAGGGGGCCATAATTACCCCAGTCTCCCCTACTCTTCTCCGTTGCTATTTGCTCCGATTGACCGACAAAAATAACGGCTCTCAGTTGATGGATACTGCCCTCCCTCATCTAATAAACGCAATCGTGCTTAGTAAGGAATATTAGATTCTTACATGACTATTCATGCGGCTTATTCTGGGGGGGGGGGCTTTACTGGCCCGGGCCCCGGGTGGTCGCCCGAAAGGGCGCCAAAATGACCGAAAGGGGCGCCAAATTAACCTTAGGGCGGGCGCCAAATCGAGCAAAATGTAAAAAAAAAAAAGAAAAAAAAAAAAAAAAAAAAAAAAAAAAAAAAAAAAAAAAAAGAAGAGAAAAAGAAGAAGGAAATATACATGATTGAGCCTGAAGACTTCTGAAAGCCACTCCTACCCCCCTACAGTGATATGGACACTTTGGTTGGCATGCCCGATTTTTTTTTTTTTTAAACATTCTCCCACCCCCCCCCCGCTTATCGCACGGCAGCATGCGGTGAACAAAATTTGAGTGACCTTCTGGCTCGCCCGATGATTACGGAGCGAAAAAAATAGAATGTAGGGAGACGGGGTAATGGACGTTACAAAATTATACATTTTCGGGCCAGATAAATTCTAATGAAAGAAACTCACGCACTCCATATTGGGTCTGTAGTTTGGCCTATTATGATTGGCTAAAACCTGAGGCATATAAAACTTTGAAAACGTGTAAACACTAATTAACTACAGTTAATTGTAAAGGACATTTTTTGTCACACCTCCCCATATACGGGTAGGTTTGTTACACCCATACGGGAGGTCAATTGTTACAATATGCTAAAACATAGGATGGTAAGTTGACAATGTGTAAATCTCTTATACCATACTTTAATTATCAACTTTCCAGTTTCCTTGAACGTTAACAGTAGATCACAGTAGAAGCTCTAGAATAACACAAAAGTATAATTAGAAAAATAAAACTATTATACCATGAAAATGAGACAAAATGTAATTTTACATATGTAATGTAATTGGGGTAAGTTGTTACACCAACATGGGCGTAGGTTGTTGTAACAACTACCCCATGGGGCTGATTTTAACACAGAAATCAACCTGTAGCACAGTCATTAGGCAAATTACAGGGCCATGGCTTAGGGGGTATATACGTGACGTACATGTATATATTTACAATACCATTACTATCATCATGTGCCTTTTCAGTGGATTTAAGAGCTATTACAAATTTCAATTTTTGTCCAAAAATTTTACTTTTTGAACTGTAAAAAATGGTTTTTGTTGAATTTATTTATTTAATAAACACAACGGAGGAAACCTCCGACCGGCAGTTCATCACAGCTATGTGTGCTGACATAGATGCAGTGCACATCATCTCTCTCTTTTATTTTACACTAGATAATCGTGTTACTGGTGAAAGTTATATAGGGGCTTCAGCTTTCATGGGGAGTGAATCTTAATTTGCTGACCCCAGACTTTGTAAAAAGCACTGGAAATATTTGTCTTGAAGCTAAATTTCTGGATCACTGCAAAACAATTTGTTCTACCCCGGAGAGCTTCAGACATGATCGGCCAATATATGACTACGTGCTGTTCTGGAGCTACATAATCGAAGGCAGATTACCATATAATGAGGGAACCTGTGGGTTGTTACGTTCCCACCGTCTGCAGATACCAGGTCGAATAAATGACGCTCGGACACAGGAAGGTTGAGTTTATGGTTGTTTAATTTGGTTTGTGAGAAACAGACCGTGACCCCTGCATTTTTACAGAAGACAAATATAAAATAAACATCGATGGTTATAATCTAAGACTGGCTACAATGGATCATAGAATGAAAAATATTCACCAAAAAAATTGCCTTAACAAAATGATTACAATTCTGTAAAAAAATGCCAGTTTCAAAAGATAAGTTTCAAGATTTAGATATCAACTTAATATAAGAAATATGCGTTCATTTAAGTAGAGTTATTAATTTTATATTCTTCATGTGATTAAATTAATGCTGATGTAGACAAACTTTTATTACAACAAGTGCTCGTGTTCAACGATAAATTGCAATTATATACAATTAAATACTCACAATATTTATTACATGAATAATTGTTTCATAATTAAACGTAAATTCTTCGAATATGAAATACACATTAATATTTTTCAATTGTATTAATGTATGATAACTCGGATTTACTCACCCTAGGTTTTTTAGAGGTTGAAATTAAACATTTTACTTCAAGCAATGATCTCGCTGCATACGCGACGAAGACTAAGCGTCCACGATCAGAAATGGTTCATGCACTTGACCTCATTAAAGCCTAGCACCAATGGACCAAAAACTACATAAAATTATCTACTTTGTGTTTTAGCTGGTTTTATGCATCTAGAAATCAATATGTCTTGTGATAAATTCACACTCTGAATGATATGGTCTGATGCTTGGACTACGCATCATATCCAAAATAGTATATAACAAAACACATTACTCGCTAACCATTCTCACCACTAGCATCAAAAGTGATTAATATTACCGGCATAAATATATCAAGGCAATCTTTATTCGCTTCTAATGAATATATAATTTCTGGTATAAAATGAATGGTCGCCGTCCAGAAATAAAAAAGGCAGTCCGAATGGACGTCAAAAAGACAGTAAAGATACCGTTATAAATTTGCTAATAAATTTGCTAATATCACCACTGTCGGCAGTAATGCTTTCTCTAATATCCATAGTTGTGCTAAATAACAAATACAAATATACATTCACATATCTATTGCTACATACCTCGTATATTCAGCCATGGGTTTATACACGAACTACTGTACAATGCTGTATAAATGCAGTATAAATGCACTGAACATCGACACGTCGACGACGGCAGTACAAACCAGAAATGGGGCGTTGTCAGACGTAGCGCCAAAATTATATCACGTGACCGTGTTCAGTCATATGACGCCAAATTACGTCATGTGACGGTGTTCTTAAGGAGGCGGAATAAAAAATGGTTGTAAACGAAATAAAATCCGTCACTACAAACCGAAAAATTATCTGGCGACAATACACCTGGAGCAAATATGCTCTTAAAAATACGACAATTGCTCCGCCGCTAATTTTCTGTCCGTCGGCAGCATTTGCTCCGGCCGACACTTTATCCGACTTGAGCAACAATTATTGCTCTTCCAATAACTTGATCCACTTTAATTTTTGCGTCGATAGATGCAAAATGCGACATAATGTCTCATTGTATCGTTGCTAAACAGATATAAATATATACTATAAATACTTCTTCTCCGTTGCTCGTATTTTTAACAGTTTAAGAGCAAATATGCTCTTTAAAATACGACAATTGCCAGACGCGGATCCAAGATTTTCCAGAGGGGGGGGGGGCCAACTTTGAAAACAAATATCTTGCGAGCTAGCGCGAAGCGCGAGTTAACATTCCCCGATATATAGGCCTATACTGACCTAAAACGAGGAATTTAAACAATTTTAATTTTACTCCTATGAAAACAAAATAATAATATATACTAACAACAACAAAAAAAATTAAAAAACCGGTATATTTTAAACAAAAATTTAGTGGCTTGAATAAGTATTCTAAATTGCCACCATGAGATGAAAAACTTTGAGGTAAATTTTTTTGTTAATTGTGCATCATATACCCTACAAAATTGGTATCTGCGAGCGCGAAGCGCAAGCCGAAAATTTTGAGCTCAAAATTTGAGTTATTTGTGCATTATGATTAAGTAACCGCGAGCGCGAAGCGCGAGCCGAAAAATTTGGGTTTTAAAAGATATATGGAATAAATAAAGGGGCACTTTCTACTGTTATTTTTTTTTTTTTTAGATAATTGTGTATTATAGACCTTATTTAGAATCCGCGAGCGCGAAGCGCGAGCTGAAAATTTTTAAGTTAAAATTTGGAGTATTTGTGCATTATGATTTATTATCAGACATGTCAGCGAGCGCAAAGCGTGAGCCGAAAATTTTGGGTTTTAAAAGATATATGGAACAAGAAAAGGGGCACTTTCTAGTATTATAAAATCGTAGATAAATGTGTATTATAGACCCCTATTTAGTATCCGCGAGCGCGAAGCGCGAGCTATAAATTTTTGAGTTAATTGTGTATTATATTATATACCCTACTAGATTGGTATCTGCGAGCGCGAAAGCGCGAGCCGAAATTTGGGGTTTAAAGATATATAGAATAAATAAAGGGGCACTTTCTAACATAAAGAATTGTAGATGATTTTGTATTATAGATCCTATATAGTATCGCGAGCGCGAAGCGCAAGCCGAAAATTTTGGTTTTAAAGATATATGGAACAAATAAAGGGGACTTTCTAGTATTAAAAATCGTAGATAATTGTGTATTATAGACCCTATTAGGCCTAGTATCCGCGGCGCGAAGCGCGAACTGAAAATTTTGAGGTAAAATTTTGAGTTAATTGTGTATTATATTATATACCCTACAAGATTGGTATCGCGATCGCGAAGCGCGAGCCGAAAATTTTGGGTTTTAAAAGATATATGAACAAATAAAGGGGCACTTTCTAGTATTAAAAATCGTAGATAATTGTGTATTATAGACCTTTTTAGTATCGCCGAGCGCGAAGCACCGAACTAAAAAATTTTGAGTTAATTGTGTATTATATTATATACCCTACTAGATTGTATCTGCGAGCGCGAACGCGGGCCGAAAAATTTGGGGTTTTAAACGATATATAGAATAAATAAAGGGGCACTTCTATCATAAAGAATTGTAGATGAGTGTGTATTAAAGACCCTATATAGTATCGCGACGCGAGAGCGAGCCGAAAATTTTGGTTTAAAAGATAATATCAATAAGATAGAAGGTACTTTTTAGTATTATTTTTTTCCCCACATAATTGTGTTTTATAGACCCAATTTAGTATCCGCGAACGCGAAGCGTGGGCTGATAAAGTTATATAGTTAATTGTGCATTATATACCCTACTAAATTGGAAGCTCTAGCTAGTGCGCGGAGCGAAGCGCGAGCCGAAAAAAATTTTGAACCCAAAATTGGAGTTATTGTGCATGTATTTTTAGCATCCGCGAGCGCGTAGCGCGAGCCGAAAAGTTGGTGTTTTAAGATATATGGAAAATAGATAAAGGGGGCACTTTCTAGTATTTTCCACGAGGCCGACTATTTTCCATCGAGGCGAGGGCCCAAGGGCCCTAGGGTCCACGAGGCTTTTTTGGTGAAATTTGGAAACTTTTGTCTTTTTCTTAGTATTTATTCTTTAGTTTTACTTTTTCGTCAGTAATGTATTTCTTTTTCTTAAAATGAGAAAAATCGCCTCGTTGATCCTCCCCTACATTATAAGCCTTAGTTATGGTCGTTTAGAACCCAATTAGAGCCTATTTCGCGCTTTTTATTGAATAAAGTTTTGCGAATATTGTACAAACATCGTGCTTTATTCCCTTCCATTTCTTTCTTTTTCTTCTTTTTCTCTCCCCTTTCCCTTCTTTCTCCTTTTTCTTCCTCCATTTTTTTTTTGGGGGGGGGGAAGGGGGCCCGGTCCCGTCGGCCCACCTGGATCCGCGCCTGATTGCTCCGCCGATAATTTTCTGTCCGTCGATCGGCGGCGCGGCATTTGCTCCGCCGACACTTGATCCAAGTTGAGCAACAATTATTGCTCCCCCAATAACTTGATCCACTTTAATTTTTGCGTTGATAGATGCAAAATGCGACATAATGTCTCATTTTATTGTTGCTAAACAAATTCATTTTGGGGGAGACTGGGGTCTTGTCTTTGAGAGCTTATAATTCTTTGCTGCATTACACAATGATAATTTAATTTTTACACATGCCTAGCTAAACTCTTCCTACTATCATACGAGAAAAATAAGCCATTTACATGAAATTTTGTGCTTAGGGGAGCCTAAAATGTATAATGGCAATTACAATTCTTTTCGTTGGAAAGTGGCAAGTCTGCTTTTTTATGTGGGGTGTGATATCATTAACTAAAATCATTTAAGATGAAATTTTAATTGAAACTGAAACAATAGGAAGTAAAAAACACAACAGAAAAACTTTCACCTGAATATCTTCAATAGTAGAGCTGTAAAGGGGGATCAAAATGAAAATGTCATTTGGGGTAATTATGGCCCCCAATGCATAAACAGTGTAATGTATAAGCGCAGATAAGCGTAGATGGGGACATTAACTTGTACGATTTTGTACATAAATATGTGTATTGCTTTGATTGCAAAATTTCAACATTTTGGCTGAACCAATTATTGACTAAATCATTGTAGGTGGTTGATAAGTGTATTAGGAATACCCAACAACATTTATTGTACATTACCATCTTTAATTAGCATAATATCTTTGAATTCATACAGTCATTACAATAGGGGCCATAAATACCCCAACCCGTGGGGTAATTATGGCCCCCAAAGTTGTTAACTTAATGATAATTAATATGCAAATGAGAAGTAGCAGGTTTATACTTTCCTTTGTATATTATAGGTATATGGACCGACTGTATTTTTACATATTTAGAATATCATTGGACTTTTCATTTAATGGTAGTAATAGGAAATGTGAAAAAGGGGGCCATAATTACCCCAGTCTCCCCTACTTCTTCTCCGTTGCTAATTTGCTCCGATTGACCGACAAAATAACGGCTCTCAGTTGATGGGATACTGCCCTCCCTCATCTAATAACGCAATCGTGCTTAGTATACGAAAGTTGATTTTAAGATAATATGGAATAGATAGGGGGCACTTTCTAGTATTTCACGAGGGGCGACTATTTCCATCAGGCCGGGGCCCAAGGCCCCTAGGGTCCCCGAGGCTTTTTGGGGAAATTTGGAAACTTTTGTCTTTTTTCTTGTATTATCTTTTAGTTTTACTTTTCGTCAGTAATGTATTTTCTTTTCTTAAAAAATGAGAAAAATCGCCTCGTTGATCTCCTACTTATAGGCCTTGATTATGGTGTTTAGACCCATTAGGCCTATTTCGCGCTCTATTGAATAAAGTTTGCGAATATTGTACAAAACATCGTGCTTTATTGCCTTCCATTTCTTTTTTTTCTTCTTTTTCTCCCTTCTTTCCCGTTTTTTCTCCTCCTTTTTTTTTTTTTTTTTTTTTTTTTGGGGGGGGGCGGTCCCGTGGCGGCCCCCTGGATCCGCGCGCCGATTGCTCCGCCATAATTTTCTGTCCGTCGGCAGCATTTGCTCCGCGACACTTGATCCAAGTTGAGCACAATTTATTGCTCTCCCCAATACTTTTGATCCACTTTAATTTTTGCGTTGATAGATGCAAAATGCGACATAATGTCTCATTTTATATGTTGCTAACAATTCATATAGGGGAGATGGGTAATTATGCCTTGGGTATTATGGCCCCTTTGTCTTTGAGAGCTTATAATTCTTGCTGCATTACACGATGATAATTTAATTTTTACACATGCTAGCTAAATCTTCCTACTTATCATACGAGAAAAATAAGCCAGTTACATGAAATTTGTGTGCTTAGGGGAGCCTAAAATGTATAATTGGCAATTACAATTCTGTTCGTTGGAAAGTGGCAAGTCTGCTTTTTTATGTGGGGTGTGATATCATTAACTTAAAATCATTTAAGATGAAATTTTAATTGAAACTGAAACAATAGGAAGTAAAAAACACAACAGAAAACTTCTCACCTGAATATCTTCAATTGTAGAGCTGTAAAGGGGGATCAAAATGAAAATGTCATTTTTGGGTAATTATGCGCCGCCCAATGCATAACAGTGTAATGTATATAGCGCGAGATAGCGTAGATGGGACATTATCTTGTACGATTTGTACATAAATATAATGTTGCTTTGATTGCAAAATTTCAACATTTTGGCTGAACCAATTATTGACTAAATCATTGTTTGGTGGTTGAAAGTGTATTAGGAATACCCCAACAACATTTATGTACATTACCAATCATTAAATTAGATAATATCTTTGAATTCATAAGTCATTACAATACGGGCCATAAATACACCAACCCGTGGGGTAATTATGCCCCAAAGTTGTAAGGATATCCGGGCTGAATTTGCTTTAAAGAAAATTAAAGTAAAAATTCGAAAAGCAAACACTGAATTTCATCAAATATCGGATAGAAATAGAAAGTTAAAGTTATCTTTAGTTTTGAATTAGTTTTAGATACAGTTTCCTTCAAATTGGCAACCTGATGATGTCACAGTCCCCCTACTTTCTTTGTTTTTTATTGTATGAAATACCAATTATCAAGATTTTCTGCCCAAGGACATAAAACACGATAATCCTTGTGGAATGTTACAAGTGCTTTATATATTTTTAGAGGATTTTCTGTATACGCATATATAAAAAATGAGATAAATAGGATTCATATATAAAATACACAAAAGTAGGGGACTTGTGACATCACCAGTTTGCTCATTTGAAATTCAATAGTCAAATGAGACAATGAGACAATTGCAGAATGTTTACAAAAAAAATTGACGAACTTAAAAAATGCATAACTTTGTTATTTTTATATACCGATTTTGATGAAATTTTCCTGTGTTGTGCCTTGATGAAATTTTACTTATTTTACAAAACTTTTTCATTTCAGCCCGACCCTCCTTTAACTTAATGATAATTAATATGCCATGAAGAAGTAGCAGGTTTCATACCTTTGTATTTTTATAGGATAGGACCGACTGTATTTTTACATATTTAGAATATCATTGGACTTTTCATTTAATGGTAGTAATAGGAATGTGAAAAAGGGGGTAATTACCCCAGTCTCCCCTACTACTTCTTCTCCGTTGCTATTTGCTCCGATTGACCGACAAATAACGGCTCTCAGTTGATGGATACTGCCTCCCTCATCTAATAACGCAATCGTGCCTTAGTAGGATTTAGATTCTTACATGACTATATCATGCGCTTATTCTGGGGGGGGCTTTACGGGCCCGGGCCCCGGGGTGGGGCGCCGAAAGGGCGCCAAAATGACCCAAAAGGGGCGCCAATTAACCTTAGGGGGGCCAAATCGAGCAAAATGTAAAAAAAAAAAGAGACGAGAAAAAAAAGAAAGGAAACATATACATATTTGAGCCGATTGATATTCTGAAAAGCCACCCTACCCCTACAGCTGATATGTGACACCTTTTGGTTGGCGAATGCCGATTCTTTTTTTAAACACCCCCCCCCCGCTTATATTCGCCCGGCCAGCATGACGTGAACAAAATTTGAGTGTACCTTCTGGCTCGGCTCGCCGAGTTACGGGAAAAAAATAGAATGTACTTTCTGGACCCACCACTGGGGGGCGCCAAAATCGAAATCACAACGGGCCCCCCGGGGTGCCAAATCCTGGATACGCGCCTGCTTTTTATCTGACACCCGAATTTGCATATAAACAAAAGACTTCTCCCATTCCCTGAAAAGGATAGGCCTTTATAGACCCTATAAAGTCATTGATTTTTTTAAATGATAATTTCAATTCAACTTCTAAACTATTTTTTTCTTCCGAGCGCGAGTGGAATTTTTCTTCATTCAATTAATATACTGACTGAAAAACAAAACGTTTGTTAAATATTGTCTTTAAATAATGATTTTTCTTCTCACTGCACTCTGCTTAAAATTAATTTCATACTGACTGGAAAACAAAATGATCACTTTAGATTTTGCCCTGAGATGGTAATTTCAGCTCTTACTTCTATTCTTAATTTCAAACCCGAGTGCGAAGCAAAAGAAAACCATTATCATGATTATTCGAAAAAACATCTTCCGCAAGAGGCAATTTGCAATTTTGAGGTATATAAAAATGATGATGATGATGCTGATGATTATAACTACAAAGCATTCGACGCCCTAATTTTTATGATTATGATATGAAATCAACGGCGTAAATACAGTTGGGGCGGGGGGGATGTAGCGATATAATTTGCCAACTTGTGGCGATCTTGTTTGACACACACAAGCACTAGTGTGATATTACAAGGAACGATTAGTCATTAAAAATACCCATATAGCAGATGCTGCAGAACAGATTTGAAAGTGGGGGGGGGGAATAGAAAAGAGTGGGGCACTTGAGATCAAAGGCATACAGTGCGGATCCAAGAAAATCGAATTGAATGCATTCGGGGGCCAATTGTCCGGGACAAAAGCGACTCTATTATTTTTACGCATGGGCCCGATAAATTCATTGTCATGAAATCTGGCTGCGTCCGCTACTGGCATAAGCCTAACTTGAGAGAAATCTTTTTGGAGAGGGAGGGGGTACACAGAAAAATTGTCTTTAAATGTATGTTTTTTAAAAATCTTAATTGCTTGTCTTTTTACTGTAATCAAAAATACTGTGCATTTATAACCCTATTTAGTATCAGCAAGCGCGAAGCGCGAGCCGAAAATTTTGAGCTCAAAATTTGAGTTAACTGTGACTGCAATATAGACCATATTTAGTATCCATTTGAAGATACATTTAAAGGTTTTTGTTCCATAATAGCGCTAGAAAATATATCACAATCATAGCTGTGAAAATTTTGTGGGCTGCTGGCCCCAAGCTCTCCCCCTAACTAGCACGCTCACAATACACAAATACATTTGATTATCGACAACATCCTTTTCCAACAGCAATTATCTAGTGTATTTTTTTCTCATTTCTTCCTTGAAAAGGGGGGGGGGTTGTCACAGGCCACCCCTCTTCAACAAGGTGTGTGTGTGTGGGGGGGGGGTTGTATCAGTAGCGGACGCAGTCTGATTTCATTCAATGAAAGTATTGGGCCCAAACATAATAGAGCCGCTTTTGTCCCCAGACAATTGGGGCCAAGAAATGTATCAATTCGGATATCTTGAATCCCCCATCCCGGGGATTTACGCCAGTCTATACAATATTGATTTAAGTCCATCCCTTCCCTGCTCGTTAAAGCACGATGGACTTTGAACGGATCCCCCCCCCGGCCTTCTATCTATAACCTGAAAACAAAGAAATTTACGTATAATGTGACTCGCCTGATATTATGATCCCCTGCCCTAGCTCAAATTAGATAATTCACAACCAGTGCGAGCAATTATTGTCGCATTCGTGTATCGGCCGAAAATGGCCTCGGAGGTATTAATTTTATTTGTTCGAATAAGTCCGCTCCTTTTCATTTTGCATCTTAATTATCTTCTTTTTTTAATATTCCGATTTTCGCCGGTGACTCTATAATCTCATCTCCGAACGTGATCCTCAAATTCTCCTTGAATATGTACAAGAATATTATAGATCGAGGCAAATCAAATATTGTTCTTTTGGTATAGAAACGCAGAGCTCATGTAGCGTGAATTATTTTCGGATTTTTGTTGTCAAAATGATATTGAAGATATAAGCTTTCTATACATATAAATTTTACATCAAGGATCATATATATGTTTTTTTGTATTTGGCAGCCATTTTAAACAAGAATACATATTTTTTCCTCTTTGGACGCGCGGTATAGTATGCACGTCTTTTCCAAATTCATTTTAAATATCTAAACACTTGTTTCCTCAGCTCTTACTTAGTTATTTTCTTTGTTTATTTTATTATTGTTTTTTTAAAAGGCAATTGTTATACCCATTCTTACTTAAGATCTGACTTTATCACTTGACTAAATCGTACTTAGTAGCAAAAGAGAATGAAACGCTTTAAATTAGAAACTAACAAAAACAATACATCAATGAAAATTTGAGAGAAAACGGAATATATAACAATTAAGATCCTCCTATTGATATGAGATTCTTTTATTATTTATTTATTCATTTTATTTATTCTTTTTTGGGGAGGGGCGGGGGGTATTTCTGTGACGCACGGCAAACCTTTCACTCGATCCTGCTGGTCGAGTTGTCCAGGCGCAATATATGTCGAGTGGAAATTTGGCGAGACTTCCCTACCAGTTTGCATGGCGTCACTTTCGAAATTGTAAATTGACATGGAATTTGTTGACCAATGTGGTTTTATCAAAGTCTACCGGACTGGTATGAGGAATTGATGTATGGTGCTTCCAGCAATAGTCGCCAAAGTTATAGAGAAGCTCAGTCCAGGTAAAAATATGTTAATGTTTAACGATGTTGGTCATCTCCTCGTCCTCGACTGTCATCTATCTACGTTCCCGGCCCCGGCGCGGCCCGCCGGGGACCGGGCGAGCCGGTTGCGCCGCTCTGTGGCTTGGCTGGCTAGCAGCTGGGAGGCGGAAATGTGATCACATCACACACAAAGAAAGGTTTACAACTAAAAAGTACAAGCTCGTACGTACAGAGCTCGGGGACATTGCATTTTGACTATGCCATGGGGCGTTCTGATTAGCTATCGCGTGAAGCTCCCCCTCCCAGTCCCAGTTGCGATGACTGAAGTGAAGTGCGTTGACCGTTATAGCATTAACACACGCCCGAGCATGCGTTAGCGTGAATGCAGTGCACCGCGAGAGAGCTTTGGATAGGGGTCGCGCTGCAACGAGCTGCAGGCAAGTGTGCAGCGCCAGCGGCGCCCCATCTAAAGCATCGAGCGATCACTGCATCACTGATTTACGTTTAATCGCACAATACAGGGAAGTGTGTTAACGCTTTTATAAAATTTTGACATTTTGCTAGATCTAACGTTAGTAGAGACAGAGTCTAACGTTAGATCTTGAGTTACTTACCAAAAAAATTCCAAGGGATTATCCCTTGGAATTGTTGGTAAGTAGCTCAAGATCTACATCACGATCGTCATCCAAGAAAGTAAACAAGACACGGAAAAGACCCGGATGTAGGCCTATGTGTTATCACTGTTTTTGCGCAGCAAAATGCACCATGGTGCTTTGCATCGAAAATTCAGCATGCACACATGACGCGTTTTGACCAACCACAATGCGTAAAATCACAGAGCCATTTTATAAAACTGAACAACGCGATTCTGCTGTTCCCCGAAAGAACGGTTTTAATCGTGCATGCTGTCATTGTCAATAACCAACGCAGACCATTTTTTGCAAAAAAACTTGAAGACTCAACTTTACAAAACCTGGCCACGGAAAGCCACTGTTACAATACTTTTTAGTAGACCTAGATCTAGAGTAAAACCACCAAATACTGGACACTTAGCTTAGGCATAGATCTATAGTTATAAAAGCATTTTCGGATTTAAAAAAAAATTACAATCCCCGAATTATATAAAACTCGTAGATATGTATTTTGTAGTACAAATGTTCAATAATAATCTTATTAAAAACAGAATCGAAGAAAAATATGGTAACCAGGAATTAGATCTAGATCTAGAGACTTTGTAATGAAAGTTTTTTTTCTTCTAAATATCAGATGCGCTTGTTAAATATCGGATGAATTCGGCGATGCGCCGTAATCGATTTTGGCAGTTAAAGTCATGAAATAATTGCTTGATTGTTGAAACAGCAACTTATTTCTGCTGCGCAAATGCCGATTTTATAAATAGCAGAAAAAAAAACATAAATGAATCGGTAGATAATAATTAGATAGATACTTATATTCAGTTATTGGGTGTCCGGACGGGTTGGGTGTCCGGACACCCAATTTGAATTAGCCATTTTAAAGGGTAATTTACAAGCAATGTTTCTGCAGTATTTTACTAAGCACAGAATGTTAGAAAATATTGTGGAGAACAAATATTGATGATGAAAAGAAGTATTAAAAATATATTTTTGGCGGAATCCTGAGACAAAAAAAACAAAAACAGGCTCCATTTTTGTTAAGTGTCAAGACACCCAACCCCCCATCCTAAAAGAACCTCTTCCCTCTCTAAATATCGGATGTGTTTGATGAGCTCAATGTGCCTGCGCCCCCAAAGAGCCAGCGCCTGCGCCCCAAAAAAGCCAGCGCATGCGCGGTGTACAGCACGCATTTCCCATTGACTTGGCACCGATGTCCGATATGCGGAAACTGGCTATTTTTAGAAGGGAGTGGAAAATCCCACCATCAAGCCCCCCTGCCGAGTTGAATGCACTTTTTTTTTGTGATGGAGCGAAAATGTGATCTCAGCTGTTATATTTCCAGCAAGGATCGTATCTCCTGTTCAGAATTTTTTTTTGGTCATCGATCTTTTGGAGTCCAAAATTAACCTGGGTCATAAGGATTTCTGGAAATCACGATTATGGATTTTACCCCTGGAAGATATTTTTTGAGCAGCAACCTGACTCTACTGTGTTTGCAGTGCAATAGAAGGTAAGTTCATCTATCATATGCAGCATGCAAGTCACCCTCCCGTGCGGGGCTCATTAGCTGTCTGGGGGGAGTTGAAGTCCAATTTGTCCGATATTTTACAACGCCCGATATTTGGTGGTTTTACTCTATAAAGACGGGAAATATAAATAGAAACTTCAACGAATCGAATCGTGCATTTCCGTGGCTGGAAAAAAAAGTAGTCTAGAATGTAGGGAAAATGAGCTGAGGACTTACCAAAAATATAAGTGACGAATCTAAATTTTATCGTGATTTGTTCATTCGAAGGCACAATGGTAGTGTATTTCACCTGCTATTTGTGGAGTTATAAATTTAATGTGGCACGTCGGAAGTGTGTTAATGCTATAGATCCTGATCTATTCACAAGGTGCAAGTTCAATATAATTGACCATGCATAAGTGTAAGTGGACTCTACTTAGATCTACCGAAAAAATTCCAAGGGATTTTTGGTAAGTGCTCAAGATCTACATCACGGTCGTCGTCCAGAAAGTAAACTAGGACCGCCCCAGGCCAGGTGTGTTTATCACTTTTTTTTATGCGAAGAAAATGGCACGCTGGTGCTTTGCTAAAAAATACAGCATGATGCGTAAAATCACAGAGCCATTTTATAAAACACTTAACCTACAACTGCTAACCTAGTGCATGGGGGTTGCCGTCAACCCTATCCCTTCACGTAGCAGCAGGCCTCACGGCGGAGTGCTAATCTGCACTAGCACACTAGAGTCGCCCGGCGAGGCTGCTCTGTCTCATCGTAATCGGGTATTCCCACGGGGTTGGGGCAATTTTGTGTGACATACTACTAATCAACTCCATATCTTTTTCAAACCAGGAAATATATTCCATAATGGCATGAGCAAAAAATGGGGTCCATCCGTATTATTTCTCAAAGACTATGGCATATTGCAATTTGACTCATGAAATCTTGTCATGTAAAACAATGTGATGTCCCTGTAATGGTGGTAGATTTTTTGTATGCCTGTTGCTTGAAATCCATAAAAGATTTCCATTTTAATGTCTATTACTGAAAAAGAGAGCAATTTTCATTGACAGCTCAAAACTTATCCACATCGAACTGATCTTCAAGGTGAACTGCAAAGAAGAAAAAAAGGGGGAATATGTGACAGGGGAAAAATGGGTGTACAGAAATGTAGAATTCAAATTTTGCACCACACCCCCCCTCATGTGAATACTCGATCGCGCTGTATCTTTCGTAAAGATCAGTATTGGTTGGACTACCTGAATCCATTCGTAAAAAAATTCTTTTGGGCCTGGAAGAAAGCTAGTCCCGTTATGAGGTCAATTGAGTTCCGCGGGTCAATCTATTTACAATTTGTGAACAAAGATCGTCAATTCACGATAGTCAATCAACAAATTATCGTAGTATTCTAAATGCTTTACTGAATGGGTTTCGTCTCTTGTTATTCAACTCTATAGGGTGCAAGCCTCAACGTCGTTCAACATGCAGTAGCTGGTGCACACTCGAGTCTGTTCTCATTCACTGAATTGGCTGATAGGAGGAGAAGAAACGGACTGATATGTCTACATTTGAATAATCTACCGAGTGAGTAAAAAAAACTTTACACCTAGAAAATGTCAATAAAAAGAAAACCAATATATAACCTAAATTAATTTTACATATTCTGAAGAGTAAATCCTCCCGCATCTTCTGGTACCATTTTTGTGTGGTATGTATTACGCTCGGATGAACACGACGCATTGTTTGCGAACATGCAAATTTCGAATTGTGCCAGGGTGGGATGAATTGAAATCAACAAACTGACAAAAAGCAACTCCATCATGAATAAATAGCATAATTTTTACGAATATGTCTTTCGCTTAATAACTTGGCAGGGTTTGTTACGCATATTGACTACATTTTCTATGAAAATTAGATTGACTCGTCAGGTATATGCACGAGAGAGTACACTCAAAGAGTAAATTGCAACTGACAGACCTAAAAAGGCTCCTTAATACTTTGGAAAGAGATATTTTGTCTGTTGACGTGTGCTCACTCATGCCTGACTCTACAGATTATTCATTTTCATACAAAATGTGTCAATATGTTTAACAACCCACCTGCCAAGTTATTAAGCGGGAAATATTTCATTAAAAAGTTATGCTATTTTATTCATGAGGAGTGGCTTCTTTTTTTGTCAGCATTTGTTGTTTCAATTTCATCTCCACCCTGGCACAATTCGAAATTTGCATGTTCACAAACAATGCGTCGCATTCATCCAATCGTAAAGACATACCACACAAAAATGGTACCAGAAGATGTGGGAGAAGTTACTCTTTCAGAATATGTAAAATAATTTATGGTTTATAAATTGGTTTTGTTTTAATAGACATTTTTCTAGGTGTAAAGTTTTTTTTGACTCACTCGGTATATCATCTCTAATCCAGTCCAAAATACACAGGTAAAGTGATAGATCAGGTGAGTATGAAATAAATTGGAAATTTTATTGTAATTAATGTAAGATATCAAAAAAGGGAATCGGTGGCCGATGGGGAATGCGTCGATCCGTTCTATGGTAGGTTTGCACGCATATGTGCATAGTCCCATATGTGCAAATTCCTGTTTGATCAATTATTCAACGTTAGAAAACTGACTCACGTAATTTTTTACTTAAATAATTGTTTGTATTGTAAAGCAGCCTATATAGTTGTGTTGATTTCAGATCCTAATTTGCATTTTCAAAGGCACAGCGCCAAATTCAAATTTCAGCTAAATGTCCCATTTATATTGAGAATAACCACTGGCTTGTACAATGTATTGCAGTTCCTGACAGGAGTCATCATCATGCTGTCTACACCCATCAAGATTAAACAGGAGACTACAGAAGTGACGCATGCTCGTGTCAAGTTTGAAGGCGTTCTCCAGAATCTTATAGAAAGAGCCGATGAGAGGTTAGTTCTTCTTAGATTTCAACATTACCGAAGACGAAACCTTTAAAGCCATTACAAACCCTCAGCCTTGTATAGCACCACTTTATATAGCACCACCTCAAGTCCTTAACTACTCTACCCTGATTCATAACCCATAATGCAATATCCTGAGCAGTGTACATTTGTAGTCTCATATCAAATGCCCATTTAAATTCTGACACACTTTTTCAATAAATTCACATTGCTATTAATGTAATTATGTTACCAAATAGCAAAACAAATACCTTTCCCCTCAAAGCATTTCAGTTTCCCAATACAAGTTATATTATAAGTTAATTTGTACACTGTATTGTTTCATCAGGTCTTAATAGTTGACCGGTAATCACATTTCTGGATGTATGTACGACCTTCATGATGGAAAATCTAGATCCTATGATGGATCGCCAATATATACATTGTGTTATGTTGTAAAGTGGAAGTGCGCCATCTACGATCTGCCTCTTAGCCACGGTCGGGTAAATAAAGTTACACGTTACCTCAAAGTTGTCCAGTATATTTCTTTATTTATTTCACAAAATTAGTGTAATTGTCTAACTAATGGCGTGGTGACAGCTTGGTCTGATCTCACCCATCAGAGTTAACACGCTACCAAAGTAATATAAACCTATAAATTGGCTGGGCACGCCGTGTTCTATCGGTGGTAAACGATGAGGTTCCCTGAAATTTACGTTGTATTAACTATTATTAGTCCCACTCGCACCAGAAATGTGTGTTCACCTAAGGCTAAGGCTGCATTGGCCAGTGCAGCAGTCGCGGTGCTTGCTACGCCTAGCAATACTAGGGCCTGGCATCCGACTAGCAGGCCATCGCAATTAATTTTGCATGAATCATCTGCAAGCGGACAGATTGTAAATAGTTCTAATTCTAAATCAAACTTAAAGCCTTATTTCTATGCCCATACATTAGCTCATCATGACATTTCTGTAGAATTACGTAGTGGATCTCAAATCAATCTAATCACCGAATCGTTTTGCTGATCATTTTGGTTTCGATGTGATTATTGATGAATTTGGGTTCTCTGATTATTTGTGTGATAATGAGTTCCATTAATTAGTCTTGTCGACCAGACTCACATTGTTGGATTGACTGATTTCACGTTGCTATTGAGGGACATGAATGGTGGTTCGAGGGTATAGTAAGTTCAAGATAGCTACTCGAAGGAACTTGTTTGATGTCATTGGTGGAGTCCCCTTCTTAATTCAGAAATGACATATCGGTCCGTCCATCCAAGAAACAGATAATGTTGGAATGACGTTACCTGTTATTATGGCCCATCGTCCTCTCAATCGCGGACTCAGGGTTTGAATCGATCATTCAGTGTGAAGAGGAAGTGTGTGTGGGTACCACCCTCATCTCAAAAGTGGAAAGAGATGTGATGAGACGTGAGTAATGAAAATATTGAGTTGATCACAAACATTGACACACTAGGGAAACACATCTATCATTAGCCTAGACGACTGCCCATCACAGAAAGGTGAAAGTGAGGATGATAGAGTAGCATCTGTGAGGTAAAGAATAATGGTAACATTGTACTGAATAACAGAGATAGTGTTAGAGTTGATGATGTGATTCCTGGATTGGCATGTAACACCGATGACATGCATGCGACACGTGGAATGGTGAATGTGAGATCCGTCATTGTGAAGTTATGGGAAGAGCGAGTATTGATGACGATGTGTTAATGTGAACCATACTGTCAGAGGGGATGTGAGTGATCTCATCAAAGATCATGTGATGCATGAAGGCTTCAATGAAAATGAATGTAACATGGACGACACCAATGTGTTACAGTGGAATGAAGAGCAGAGAGAAAATGAAAACTGTGACAGGTGAAGCTGAAGTTAATGCATTAGAGT
Source organism: Paracentrotus lividus (assembly GCA_940671915.1). Taxonomy (NCBI): domain Eukaryota; kingdom Metazoa; phylum Echinodermata; class Echinoidea; order Camarodonta; family Echinidae; genus Paracentrotus; species Paracentrotus lividus. Next base: position 64,163,041 of record CALNVZ010002100.1, on the reverse strand, counting down.
CTCTTACACATGATAGTCATCACTATGTAGAGAAAGAAGTTGAAAGAGATCAATGGGAAGATCAGGTATTGTTCATGAGAGGTTCAATGCGAATGAGACCATTCATGTATTAAGTAAGATCATTCAGCCCCCATTGCATGAACATTGTACCAGTGGGTATTGCCTGGTGAAAGCGCTCGTCGCTTGTCAGTTTCTGCAGTGTGCTCCATGGATGGTACTAGTAGTTGTCTATAGGTGATTGTGATGATCTGGATAGTAGCTTACAGTCCACTCTCAATGAGCTGTGTGCTCCACCTTCAAGGTAGTGGCCTTTCCCAGGAGTTCTCAAGGCTGAATGTGTTTGACAGTGATGTCCCTTCCTCCAAAGAGTCTCTATTGAGTTCTGGTCATTTCATTGACTGTCATAATTCCCCCAACGTGTCGTTACATGACGTTACTTCTCTGGTATGTCTTCACCTGATGTGACTTGCCTATTAATATGTCTGCACCTGATGTGAATTTACCTACCATGTCGTGTTTCCTAATTTGTCTCTATGTGCGTTACCGCAGCATCCGATGTACGATGATAAATCGCTAGTATAGACAATATTGTCAGAGTTGACCGTGAAGGTACTAGGTTACCTCGTAATGCCATCTCGAGAACGTACTAACAGTCTCGTCTCTAATGTATCCGATGCGTCATCGATCGGTCCGCAGCCTGAAATCGTGTGTAACAGCGAGATCGTTGAGACTGGAGCAGTCGTTGTGACTCCATGCATTCGAAGCGTAGGTTATTGTAGCGGGTCCTTAAATTCGCAATCTAATCCGCAGTCGCAGTGACATCTTGCATGGGAATGATCCCACATCCTGATCTAGTGACCTCGCTAGTCTGTGCCCCGCCTGTCGAATGTTGTCCGTGGCCACTGTCCCTGTTGGCAATCATCGCGTTCATGGTTCTACCTCAGATGTCAGCAAACCCTCTTGGTCGTCCACCAGACCAGCCCCATACTACCTCAGGGCTTACTTCTGCTGATCTGTCCACTCAGCTGTACGGCCTGGAGCGATTGTCTGACCTACCAATCGAAGATCCTCTTCAGCATCCCTCAACCCAGGTGCTGATGTCTCTGGTCACCGACGCCAACCAATCCATACATCTAGAGCGTTATCGCCTTCGGTCTGGTTCTGTGACATTATCGACGATGGCTACCACTCTAGCTTGTCCGACTACGGTTTGTTACCTGGCTAACTTCCCTCGAGCGTTGTTTGGACTTGATGTTCTGCATTGACCCCATTCCCCCATTAAGACCCTTGATGGACACAGTCCCTTCCCTTATGGTAGGAACACCCCTTGTCTGGTAGCTCCCTGCATGCTGGCTCCCTTATCCCATGGACCCATAATGCCCCCCCCTAGCATTCTGCCTTGTGTGCTGATTGACAGCTCACATCATACCTCTATGGCACAGAGACTTTTGGACATTATTACTACATGATTCTAGACTATTGTACAGTCTAGTCTCCTTTATCTGAGAAACTCGTTATAATCTGATTTTCTATAATTTGTTCTTTTGGTTTGATTATGTATAATTACTGTAGTCATAACTTGAAAGGAACAACATCTTGGCCCTTTTTATGTATTTTCGATTTGATGTGCTATTATTTTTGCCTTTCTTTAGAAAGTTGCTCTTGAAATGTTCTTAATCAGTTCAAAACATTATAATGTGAACAATTATTACTGGTTGTTCTTGGTAGATACTTCAGGGTTTAGTATAATGCCTTTGTTCGTTAGCTTATAGTATCATGTCTAAATAGTAACCATTGATTTGGGTGTAAATATATTACCATGGAGCGTTTTCTCCTTGTATTACACAGGTTGTTTTGAATACCTGCCTTTAGGCCTGTTAGTTAAGAATCGTTTTTCCATTTTATACTTAATATGATTACTTCAACATTTAACAGGTATATATTTGATGTTGTTCATATTACTTTTGTACAAATAATGTGGGTTTATAGTTTAGTCATACAGTTGTTCGCTGTTATGGTTTGGCTCGTGTTTCACAATCATTTGTACCACAACTATATACAAGTCAAGTATTAGTCTAAATATCCTAGTGGGTTTGATATCATATTCAATCTTTCTATTTGTTAAGGATCAAGCAACTGTTTTTCAATTTGGACAACCATGCAGTGACCAACTGTTCTTTAATAGTACACCATGTCATGTTTGAAGAGGAGTATTAAAGGGGCGATTACAATGGTTTTAATGTTATTGCTTTCTGTTATCGAGTGGGGTACTAGAGGGGTGATAGTGATAATTTAATGTTATTGGATGATGTTGCAATCTGATAGGATTCTGTGTTTAATCATAAGTTGATTTCGGTAGTGTTAGTTTAATACATACCGTAGTTACTGTGTTTGGTTATCGTCGTTGGTTTATTCGAAGTGTTAATCGTTCTTATTTTTAGCACATGGTTTACGCAAATGGTATCAGACTGCACTGGTTTAGAAATTTGGTACGTGATCGGTTTCTTACAATCTGTTTATTTAATCAGTTTGAATTAATTCGTATAACATTGGTTTTGGTTCTAAAAACAATGAAGGAAAGAAGAAAAAGTAGTCACGCCAATATATACATTGTGTTATGTTGTAAAGTGGAAGTGCGCCATCTACGATCTGCCTCTTAGCCACGGTCGGGTAAATAAAGTTACAACGTTACCTCAAAGTTGTCCAGTATATTTCTTTATTTATTTCACAATTAGTGTAATTGTCTAACTAATGGCGGATACTGTAAAAAAGGATTATGTTATGAAAGATTTGCACCATCTGTAGCCTTTAAGTGCCTATTGAATTTCATTGAGAGGTATAGAGCGATGGGTTCAAAGAACTTCAAAGAAGATGGTATTATTTTTTATTTATCTTCTTTTTTTAGTCTACCATTGGATGATGAGATTACAATAAAGGAGGAGCCAGATTTTGATAGGTGAGCAATGTGAATTCTCTTTCAGAAATATGTTTCAGTTCTTATGTACCAAATTGTTTATGTTACCTGTGGTGTAATCTACCTCATTCCCCTAAAAAAACAAAAACAAGGAAATTTTCATTTTTGTGTTTAGATTTATCTTTTTAATTAAGTAAAAGTAAAGAGATGCATATAAAACCAAGTTCATGTAATTACTTTTGCTCATGTACATATTTCTCTGCTATTTGATACTATGGTATGTTATTTAATACAATTGTGATAGTTTATTTTATCATTCAATAAGAATAACTAAGTATTGAGTTTCCTGGCATCTGTTGTCACTGTTATGCAGATGACACCCAATTATAGATCTTTCTGTCCTAATACACCAGCTGAAAATGATTGCATATCTCTATTACAAACATGTATTGATTACATATGAACGTGGATGCTACAAAATAAGTTAATGTTAAATGATAGGAAAACAGAACTGTTGGTCATTGGCACTTCACGTCAGGTTTCGAAGTTCAGAGTTTGTAATGTTTCAGTTGGTGACTCTGTCATAAACACCAACTGATACTGCTAGAAACCTTGTTGTACTTTTTGACACCCACTTGAACATGGAATCTCACATAACTAGTGTCTGCAAATCGGCATATTTCATGATATACAACCTAAGACGTATTCGTAAATACTTTGATCAAGATACCATGAAATCTATTGTACATGCATGTGTAACTAGCAAACTTGATTATTGTAACAGTTTATTGTACGGACTGCCAGATTCACAAATATCTAAATTGCAGCGGGTCCAAAATACATGTGCTCGACTAATCTATGCCCTTCCCAAATTCTCTTCAGTCACCCCACTTCTTAAGGGACTTCACTGGTTGCCTGTACGACAAAGAATCTCTTTTAAGATCCTACATGTAATGATAGTCTTCAAAGCACTGAATGGTCAAGCCCCCAAATATGTGACGGAATTGTTGAATTTGACAGCTGAAAGCCATGGTCACAATTTACGTAGCAAACAAGACAAGTTCCTGCTACAGATGCCCTCACATAAAACAAAAATAACCCTAGGAGACCGTTCATTCTTATGTGCCGCCCCTACATTGTGGAATGGACTGCCACTGGAAATAAGGAAAACCTCATCACTTGAGAATTTCAAATCAAAATTGAAAACTCATCTGTTCATTTAGAATATCTTAGCAACTAGAGCTCTTGCAGCGCATTGGAATATATCTACATAAACATTGCGCTTTATAAATGAATATTATTATTATTATTATTAATTAAACTGAATTGAATTCAAAAGTAACTGTAGTAAAATGTGAAAGCATTTAAACATTTTTAGGCATACAGCACAATGCTCTTCAATCTCTCAAAAGATAATCAATTGCACAAAGGTTGCTACATGAATAATTAGAGATTTTACATTGCTTATGATCTTGTGCATGGCAGGTCTTTTGAGGACGATATTCGAGAGCTGGATGCAACCCCTACTGCCAAATCTCCTTCTAAATCCAGAAAGAGAAGGAAAAGAGAGTTTGCTTCCTCAGATGTAGAGCACCTAGATGGCAATTCTAAATCACACAGTAAGTTGACACATCTAAACATCTTTCAAACTCTTGTTCAAACATTGTTTGGTTAGTTGGTTTATTTTACCTCACTGCAAAGTATTAAAAGCAATTACTTATAAGTACTTTAAAGTTTCAGAAAGTAACCAGTAGTTTTACAGTTTTAAGTTCTATTCCAGGGAATAATTGGGATACTGCCTTGCCAAAAGGCACTAGCACACCTTGGTTTCGAACTAGTGGTGCATTCAAATTAAAGCTCTTTAGAAGTGTACAGGGTCATATACAATTTGACCTCCCTTGTGCGGTCATCATTTAAGATGACTCCTCTATCAATTGGCCATGGTCTTTAGCTAGACTCCCTCTATTATTCCTTATTATTAAATTATTTCCTTCATCTTAGAAAGACATTATGATCATTTAATTTATAATAATACGCCCCATAAATAATTCCTCTCAAGGCTATTAAATCCTCCCCCTATAAATTTGATAGTAATGCTGTAATGTCCCAGTACATAAGCTCTGCATCACTCTCATAATAGGCCATAATAATAATACCCAATATTTATATCGCGCCTTTCCCATATCACTTAACTGACGGGGGCTGGTTCCAACATGGCCGGATGAGGTTTAAATGTACATGTAGATGTAATATATACCATCATAAAAATACTGTTTTTGAGTATTAAAGAGTGCAATGCACTTGTTAAAACTAACAATGTATTATTTTCACCCTACTTAGATTCCTTTGTGATGAAGTTGTTTGATAGAAGTGTGGATCTAGCTCATTTCCGTCCCAACACATCTCTTTACCCTGTGTGCCGTGCATGGATGTCCAATGCCCCTACTGCCAAGGTTCCACGGAGAGATTTATCCCCCTCCCCAGAACCGCTACCAGATTCAGATATGGTAAGTAGCTCAAGAAATGAGTAACTGACATTTGCCCCATCAACAGTTGTCATGGGCTTGATAAGATGTAGGACTTGGGTTAAGTATGCATTAGGGTTACTGTAAGGATTAGGTATATTGTTTAGGCCAAGGCTGGAGTTAGTTATTCGATTAGTCTTAAAGACAAAGCACATGTTATAGGCCCGAATAAAAATAAAAGTAATTGTTTTGGTTGTTTATTATTTTTTGCTTCAGACTGCTTTAACATTATATTTCATACCTCAGTCATTCTCTTAGGCTTTTTGAATTAACTACACATCTACTCATTCTGTTCTGAGTTTTCATTTATTTAAAAATACAAAATACTCAAGTCAGCTAAGGGGTCAATCAGGTAAAAATAGTAATTGTCAAAATGTCCTTGCCCTTTCCTGAAAAGAAAGTGTTGTAAATGGGCTGCAATCGGAGTACTTAGAACCAGATTGATTATGATTATTCTGAACTGTTTTTGTTTGCAAGTCTGAGAATGGTAATATCTACAGGCTACCGTCACCAACAAAGACTTGTAATGAGATGATGGATGAACTATCAAGAGATCCAAGAATCCCATCACCTGTTCCTCAACCTGATGAAAAATTAGATATTCATGCAGTAAGTATCCTTCTGTTCCACTCTTTTTCTCATTCTTTTTTTTCCTTGTCTCTATCACGGCTCTATTTCTGTCTTTTTCATTCTTCCTCCTTCCCTTCTTCCATTCTATTAATAAAGGTGTCTTCTTATAAAGCGCTTTTGTCTATTTTACATGATGCTCAAAGTCCTTTACATGTTATTACACCTGTCCTAGCTTAACAGTCAAATATGTAGCCCTTTAGCATATCGGGTATACATGTAGAGTTACACTTGGATGGAGTAAAAGCAAATGTAGATAGGATGCCCTGCTCACGGACACAAGTGACACAGCCTTTGTGTTTGTATTGGATATCTGTTTTTCCCTCTTAAAAAGTACTTTATTGGAAAAAAGCTGGAAGCATTAATTTCAGTGCATACACACAATTAGGGAATACTTTGAGTTTAAAGCCTTTCAATTAAATAGGTGACAAAAAGCTGTTGCAAGAAATATGCATTTTGTTCGGTGACACTGAATCATTTAATCATGTTTGTTTTCTGTTGTTTCAGATATCGTTGATGACTAATTCATTTTTGAATATTTAATATGTTTGAATCAGGATTTAGTTCAAGCTCCTTCCAAAGAAACTCTGCTGAATGGTCATCTACAAAGATGGAAAGAAGTCAGAAATAAGTAAGTTCAATGTCAAAATACTAGTAGTCCAGAAAAATTACATATTGTTATGAATGTAATTTTTGTTTATCTTTTGAATTTGAATATGAGCGATTCCATGCTGTGTGGTACAGGAGATTTTGACAACATTTTGCATCTTTTTGACATGAAAATAAAGTAACATTTTCTTGATTGATGATGATCCTCAAGAAGTATCAGGAGAGGCTTAAGAACCAAGACTTAAATTGACTCGATTACACATCCTTTACAATTGAAATGAGAAATAGTACTGTGCCATATGGGACCCCAAAATAACAGAAAAACGAAACAAAAACAACAAAAGCATGGAATCGGCCGTATGGAAAAGATGAATTAAAATTAACCATTACTGTCCACTCATGTTATAACAAGCATGGAATACAATCAGATACTCTTTTTTCAAAATTTAAAGCACATGTGTGTGCCTATTTGTTCAGTATAGCAAGATTTTTTTTGACCAGGTAATGGCTAGGACCTGAGCAACTCATATAACGGGAGTGGAATGTACTATAATACTTATGACCCCCCCCCCAAAAAAAAAATAAATAAATGAAAAATAAATAAATAAATAAATAAATAAATAAAATAGAAAATAAATAAATAAATAAATAAATAAATAAAAAATAAAATAAAATGGAAAATAAATAAATAAAAAATAAATAGAAAATCATGTTGGCCCGCAACCGACCGTTTTTTTTTTTCTTCTTTATTTTTTCTTTCTTTCAGTCAGTCCAAAATAAGAAAATATCCAAGAGTCCAATCTTGGTTAAAGTTCTTTGTTTTATTGTTATTCCGGCATTGAATATCTACCTCAAACTTTGCAATATCCATACTTCTGATTTTTGTTTTACAAAAAAAGAGCTTTTCTGACGCTAAACGTACAATGTAGTTTACTATGTTGAGTAAGATTATCATGGAATAAGTTCAGACTAGATTTTATATCAATCTTTAAGCTTTCTTACAAGTTACATTATAACACTAAATGGCAACAAAACAGTCTATGAACTAAATACCACTTCTAAATACACATAAGTATCAATTGCAAAAAATACTAAAGTATACATGTTTAGAATGAGCAGTTGATATAATGTAAAAAAAAAGAAAAAAAAAGAAGAAGTCACATTATACTTATAGTCACATTAAAATAACAGTTCAAAGACTACATGTACGTAATACCCATTCATAAAGTATACTAATAATGTATCACAAAAATATGAAGAAATATGGGCCCGAATTCACAAACGTGGTTTAGTTAGTCCATGGTCTAAATCCGTGGTTTAAACCCCTGATTTAGACCATGGACTAACTAAACCACGTTTGTGAATTCGGGCCATGAAGTTTTGTGTGGCACATTTAATCTTTCCAATAGTTTGCTCAACGAATTGTGATATTAAAAAGAAAAGATTAGTGTGCCATTGCATAAACAGTTGTTTATATACAGTAATTTTGCCTTCAAAACTAATGGTAACTTTGCTCAACAGCCGATTAAATCCAATATTTCAAGGAAGTCACATTCTGTTCGTGAAAGCAATCATGACAAAAAAGTTTTAAAAAAGTCATTATATTACTCTTACCTATTTTCTTTCTCTCTCTGTCTTTATATTCTTTATTACTACAGATGGAAAGATGCATCTCAGCTAAACCAGTCAAGATACAGTGAGAGCTACGCTATTCTGAAGGCAATGTATGAACGACAGTAACATTGTGACGTCATTGAAAACTGGGAGAAGAATTTGGATTTTACTTAGATTACAGATTTCTTATCAGTGTCATGTAATTGATCGCAATCTGTTTTCTCTGAAATGTATAGAATGAAAATATTGCCAAACTTACGCTGAATATTTCACGCTGGTTTTATTTTTGCAACATTCTGAAAGGGAAAATTTTCACTTCCTGATATTCTGTTCAAAGTGAATGCAAGTACTATAAGTTTACAGAAATATACTCTCACAAATTCCCCATCTTGAAGCAAAAATCGTGAAATATGTGGACTCGACATACATGGCGTATACATTTTCTTATGATGGCGAAATAACATTTTACTGAACACATAGCTTTGCACATGACTTTTTGAAATTGGGACGAGGAGAATTGCTTTATGTAAATCTTTATCTGCTCATTACTATGGGAGTGGACACCTCAGTCACATTGGAAAACTGGCTCAAGACTGATTTGGCACATGGTAATGCATTGTTTGGGTTTATTTTGTGTGACTGAGAATTAGAGTGTTTGTATGGAGCTAGACTTTTAATTTTCTATGAAAATACAAAGAAATTTCTAACTTTAAAAGCCTCTAGTATAAACCATTAGCCCTTGCTCATCCATTCATTGGTATTTTCTATTGTATTGGGTGTCAAAAGAAAGAAGACAAAATGAACTTTTAAATTGACACACAATTTTTCATGAATTGTCTGTTCTCCTCGAAAATTGACTGACCATCCAGATTCCACTTTTTTGGGGATGCACAGGTATTAATTAAACTATAGGCAAACTTATACTGGAATGTACAGTTTACCAACAATAGTTGAAGATATATTTGATGAGACTATAACTCTGGTACACAAGCATATAGCAGATCACCAACATATTGCTAGTCAAACTGCTAGAACATTACATCTTTAAGTTTAATGAGCTCATGGCTGATGGAGGGGGTGATCTCAACCAATTATTGATTTTTAAAAGGTCTTATTATGAACAGGTATTTATCAATACCTCTTCAACTGGCTTTGAGAATTCTATCTATTTAGTTATACATATTTTTGTTATAAACATTGAAAAGTGATATGGAAAAGGCCTCACATTTGTTGTTAACTAAATTAACATTAATATCAAATGTAATATAGACTGACATTCAACAAAATATTAATCACTATAACCATTTCATTGTCAATAATTTATTCAATAATCAGAGAATATTGAAATTGTGGTTCTACCAATATGAAATTTTAATGTCAGAAAATTATGGAATTGCTATAGTGTAATGAAGAAATTACCTTGTGTAAAAATGTACATATTCCGTTTGTAAATCTCTTAGCTATCTAAAATTTTGCATTAAAACAAATGATAATATGAATTGAGAACCCTTATTTTCTTCATTTTTTTTTAAATTTTGACTAACGAGTAATACTCTATTGACCAAAAAGATGACGATGATGTGTGAAAGTAAGTACATGTACAGTCAACTCCCATTATAATGATGCTCGGGACAAAGCCAATTACTGTATTCGTGTAAATATTAGCGGTACATTAATTTTCGCGAATTTCGCGCATAGAGCGTCAGGCGCGAATTTAGAAACCTGTGAATACATAGGCACGATTTCCTATGCATGTATTGAATCGGTTCAATTGCGAGCTTAAGAACATGCAGCGCGAATTTAAGAACCTGTGAACATTTTTTGACGCCGCTCAGCGCGAAAAATTAATCGCGCAAAAATAACAGTGAATTCAGTACTTTAGGCACATGTGCTCATATGTGAGCTTTGGACTAAGAGAGTTGCTGTATCGCAACAAAAGCTTTTATCCATGCTCATAAAAATAGGAGTAGCCTGTACCTTTTTATGCTTTTTATTTTGGGGAAAAGTCGAAGAACATTTTTTACAACATGTACAAATTATCCCCCCCCCCCCCCCCCCCCGCAAAAAAAAAGAAGATAATATACACACAGTTGAGTATCAAAATGAGAGTTTCTTATTATGCTGTTTTTTGACAAGGGAGTGTACTTCTTTGACAAAAAGCGGCTAATCATTGAGTAGTGAATATAGTGAAAAAGTACCTTAACATAAAGAAAAGTTTTAATAATCAGAATTCATTGAGTATTTATAGACTCATAAATTCATTCCCTGATTGTTTTTAAAAATATGATTTCTAAAATTGATTCAATTCAGCTGTTTCTTCCTTTTGTCAAACTAGGTTATTTCACGTCTTTGAAAGGAGAATGCAGAAAAAAAAAATTGTTAGCCTTTATGGAAGAAAACTGCAGAAAAGCAATTATTATCGATATGTATGAATTAAAGAGAGAGAGAGAGAGAGAGAGAGAAAGAGGAAAAAAGTAATGTAATTAACCTAGTTTACCTGAATGCCCATTATTATACATATTAACATAATATTTTTCAATGAGAAAATGATATAAGCCTACTGATTAAAGAAATTGATATAAAAAAAAAAAAAATTCAAGAAAACATTTAACACAAAATAGTCATCTGAGCAAAGCAAGTTCAATGGAGAATGAAATTTTGAACAATAGTATGCATAACACGTTGATCTATATTTTACCAAACTTTAGTCCATAGGCGGGCAAGGGGGGGGGGGGGCTTTTTGGCCCCCTTTGTTTTCGGAAACATGGAATTACTATTAAAAAAAAAACCCTGTCTGTTCCAAATATCACTCTTACAATGATAGTTTCATTGCCTTAGCATTTCATTTCAAAACCACTCTTTATCAATTCTACTGGAAAACCGTTCGGTCTTTTCGGGGTTTCGCAATCGGCGTCCTGTATATCTTCCTCACCGTTGAGCTGGTAAAAATTTGTTTTTAAGGAGACTCCGTTCTTAGCTGATAGGTTACTCTCATTGCCATTGGTGCCTATGGTAGTAGATGACTGAGATGGGTTCATGTTACCATTCGTAATCATGAGATCACAGTGAAGTAGCTCTTTGTGTAAGCTTTGAATGAAGTTTCCAACAGTGTTTTCTGCTGAGAGAAAGACAAAATATAATGTGATAATAGTCATAATGTAAATCATGCACATCATTTTAAATAATTTATTATTAGCTGCTATTAGATAATCTTTCATGGTGTAGAGATTACATGACATTCAAAGTTCTATCCATTTCCTCTTATCAACTCATTTCTATTTCTCTTGCCTGTTTGATAAGCCTTCATGTCTTTATACCAAAGAGCTAGAACTCTATCTTTATTCGTATTTCTCTATCACGCCATTGCTTAATCCTGTTTGTTTTGTCTCGTAAGGCTACTCTCATTGTTTCCACTTGTCATTTTCCTCAGCTAAATTGTTGTTCTACACCCTCTTCTCATCTTCCTGCTCTTCTTTTGCACTTTTTTCATTTGTTTATTATCATGCACTAATCAGTCTTCTCTTCAGTCTGTTAACTTCTATAATTTGTGTGTGTGTTTTTTTTTCTTTTTGTTTCTTCCTTTTTTCCTAGCTTCGTATTTTTCTTATTCCCATTATTTTATACTTTTATATAAGCCTCCACACTCTTGTTTCAGCTTTGTCTATTTCCCATTGTTTCTTAAGCTGAATTTTACTGTATGTACTGAAATAATATACCGATATCATATCCTTCCTTGTGTGAACGAAAGTTGCCCTCGTTGATGATATCGAATAGAATCTTCCCGATGGACCGCTTTGAGAAATTCTGAAACACAAATGAGAATTAGAAACAAATTATACATTCAACTCTGAGGGAATGCAGGCAAAATTTGAAAGGTAATAAATTATTTGTAGTAAATAAATTAAGAGAAGAAAAGCAATGTATACTTTAGTATCTGAATTGGTCATTGGCATTAAACATGTTAAAGTTCAAATAAACATGATAGGGGCTATTCCACGTTACTCACGTTACATTTGGAGACACCTTGACTCATACTTGGAGCTGTAACTCCATTATTATTGATAGGAAGTAAACATCTTTTTATCACAACAAAGTACAGTCTGACTATCCTTTGTATAAAAACAAAACTTGAGAAATTTTATTATGCTCCTGGCAAATCTTTAAAATGTGTCGGTTACTCACGTAACATGATTTGGACATGCATAAAATGAAAAGTCGACATAGTGAAAAGTGTCCTCATACAAGGCTTTTATGGAAGTTGATTATATCCATTTCAAAGAAGTATATTAGGGAGACAAAATTTGTATTAATTAAAAAAATAAAGAACACATGGTTTTACTAGGGGTGCAGTGAAGTGGTTACTCACGTTACGGTTACTCCGTTACATTTTGTCCATGTATGGTCAACAACATAAAAGTCACTAAAATTCAATAATGTGTGTAGGATGGCCTTTCTTCTTTACCTCCCTGCTTTTTGATGGCACAGTGGTATACATGTAATCAACTTTAACCCGTACACTGCTAAGGGGCAGAAAAGTGGCCCATTTCCATGTTTTTCTTTAATTGAGGACTAATTAGGGCACCTTAACTATGATGAAATGATGAAACATATTTAATTTGAAGATATAAACAATATAAATTTGAAATTGGATGATTATGTGAGATTTTATAACAAAATACGGCTAAAAATGGCAAAATTGTGCAAAATACCGCTAAATTATGCACATTTCGGACTACGCGGACATTTTGAAATTCATGGCTTATGACGCAAATATTTTAAAAACTAAATGAGATAAAACAAAGTTTCATTTTTAGGTTCCTATTATATCATTCTACAAGATTAGATCATAAATTGAGATAACTAAATATGTTTGAATATTGAAAATATTAATAATTCATATAATTTTTTGAAAAATATGACTTTTTCGATGATAAATTTTCATCTTGAAACGTCCAAAATGTCCTCAAAATTTCGAAAAAAAAAACTCGTCAAAACTATTTGAAAATCAAAATTCAATACATTGAAATAATATGATTATTAATTCAATATATGAATATGAAAATCATATTTTTGCTGAATATTTCAAAATTATGGGCTCTAGAATTCCCCCAAAAACTATAAAAAAAACCCTCAGCAGTTCACGGGTTAAGGGCATTCAATGTATTGTTCGAACACTCTTTAAAGTTTGGTTTATCTAAACTTTGAGTCTTACTAATGCACTCTCGCATTGTGCTTCTATTCAATTTGTTGTGTGATTGTATGACCACTGATATTTTGATGAAAAAAGAGTCACATCAAAGAGGTGTACCCTCATTTTGCTTTTAATTAAACAAAAATAACTTCACAACTCACCTGAGACTTAAAACTTGACATCCCACAGAAAATGTTACCTAACTTCATAATTTTTACTGGTTACTCACGTTACATGATGGTTACTCATGTTACACGGTTACTCACGTTACAGTTTTTCTTTATCATTTTTATTAAATGGGTATTTTTTTTATGATTTTGATAGTCATCACCGTGTCAAATATTGTTTAAAGGAAGAGAATTTAAAGTCCCACCAATTAACTGTGAAGAATTTTTCTCTCAGAAAACAAAGTCATTTTTTTGGTTACTCACGTTACATCACCTGAGCGGTTTACAATATTTCTTTTTGAATGATACTACAAATTTTCTTGAAAAGCTGTTGTGTTTTTAAGTAATTTGACTCTTCTAAACTTCAGAAATATATAAAGTGGTATATGTTGCAATAACAAAATGGTAATAAGGCATATTTCATTTTTTACTATTTTTCTTGTATTTGGTACAGAATGGAAGACACAACTTTCGACCATTTTTTTCCAAAGTATATGAAAATAAACTTTTAATTTTTTGTTCCTGAAACTTCATGTATGAAGGACTAAAAGTATTTAAAAATTCAAAAAAAATATTGAATTTGAATTTTTAAGCTCATGTCCACCAACCTATGGAATTGCCCATAGGTTAAATTTCTGCATTCTCATGCTTAGTAGGAAATTAATAATTTAAATACATATTTAAAAGTGAATGACCAATCTATATTGAATATATCTTTCAACAAGAATAGCTGTTTTATACAAGTCCCTCACCTAGCTCCTTCAAAATGTCTTTTAAATTTGATACTGACAATAAAATGATTTTAGAGAAGTATAACCAGGGAAGCTTAATGAAGGCATTTTTTTTTTTTTTTTTTTTTTTACATAAAACAACATCATCATCAGCATCATCATCAGCATCATCATCATCATCATCATTATTATCACCATCACCACGTTCAGTTTCATATAACTCAGGCAGGCTTTGGTTGTTAGTCACCACCGTGTGAACATTCTTCCGCCGTTGATCCCGATCGCATGTTGTTTATGAACCTTGAAAAAACAACCCTGTCCACTCCTGCTTTCCCATATCTTCCTATGCCTGCCTTCCTCTTACCAGAATAATTTGTCACATGTCTATACCTCATTTTTCGTTTCTTGATAGTGGTGAGTATTAGGCTATGGTCCGATGGCTTTCGTGATTCTGTCAGCGATATGTTTGTCATGAATGTTTAACATTATTAAAAAGCGAATTAAAAAAAATGAGAATGTAATCATTGCGTATCATGGTCAATGACCACCGCTTACCATATCTCGAAGACGCATGATGAGGACGATGATATCTCCCAGCTCTTCTTCGATCGTTGACCAGCGGACCCTGTCGGCTTCCAACGAAGTTATATCATCTAGATATCGACGTCGATCTAGTTTACGCCCACGAGTTTCAACGTCAAGGTCGACAGTCAGCTTTCATTTTGATGGAAAGAGCAAAAAAGTAAAAATTTGATAAAATTTGCGACGGAAATTATATCGGAAATAATGACTTCATACGGCTGTGCGTCCGAGAATAAAATTCCAAATTCCAGATGAAAGAAATTTATATTATAATTCTGTTTGATTCATAAAGTCAAGTTTATTTTGAGGAAGAAGAGTTTCCAACTAAAAAAAAACAAACAAACAAACAAATTAAAAGATAAAAAATATTGTATAAAGATGTAACGACCGTGCGTAATGAGGGGATCATCATGAGCATTTCTTTCATGTTCTTTGTTAGGTTTCGTCTTTTACTAAATCCACCATCCCAATGACAATGAATGCAGATTTGTTGAGGATTCGTGAAATACCCTTTAAAAGTTTAAACTGCACTGGCACATAGATGAGTGGCTCTTTGGTATTGCATTTGTGTCAAACGAAAAAAGACAAAGATTCAAGGGGGAAACCCCCCAAAACAACAACATTGCATGCTGAATTTAATGAAACGTTTGCTTTCCTTTTTCCTGAGACACGATTAATCACGTGATATATTGCAAATTAATTTTTATTTCTTCGATTTAATTCGATTCGATTTGTGTGTACTATTTCTATGTAATTTATTTCTATCCTGTGTATTTCTATTTCTATGTATTCAAAAGATGATGAGTTTATTGTGAGACAAAACAATTATCCATATGTATATGTACCTTTGGACGAACAAATAAAATGAATGAATGAATGAATGAATAGGCCTACTTAATTGCTCCTTTCAAAGAATATTCTCAGTTTTATTCCTTTCTTACAGATCCCTCCGATATGAATGAAAAAACGCGTACATATTGTCTCTAACCTAAAATAATCAAAATAGGTTCCCCCTTTTATGAAGCATAAAAACAATGATTCAGAATGAAATTACTTCAGAATTTGTAAATAGCAATTCCGAGATGGCGCATGAAATAAGGCATAATGGAATATTTTATCCAAATAGAATCTAGTTAACCGGAAAATTGCATTCTATGTCCTCTCCGGTTGATACGCTTTCGCTCCCTCGAAGTGAAAATGATTATTAGTCATCAACGGTCACTCTCCTAATATAATCCGAGGGGTTTTCCGACGGCAAACAAGTGGTTATTGTTATCTTCAGGTTAATATCTGCGAAATTAAAGCCTGTTTTAATCTGAGTCATATTTGCCTTTAGGATATGAACTAGAAAATACCGTCAATGAAACTAAAAAGCCCATAAAGCCGTGATAACGGTAGAACACTGTTATAGAGAACAGCCATTTCCTATTCCATGGATTAACATCGTTATTTAATTAACCACGCAGTTCTGAACTTCGCATTTCTATTATGAACGAAGAATCATGAGAATATCGTCTGTTAAATATTTCTCTCTCTCTCCCTCTTATTCTATTCACTTTTCGGTTTCTGTATGTTCATAATCTCCCAACCCTATTCCCACGCCCTTTCTTTTTGTCTTTTGTCCTCTATTCCCTACTCTATCCCTATCTCCCCAGATTCTCTTTCTCTCTTCTCTCTCTCTCTCTCTCTCTTTCTTTCTCTCTCTCTCTCTCTGTTAGCTCTTGCTCCTTTAACGATCGACTCACAATAATTATAATTTTAAAAAAAATTCACACTGGAAGTTCTGGTTCCTATATGCTACATGAATGCAATATTGACGTTAGTTTAAAATTATTACCCGGTGTGACCTCTCTAGCGAAGCATCTCTCTCGAATTCCACCTGTCGAAGAGTTTCCTTCAACTCTTTCATCTCGATCTCCAAATTGGCAATATTGACCCGGGTCACGGGTGAATAGTCATCACCAGAGTTTGGAAAGCACCAGTCACCTGAAGGAATACCTATGAAAATTGAAAATAGAAACTTCGTAAGAAAAAAAAAAAAAATGTGGAGGAGGGAATTTGCCACTTAAGAACCTTATACTCCAAATCGATTGATAAAGCACTCGGGTTTTATTGAGTTTGTTTTCGGCCGTCCACTCGCTGACAGCGTGAGCCCGATTTTCGCTTACTAGTGGAAACTCCACGTTTTCACACGAAAAAGGGGGGTGTCCCTCATTATGCTCATACTCCTTTTTAGAGTGAAATTTCACTCTCTTTTTTTTAATTGCTTTTCTGCTCTTTTACATCT
This sequence comes from Paracentrotus lividus, assembly GCA_940671915.1. Classification (NCBI taxonomy): domain Eukaryota; kingdom Metazoa; phylum Echinodermata; class Echinoidea; order Camarodonta; family Echinidae; genus Paracentrotus; species Paracentrotus lividus. The sequence goes on along the minus strand of CALNVZ010002100.1, from coordinate 64,145,794 downwards.
ATACAGTAGTGATGATTAACCCGACTTCTAATAAGGCAGTTGTTCGCTTGTATAAGCACTGTCACTGCTTAATAAAAAACGCTGTATCGCATTTACTTTGTTTTACTTCATTAATTTGTTAATGTAGCAAAGTCAAATCTTAAGATATTCGATTCTCAGATCTTGTCGGATTAAAAGTCCATTGTGTTAATTCACACATTATTATCCACCGTTCACTTTCTTTTGGGTGATATGTTTACGAATTTCATATTCTTCAACATTTTATGAATTTCTTCGTTTTTCGGACGAGTCTACACTGAATAATAACACAATTATTATTGATATTATCATCAGCTCTAAAATTGAATAGGAAAACTATCCTATCAATTTATAAACTGTATTCAAAGTTAATATAGAAACCACGAAAATCATAAACTTTTACTCACTGGTTATAATGCTATCATCATCTGATGTAGACTCATTACCAGACTCAACTCGTCCTTCGCTGCATGGACTCGACCCGCATTCATCATCCGATGGCGAGTTTGGGCTTTTTAGGTCTTGGAGAAATGTCCCAGGTGCAGTAGTAGCGTCGACACTTCAAAATCATTGACATAGATCGTGATTAATCTTATTTATATATATTTTTATTGACGAAGGTTAAGAATAAGGAAATAAAGCTTACCGAATATAATGTGTTATACCACACTCCTAAACTTAAATGAATTTTGATGAAATAATACAGGAAATAGAGCAGAGGCTTCCATAATATAGTGCATATGATAGGATGAGAAATATATTTGGAATTGTAACTTTTCATTGGCCAAATGTATTATTGTATACGTGTACTAGTATATCTTACAAAATTATTTTAGTTTCTTCCGACTTTTACACAATTAAGAGAGGAAACATTTTACCCCTGGTCGCTGATAAGAAGCCCATATCTGTTCACCTAAAAAAAAAAGGCAGGCTAGGCGTATTTAACCTTTCAATCCTTAACAGAACTCTTCAATAATTGATGATTTCATTTGAGGACGTTCAAGCAGACAGGGGTCGACACCTATAATGATTGCAGCTCCTCCAAAATTGCAAGATTTACTGGAATCAACTGTAACGCTCTGCGAACATTGATGTACGCCAAATTAACCTCAATTCTACCCTCTATTATCATACGACACCTCAAATCTCAGGAGGCACGGTTATCAGCTTCTATCTGAGAAGCACGCGAAGCAATATAAACGCAACGATAATTTTATAAATCTGAAGCATTTTGACACTTGTAGGCAAAAAAAAAAAATAAATAATAATAAAAAATAATGATAATAATAAAAAAAAAAATATTATTGCTTGGATATTGATGTAATCAGGGGCATAATTATATTTTCCTTAGATTATTGGCAGGCCCAAGATATATAAATAGCTGCATAATTATGTTTCAGAAACCTGATATTTAATATTTGGAAAGCTATTGGTTAACATCTATTAGGCTAGTGTTTTATTAAAATAAGCATATCAATTCTAGTTGTAAACTTAAGAGGAAGAGGGCGCTATCACTCTACGCAAATCAAACGCTGCCATAGACATTTTGTATTTGCACAGTTTTTTCACTTTGTTTTCTTGATTATGGCGAGCAACTACCTTTTCAAAGAAATGATCAACTTGAATAATTACGCTAAGAGTCTTTTTTTTTCAAAATAGGAATAACTCACTGCAAAGGGGAAAAAAAAGTCCTGTCACTTGTGTCAATTCGAAATCCTAATCAGATTCAAATTCCTGTACAATATGGCCAATTTTGCTCTCACAAAATAGCTCATACGCCACATAATTATCTTCCTGGATAACGCATAATTATATAACAGCTTAATGATCAAGCGTTTTAAAAGCTTGAATTCTCACCTTTCCAGAGATGGTAAATTCATTCGATTGGTTAAAAAAAAGTCCTTGTCACTTTGAACATTATCACAAACGAATCTTTACTCGATGGGTCAATATTTCCGCATATCACATGCATATCGCATGTGGACGGCGTCTTCGCAAGATGTGACAAGATCACTATTTATATCAAATAATCGTAGGAACATCAATCTATGTGAAATAAAAGATTCTGATTACAACTTTAGCACAATGGTGTTATAGGCTTGCCAAAATGTATTTTCCCCCATCTGGTCTGAAGCATCTACCTACGAAAACTATGATAAAAGTTCAATTATTTATTCATGTCCATGAGAAATTAGCTCGAACGGATCGACTGACCAGACCATTTTACCACAGGGAAGTTTTCTTAGCGAGTTTTTGTACGCTTAGTAATAATTGCATGCAGTTGTCAATCGGTTCGCTTCCCGCCGTTATAGCGCGGGTTTTGTTGACATTAATGTAGAACGTATAATTTTCTGCGCCGCTCCAGTTGTATTTCCACTAAACTCATGAATGTATGTTGCGTTTTCCCCTCCTCAAATAATGGACGCGTCTTTATGTTAAGATTTAATGTCATACGTTAGGTTTACATTTCACGTGGAGTAGAATTGATATGAGTTGAGACGCTAAGAAATATTCAGAAATATTTTCTATTATGCCCTTCTACTATCATCTACATTTTGCCAATGATCCATTTGATCTTCAATAACCTCCACGTGAAAAAAGTGCCATGGTTTGAAAGTGATTGGTCTTTTAGTTTGAGGTATGGGGTAGCGCTTATCACACTAACCTACAATGTTTACTTCTAAGCCAAAAAATGGCGGTACTTGCCTTCACTTTCAGTACATTTTACGCAAATTCTAAAGTGCTTTTGAAAAGAACTCAAGCTATTGAACATTTTCCAGTTGCACCAGTTATCTATTTGTACCTTCATGCATGATCATGTTTATAATAATTTACCATATACACTTACCCGATATTGTTCTTTAATACAACGTGGGCATAGCATGAGACAAAAAGAAAATGAGAAACTTCATGTACCTAAATTCAGATCAAAGCAGGGACAAATTTCTTTTAACGTATACGGGTACAAGCTTTTGGAATAATCTACCATTGTTATTAAGAAAAAAAAAAAACATTCTCAAGATTTTGTTTCCGTAAACTTTTAACAAAATATTTTCTCGAAGAGTAAATCAATCATTTTAAATGAACATGTAACTTTGCTCCTGCAGTTACAAATTATTTTTGCAAAGTTTAGGGATTTTATATAAATACACAATTAGACTACATTATCATTATTGTAATGACATGTTTAACGATTGCATGTATCTTATATTGTAAATACCTTATCTGTTTAACCATTGTAAATATCTAATTAATTATTGTATTATGTGAGAATATCATGTATCAGACTCGATTAGCATCTATAGTCATGCTATTTTCTGATCCCCTTTTTATCCTTATGTTACATCTCTGTATATCAAATGCCATGTAAAAATGTGATTGTATTTTGATGATGTTAATTTTATGGATAAAGTTCAAGTTCAAGTTCAAGTTCAAGAATTCGAATTGTACTGAACCCCAAATCATGAATCAGCTAGCACTTCGTATCATCAATATGAAATGGACGTCTTCCTATGTTAACTGGCGCCACTGAAAATTGTCACCCCTCCCCTTCTTAAAGGATGAATTTCAAAAATAAAAATTATGTTATCGCGTAAATGCAGATTTTCTCATTTTACCTTTCTACTACTTTTGATACATAAGAGCGTTTCTTTTTCGTTACCATTCATTCATAGGCCTGTACACTGTATGTGGATGGGGTGGCATTTTTTAAATTGAAATCAACCATGCTGTACCAAAAGTGAATTGCAAGTCAAGGAACTTTGCACGATAGGAGACGAGATGAGACCTAGCTGGCTGTGCAAATTAGATCAAAAGCTTATCTTAGGAAAAGGAAAGTTCAAAATAACAAACCTCCGATGGAGGATTAAATTAAATTGGGTATTGATATTTAATCTTCGGTGGCGCGACGAAGTACTTAAATGCATACCACTTTGACTTTAAGTGTTGAAAGTTAATATATAAGGTGTCATTGACTGCTCCGTAAATGCAAAATAGGACTAATTAACAATTAACAATAATGGAATGGATAATGTGGCCAAATGGTTCCTGATTATTAAATTATAACACGATTAGTGACATATCGTACTTCAATTAGAATTATATGAATTACTGTACAATTCCGTGATTCAATAATCAGATTTAAAGAAATTGGTAATGGGTCTGTCAATTAATAAGAAAAGCAGCAAATTAGCAGTTTTCAAGGGATTCAGTTACTAACTCCAAATTAAGTAAACTGCATCGATATATACGTTTTGAAAACCTTAAAATATAATCTGAAAACGGTTCCTACCCTTTATCACATTTTTCGATGACCTCTTTTTTCTGCCTCTCCTGCCAGAGATCAATCTCAAGTTGTTGGGTGAACAACATGGCTTCTTCAAGCTCTTTATCCCTGTTTTCTCGAAGCTTGTTCATTTCTCGGACCAGCTTCACGACTCGTGACGATTCTGCATCATCGAAGCTCCGACTTCTCTTTTGTTTATGGCATTTCTCAATGAACCCATAATGATTTCCATTGTTTTGTTGTAATCTCTTAACTTCGACGAGCATAGCAAGGCATTTAGCATCGCACGACTGTAAGGCTCTTCGCATATCTTCAACTACTTCTCGCAAACAGTTGTTCTCTGCTCGTAGAATTGCCACCTCTTCGTTTCTCGCCAGTATGCTCATACAGTTTTCTTGGTTGGAGGAATTGTTTGTGTGAGTGTCACTGTGTTCGTCGTGATCATCACCTGCCGACAAAAGTTTTTAAAAGTTTGAAAGGCTGTATAAAATGTTAGGACAGTGTTAGTGAATTTTTTTTGACAACTTGACACGATATACTGCCAGAAATAAATAAAATTACTCAAAAGTATTGGGTTAATGAAATTAATGTGCTGTAAAAATAAATCATGATATCATAATGCACTGATACATTTGGCTTCCATTTAGGAAAATGAAAAATAACTGTAGCCCTCCTAACCCCCCCCCCCCCTCCGGGGTTGCGTTAAGGATGGCGATATCTTAACTCGTTGGCCATTCTGAAATGTGAATTTCTGGATACGCTAGTGACATATTTCTTGTTTTAATATCAAAAGAGATAATTTCCGGTATTTGAAGTAACCTGTTGTTGTTGTTGTTGTTTTTAAATTTTACGGCGCTTTCATTCATTATATGAATATTATATGTTACAACAAAACAAAACAATTATATGTCACCATTACTAACCTTGAGATATGGGCGTCTGTCCCTGTTTGTAGAAAACCGAGTGAAATACTTCCAGTACAGGACGTTGTTGGAAACATTCCGTGCACATTTGTCGTAACACAAGCCCCTTTCTATCAGGAACAATGATACCGGCTTCCACCTCCTCGTTATCACTCCTCCACCGATTCGTATTTCCTCTTCCCTGTCCCTCATCCTCCACTTCGGAACCGTCATCGCTAACCTCCGCGAAGATGTCGACCAGTCTTGAATGGAAGTCCTGGAACTCGATTCCATTTCCATCCTTGCATTCCAGCACGCTATCATCTAACATGCTGTCCTCGTCTGCTCCAAGAAACTGACAGAGGATTTTAAAGTCTTCTGATGAAATGGTCTCTGGGTCAGCTCCATCATCTCGGTTTATACCAGTGATGCGATCCTTGTTGCCAAGGTGAAAGAAGACTTCTTGGATGTATTGGTCTATTCCGGTTGAAAGGACAACGATTTCGTTGTTGATGTTGGTTTGAGATACGTGATTGTAGGCATGCGATAATGCACTGGTCAGCCACTGGGACCGTTGGGCGGGCAAGATGAAAGACGTGAGACCCTTTCAATTGAAAGTAGAGAAAGAGAGATGAAGAAAAGTTATTTTATCATTGTTTCTTTTGAAAATTAATCATGCGGGAGAATAATAATAGTAATAATAATAAAAACGATATCTCTAACAATTTTCTACCCTCAACGCAATTCATCTACCGGCGGACGAGACATGCAAGAGGCACATAATGGATGCCCCAAATCATACCCACATTCTAATACGCAAGCTAAACTAAAAATATTACTTGGCACAAACTGAAAGAGCTTCTAAATTAATTTCAAAATAAGATAATAAATAAGAATGAGCCAACTTTAAAATCATAAATGCTTCCCTGTACATACCTCGTCAGTTGATTTGCCATTTCTCGTCATTTTGGTCGCGAGTTCGTCCTCTGAGGGCATTTTGTAGTAAGGTAGAGTATATTATAAGAAAATCCCCTCCGTCAAGCGGATATCCGCATAGCTCGATGGGTGATGAAGTAATGAACTCATTTGACACTTGGTGGTCCCTCATCAACGATCCAATCATTCTCCCACTCCCTCATCACTCTCTTCCCACCCTCTCTTTGTGAATCTCTCTCAACTTTATTTGAATACTACTTCGCATGACATTCTTTCTGTTCGTTCTCTCTATCCTTTAAGGACATATGTCTTTTGCTCCATTGACATAATAAAATTTGCGTTCTCATCGACACGCTTGCCTCCTCTCTCTCTCTCTCTCTCACTCCCCCTTCACACACATAATACACGCACGCACGCTCACACCCTCACACACCTATACACACATTAGCTAGCTCTTGCAATGTCCTTACTCTACATGTCAATTGCTCTCTTTCTTTTATTACAGATACTTTTTCTTTTTTTTATATTTTATATTTTCTTGCCACCCCTGACGCAGATAAGAGGTGAAAGTTTCATGATATATCCATGGAGGCTTATTCATCCTAAATGTAACTGAGCCTAAAAAAGAGGCACGCGTTTGGCGTTTTCCCCGAGGCGGGTACGTTCGTATTTCATGCCTGATTAGATACACGATCATCGCCTCATTTATTGGCGTTTCGCGCTACGTTTGCCGAAAATAATCAGGTTCGTATAGCATCAGGTATGATTGAGATTTGAGGGCGGGTATCTAATATTTAACTGGTATTATATCATTGAAAGTAAGAATTAAAATATGGAAAGGTTTTGATTGTCATAATATATACATAGCTTATTTCAACTTCACATTTAGAAAAGACTTAAAAGCAGCATTGTTGTAATTCTTTTTGTTCTGAAATATTGGTAACAATCAATTATCTAGGATATCATTTCAAAAGCTTTCTACTCTGATTTCGTACTTCATCTACATGACCTATAAGGCCTACTAATTATTGACATTTATTGAAATTATTTAAAAGTAGCTTTTGTCATACCTATCGTCACAGCTCGTTACTCCGAATGTTTGATTCTCCGATTATGAAATTAGTTTGTTAATCCGAAAAAAAAAAGAAGTGATTCATTGATTTTGGGTATACGAACTTTCAAGTAGCGGAGATAAATGCGTGTTCAGAATAACGTGTCTGTTTAAGAATACGTGTTGCAGTCTTTTTTTTTTTTTTTTTTTTTTTGTTGATAACAGCTATTGAAGAGCTTGCTTGAAATATGAATCACGGCTTACAACATTAATTCCGCGTCTGTAGTTCACAAAAGGCTGATTATCCTAGACGATATCATACCAATAAAAATACATGCACTGCACCTCTTTCCAGCCAACCAATTATAGGCTTCAGTTGTCATTCATTCGGGATACCCCATTATATAGCCATCCATTAAAAACAACTAATATGTGATGTATATTAGTTACTATGTTAGTATGATTGTACATATGATGATAATATTATCCATAATTATGAACAGCTACTGAGGTTTTAAGAAAAAAATGTTTCGAATAAAAAGATTATTAAAAAGATCATCATGTTTAGGTTCTTGCAGTAGATTTAACTTAATGCACATATTTAGAATATACTTCAACGATGATGAGAGGATAGCCCTATCATTCTAATGTCAGAACTACATCATTGTACATGTATGTTCAAAATATTTGGTAACAGTTTAAAGACTGATGAGGCTATCTTTATAGTCGAAATACAAGAAAAAAATATTCAAGAGTCGAGATCGGAAAGATAAATGGTTTTATTAATAATTTTTCTGTTGTTATTAATTATAATACGATAAATGAAGATAAAAAATGACAAAATTGTATCAAAGAATTCAAAATTTTCTGTAAAAGAGGAATATATCACTTGAAGCACAGGCAAACGGCAGGAATGAAACTAGTGAATTGTGAAGACATGAAGGAAGAAATAATGTACATAGAATGAAAACTAGGAGAAAAAGGTATACACTGTACTGACAATAACAATGAATTTGAACAAAGTGTGAAACTGACCAGAAATATATAATATGAAAAAATAATATTATTATTATCATTATGAGAATAGCCAAAGTTATTATTATTGCTGATATGTCAGCACATTTCATTGTTTGAAATATTTGCTTTTCTTTTATTTTTGAATTATAATGGAAGAGAGAGAAGATGGATGAACAATCTTATCAACCGCAGTATGAATTTTCGTCAATGCGTAAAAAAAAGTCATGTTGAATTAATAAGGTTTATGTAGTAGGCCTATATCATAATATGAGATTAACTAAACTTTAACAAATCAATGTAGATTGAATTATTTCATCTTATTACGGCATAGATTGCGTACATCGGTTATCAAACCACCCGTTATCCACACTGTTTTTACCCTGCTAGATACCCAGTACATCTAAATACCCTACTAAGATGTGGTTTAAAAGACATAATGTAGAAAATTTGTAGAGCAAACGTTAACAATTTTAAGTATACGCCGTATATCATTTTAACGTATGACTCCTATAGCAGCATTAATCGCATAAGTACATAATGTTATGGCGTGATAATAATTGGCATGTCTTTGATTTAAATTTTGCTGAAGATCTATTTCCAGCCATCTTAGTTATTTCCAATTAAAAAGAAAAAAAACGAACGGTATTTATGGTTTCTTTGTGTAATGCATAAATATCACGATCCAATATTTTCCTTACATCAATGTAGTACAATATTTTATTGATCATCACGTGGATTAAAAAGAAGTGACAAAATACTGCTGCGTTGGCAAGACATTCTGAAATATGGCTGGACTACTCTGTAATTTGACTCTCCACCCATGAGAGGAGTTTTAAGATCTTGGTGTAATAACCGTATTTGCTATCCCTTGCGCATCCTTCTCCCCAACTCACTATCCCGAGCTGATACCACCTGTTCTCGTGACGCATTGCAAAGGGTCCACCACTGTCCCCCTGACATGCATCTCCTCTATCTTCAGGACTGGTAGTAGAGGAATACCCCGCACAGAACATGTACTTCGTGACCTCGTAGTCGGTTGCATCCTTGCACTTCTTATGCCTGACGACTGGTAGTTCGACTTCTTTGAGATACCTTGGGTATGGCCCGCCCTCAGCGATCTGCCCCCAACCCGTCACCCTTCCCATCATGTCAGTTTGCAAGAGCGTCTTCGCCAACCAGGCGGGTGGAAGGCATATTGGACGAATGTAATCTGTGAACTCTGCAAAAGGTTGCTTGAGGCGGATGAGAGCGATGTCCTTATCAAAGCTGACATCGTCAAAGTCTTCATGCTGGACGATCATGTCGACCTCGGCCATGACCTGATGGTCTTCCGTGGTCATGGTATCGTGATCGCCGAAGTAGAGTAGGATGTCGCGGAATTGGAGGTTGTAGAGGACGATGCAATGAGCTGCAGTCAGGACCCATCTCTGGTTAATAAGTGTGGCGCCACATACAAAGCTACGATCTGATTTATGCCAAATGCGACCCATGTAAGGAGCAGAGCCGGGAAGGGCTTGCTGTCCACCTACTATTCTACCTTCCCTTGGTGCTTGGGTGGTGACGATGTTGGCTTCCGGAGCTGTGATTGTCCCACAAACTGAATAGTATAACAACACACAGAAAATAAGGCATTTCTTCAGGATATACATGTATATTTAGCATCTTGTAATTTTATTTAACCTTTCACCAACTCATATCAGTTGCCTATTTCAACTCATCATTATAATTATGATTTTCACCATCATGACCATGTCTCTCCTCACAATCATAATCAACATCACCCTTAGATCTATTTCATACATTATCCTTAAATGTTACTTAGTTACAAAACACTAAATGTCACGTGCTTCAGTGTCTCGAAATGAATTATGAATATATGAATATATATTATTTTTTCTTATCCTCTGTCCCGAAGCGCTTAGAGACTTCATTGTAATTTGCGCTACATAAAAATTGGGTATTATTATTATCATTATAAAAAATACTCAAATAATTAATTTTCATCAGTTTACCTTCTGTGATATTAATAGTGGGCAGATTCATTGTATCCGCTACAGTTAGCCAGACGTTAGCCTCTCCCCTTGGGTTGCCCCGCTGGTCCGATATGATACAGGTGTACTTGCCCGAGTCTTGGGCTACCAGGTTCCTTATTAGCAGACTTCCTCCAGCAATCTAGACAGTGGAAATAATCAAGATATGATTCAAAACTTAAATAATCTTGTGTATTTGTAAAATTTGTTCCCAATAAGTCAGTTTGATATTATATTGACAAATCAGAGCAGCCATAATTAACGTTAATATACATGTTCATGTATTCATCTGTTTGTAATACTAATAGCTTATGCCATTGATGACTATCGGAAGTAGACTTATAGCTTTGTGAAATATGAAAACATGATCTGACATCACAGAAACATCGAAGCTGATCACCTTGTCATGCTTGTGTTAGTTTCATACGTTCGCTTGTAAGAAAATTGTCCTAAAACCCTCCCCTTCGTCATCATTTAAAGTTTACTGACGCCCCTAGAAAGTGGCACATACCAGAATGATTTGATCTGTTTGTGAGACCCTTGCTCCATCCTTTAGCCACGTCACAGTATCAATGGCTGACCTAGCTTGACATTCAAATAGATGATGATCTCCAGCCTCCAAAGATGCATTGACGGGGACTGCATCAAAATGTCGATATGGATTGAACGCTGCAGGGATAAAATTGAGAAAACATTGATACACTTTCAAACATTTCACAGGTGTATAGGAACACCACAAAGTTTTAAGAACATTCTATAGATATCACTGCCGCCTATAATCTTGATTAACTCTTTACGAGCTGAATACATTCTGAAGGAAAAATAATGACAATTGTTGTTCACATATGTGATACGTCTTGTCGAAATGAGAGAGAAGTCGCAGATCAAAGATCCGAGTAAATCGACAAACTAATAAAAAGTCAAATTTTGAGGAAACTTTTTTTTTTGATTTTTTCTGGTTCTACCATGCTTCATCTTTGCTCTGTTAAAAAAATGAGTGAAAATGGTAACGGGAAAGTGGTAAAAAAGCAGTTTTTCGGCGAGTGTTTTTTTCGGTCTATTAATTTTTCCGGACATACAAGCGAACGTCCACGCTCATTTCCCTCTCCGTTTAGCTCCGCCCTTAGCAACGCATGGCTTTGTCATGTGATGTGTGATTTCAACTGGATTTTGTTTTCGTTTTGTGAGCGAATAGCGAACTAAACTCTCTTTAGCTGCACTCAGAAATTTTGCGTGCGATGCCACAACTGCTGTGAATAAAGCTTTTTCATCCGGGATAGCGGAGCATGCAAACGAATGTCAAATCTAACAATCGGGTGGGAGAGGGGGGGGGTTATGTGGGGAAGCTACTTATTGCTTGACTTAGCTATCTGGATCCAAATGAATGTTAATTTCAGCATTTTATTTTAAGGGCCGCGATATCTGTTGTCCTGATGGGAAATTAAAACCTCCCTATTAACAAAATTTGGTTCCATCAGGGAAACATAGAGCATACAAAAGAGGTGACGTGATAATACTTCTGATACAAGTATTAAGGTTAAAGTCTTCTGCAGTTTATTTTACAAAGTAACGTGTTTAAGAAAGTAGCGTTTTTACTAAACACGACGAAACAAAATACGATTTACTCTTAAAATAAATTCATTTCTAAAAATTATTAATATTTCTTATTACTGGTAACAAGTTTGATCAATAAAATACGAGATCGAGCAAATCATTTACGTTTTTATTTGTCATTGTCTTAAGCTAACCTAGCCACTCGTAAAACGTGATCAAGAAATTCTAACATTCATGAGGCGCAAATATTTATTAAACATTTTTGGAGGCTTATCTCTATCATATACTTATTCAAAGAATATAAACAAAATGCATAAGCCCCTGTACAAGAATAATTTAGTCTATAGACCATTATTATGTTCGAAATTTTCAACAGAGTTCAGATCAAAATGACTCGCTTTATAATGAGTAAGAGGTATACGCGATTGACATACAAAGAACGCACGCAAAAACATCGAATAAAAGCCCCAAAAGGTTTTAAAATAGTTTTGTTTCTAACTAATTTAGCGCACGATTGGTAAACACTTTTCTTAAAAGAGCGGACTTTTTCTTAAACAATTAGAAAGAGCATGACGTTTTTTTTATTTGACGAAGATATAAAACAACCAAATTTAGTTTCTTTTTTTGAGCAGATTGAATGTTATTTAGACAACATCGCTTGCTGCGTTTGCCTCGATCATGCGTGACGGACGAGTATTGTTCTCTGTATACCTGGATGCAGCCTCCTCATTGGTCAATCGTTTCACCTTTGTAACAAGTGGTTGCTAGGGCATTTCGGTGAGTAGAGCGGTGACAAAATGGTCTTATTTTTCTGGCTCAGTCAAATGGAAGTCAAACTTCGCAGACGTTTTTTTTCTTGATTTTGATTTCCAAGAGCACGATTCTCCTCGCGTTCAGAGGCTAATATCTCCACTTCTATTTACTCTTTACAGTCGGGTTATATATCAAATTCAAGGCAATGAATCAGGGATCAATAATATCAAATAAAATGGATTTCAAAAATCGCGAGTAGTCTCTCCTTTCGACGTGACGCATCACATATTTTCTATGAATTCCGATTTTCAAATGACAATACTGATACTGGTAGCTTAACTACAGACGTTACGTATGATCGACAGCTATTGTTTTACTTTCTCTTGTACACAATAGCTGAGAAAAACAATTATTACGAATGCTCGATTTAATTAAACGATTGTGCACAGATGCCTCTTCAGCGTGGCAAGGGTTAAAAGACTCATACATTGTAATGTGGTACCCATAAGCTAATGGTTCGCAACTTGAGAATCATTCATTTGGGAAACCACATCTAATGCTATTTTAACAATTTTTTAACCACCTTCTTCACAAAATTGTCTTTGTTAATCATTATATACAAAGATATCCATTAAAATCAATTTTGTGACTTCTTCCTTTTTAAAGGACAACTTCTACCACTTCGCCCAAAAGTGCAACTCATTTAATTCCATCCCTACGCACAGATCTTTCCCTACATCTGCAGAAAACGGAACAAGAATACGAAGCTTGTCCTAGCTGTCAATCTACTCGGATCAAAATCGTGCAGACGTCTAGTTTATCAAGAAGAGGTCGAATATTGATCGTATAATGATCGTGTATACATCGAATCAAATCGAAGTAATCGAGGTGGTTATCGAGGAGAGATCGGACATCATCGTGTATGGATCGTAAACGATCGAACAGGGGATCGAGTAGGGCTCGTGTAGATACCCGATCAAGCACTTAGTCGAGAATGTTCGTGGGAAAATTGATGATTTGACCTGATCGGGTTTGATCGAGTTGATCAGATCGGCAGTCTGAACCTAGCATAAATGAGGATACTGCGATGGGGTGTATTACGTGAGCACTGTTATTGGAGGAAATTGCAGTGAAGTAAGAATCGCTCCTTGGGAACTCGGTGGTCATGGTGGTCTGCAAGTTAATAATCTCTTGTGGAAAACTGAGTAGCGTCTGTAACGCGAGAATAAAGGAAACCGCAGTACGGTCCACGACGTATAATCATACGGATACGTACTGTTTTTTTCCTTTAAACAAATGCAACGTATGATATTAGCGTAGGAATATCTGAATGTAAAAAGAGTAGAATAATCAACTTTTTATTAGACTGAGATTATAAGGCAATAAAAACAAAATATCCTTATAATCTAATAATGATAAGAAAAAAAAATACAAACACAATGGAAATAATGACCGACTCACCAAATTCAACCTCCTCTCGTAGGCATTCTCGACCTGAAAACGAAGCCACGCATGCGTAATGGCCTTGGTGAACTGTTTCAAAGCCAGGAATAAGGAGGTCGTTTGAAGGAAGTACATAGATCCCATTAACAGAACCTGAAATAGATAAACAGATATAAATCGATTAACATCATAATAGAAAAGTATATAAATAATATAAAATACTTAATATGCATGATCCTAATACAAGGAGAGAACGTAATTGAGAATATAAAAGCATGATAAGCATCAAGGTTCATATGATTTTTTTTTTAAATCATACATTAAAAAACTTAATATTACCTTGATAACCTCTTTATTCAGCTTTATATTATTTACAAATCAATGTATTTTTTTATGTCAAACGAATAAAAAAAGGTTAAACGTGTTAAATAAGCCAAAATTATTCAATAAACTGCTCATTTTATGCAGCCTCTACACTGAAAACCTAACCTCGTCCGTCAATGGACCGACTAGCTTTAAAGCTAGTCGGTCAAGACGGACTAGTTTTAAAGCTAGTCTGCCATGTTAGTCCGTCAAGACGGACTAGCATACAACTGAATCTTCATCTCTCAACTTGACGGACGAGTTTTAAAGCTCGTCCGTCAAGCTTGATGCTAGTCCATCGACGTGACCGACTAGGTCAAAAAAAAAAGTAGGGGGGTAGGACAGTTCACCCATTAGAATGACTGACTAGGTTTTGATACAAATACCCTGATAGCAGAGTGACGTCTTAAAGACGTCTTAAAGACGTCACGTCAGACGTCTTAAAGACGTCAGGAAAAGACATCTTTATGACGTAAATTTGCACCCACGTTTGACGTCTTAAAGACATCGTATTTTTACGTCATTATTACGTCTAAAACTGACATCTTTATGACGTAAAAATACGACGTCTTTAAGACGTCAAACACGGGTGCGAATTTACGTCATAAAATTTTTTTTCTGACGTCTTTAAGACGTCACTGTGCTATCAGAGATGTTGACATTAATACTGAGTCCTATCCTATCCTATCCTAACCTATCCTAATATTATAACCTATGCTGTCCTACACAAAGGCCCTATTATACTGGCAGTGTGTCCGGTCCTGCTATATAAAGTGCTACAAGACCAATGTTTGAAGAAAGACAGTTACTTATTATTAAATTACACTTTTGTTAATGAAATATGAAGAATTGTCATTATGAAGCACCTTGAAATTGTGTTTACATAATATGATAATAATTCAAAACAATTTTGATTATGTCAATAAGCCAAATGCCGGTTACATGGCTTAAAATTGCATATTTCATTCATTTTCCCTTTTTTCAAATCTCAGAATACTGCTTATGAATATTCATGACCACAGAAACATTGTATTTTGGTCAAAATGAAAGCAAAAGTTGTCTTATAGACGTTTTAAAGGGAAACAGTAACTTTCAAAAACAAGAGCAATTAGATCAAGATGAATAAAATTATATTGCTCTAATAGTAAAAACAAACTACTGAAAATTTCAGATCAAATGGAAGTCATTTACTACCACAAAACAGTGGTAACAGCCAAACGCGAGTGAATTTTCAACCCCTTTGCAGCAACCCTCCAGCCCGCTGGGTCGGGGGAACACGACAGGAAGTGGGGTGTCTTGAAAAGCACATGGCAATTTGTTTCCACCACGAGATGGTTTACTAAATTTGAGTATGAAATCATTGTAATCTCGAAAGTAAAGCAAGCAATTAACTTGTAATTTTGAAGAGATACCAGACTGACCTATAAGTTTATAATATGTTGACAAAATGAGCTAAATCAAGAAATTGTGATTTGAATATCATTCAATGTTACTGCATCCCTTTAAAACGTCTTAAAGATGTCGTATTTTGGTCAAAAAATGACAAGAAAAGTGGTCTTATAGACGTCGTAAAGACATCAAAAAGTTGTTCTTATAGACGTTTTAAAGACGTCTTAAAGATGTCGTATTTTGGTCAAAAATGACAAGAAAGTGGTTCTTATAACGTCGTAAAGACGTCTTAAAGATATCGTATTTGGGTAAAAAATAGACAAAAAAGTTGTCTTATAGACGTTTTTAAAGACGTCTTAAAGATGTCGTATTTTGCGTCCAAAATGACAAGGAAAGTGATCTTATAAACGTCGTAAAGACGTCTTAAAGATATCATATTTGGGTAAAAAATAGACAAAAAAGGTTGTCTTATAGACGTTTTAAAGACGTCTTAAAGATGTCGTATCTTGGTCAAAAAATGACAAGAAAAGTGGTCTTATAGACGTCGTAAAGACATCAAAAAGTTTTCTTATAGACGTTTTAAAGACGTCTTAAAGATGTCGTATTTTGGTCAAAAAATGACAATAAAAGTGGTCTTATAGACGTCGTAAAGACATCATAAAGACGTCATATTACTGTCATAATTTTTTGCTCCAAAAATAGAAAATTAGTGTCTTTGAAAGTCATTACCAAGAAGACATAATGACATCGCATAGAAACATGGAAAGATATTTAAATATCAGATTCTTTTAATCGTTTGGAAGACGTCGTTAAGACATCATAAAGATGTCGTGTTTACGACGGTATGACGAGTTGACCAGTTTTGACCAGTTTACCTAAGACCGTCTTTAAGACGTCAGTCTGCTATCAGGGTATTGCAATGCTCGTTCAATGTACCTTCTCTATTTATTCTCGTTTCGACTAATCAAGTTGATTTACATTCTGAAACAAAGGTTGTTTTCGATTGACAATCTGAAAGCTTACGAGACATAACATCTATCATGACAAGTATGCAATTCACGAGTACCGGTAGATTCCAAAATTTGTTTCTCCATTCTTCAATACAGGCTAATTGAATACCTTGTTACTATAGAACTCAAGAACCCGGTATTTCCCTTACAGATTGCTGGTGAATTTCCGGCTTAGCAACAACAGTGAATAGAAGTTGATACAATCAACATTCTCAAAACAAAGGTTGTTTTTGCTTGACAATCTGAGAGCATACGATAGCCAAAATAACATAAATCGTGCCAAGTTATGCCATTCTATGCCGAGTAGTAGAATATTTCCATTCTTTAAGGCCCGGTCCCACTGACGGGGGATTAATGCGCATGAGTTGCGTATACAAATTTCGTTCATCCGCAACACAAAAACAAAAACAAAACAACAATCCGCAATTCATACGCAAATCATCCTAAAGAGCCAGTGGGACCGCGCCTTTAATTACAGGCTATTGGATGCTTCGTTACTATAGAACCCATAACCGTCTATTCTTATAGATTGCTGTTGAATGCCTGGCTTAGCAACAGCAGTGAATAGAAAGTGGTACAATGATTGAAAACATGCGCATTGCGAAAAGGACATCACTATTACATGTATTAGTGCATTATCTGTATGTAAATTCCATTTAATGAGCAAACTGTACAGACGCACACTGGATATACCCCGTAAAGCTTAAGATTTTGTTATTGGCGATCTTCCTCTGTGACATGAATGTGTGGTATTATCTTTTAATTCCTTATGTTTCAGTTCACAGATAGCGTTATTTTTCAATAGATTAATGCTATAATCACCAACGCGAAAAATTATGTCTTGCCAAAATCAATTATAATTGTGTGTATTTACAACGATAGTAACAGTCACATTAAATTATATGAAAATTGAAATTTAATTCTAATAATAAATATAGGCGCCACTTTTCTTTTAAATTACTTGTATCTGAAAGAAAAGAATATTGGATTAGACGCGCGACTTGGATTCTGAAGTGGCTCTCAAGGACAAATGTATACGCCGAAAATGCAAAAGCAGGTAGCCTACAACAAAAAGTCATGATGATGCAAGCCATGGCGGCGACTCCTTGGCCCCGTGCCCCCATTATTTGTTAATTGCCATAATGTTAACTAATTGTGCCTCCTGTATTAATTCCTGTCTTCTGATTTATATCATCATAATAAAATTTTTTTTTTTTTTTTTTTTTTTTTTTTTTGCTCAAATTCTTGTGACAAAATGCATGTTTTTACATGCTTTATAATGTCTTTCTAATATTTCAGATTTGACGTCTCTGACCAGTGGTGAAGCCATATTAACCTCGTCCGTCATGCTAGTCTGTCAAGACAGCAGCAAGAACATCGCGGCATAAAAGCGCGACCGACTAGCTTTTACACCATGACCGACTAGCTGTAAAGCTAGTCCTGCTCAAAAGCTCGTCAGTCTGGGCATCACTACGACTAGCTTTTAGGGTAGTCCGTCAAACTAGTCGTCACGACGGACGAGCTTTAAAATTAGTCCGTCGTGACCGACGAGCATTAAAACTAGTCGTCTTGACGGACTAACTTGACGGACTAGCTTTCAAGCTAGTCCGTAGAGACGGACGAGTTTTAAAGCTATCCGTAATAACCGGGTTGTGTTGAAGGAAAACTAGTCCGTCGTGACCGACTAGCTTTAAAGCTAGTCAGTCTCATCACCTACGATTAGCTTTAAAGCTAGTCGGTCTACCCGTTTAGGTTTTCAGTGTACCCTTTTCAGTTTTAGTTTACTTTGAAAGAGATTAACCGACCTGTCATGAGGCGGACGCCATTTGTACCATGTGATGTCTGCTTGAGGAGAGTTAGTGCTGCAGGATTGTTGGACCAGATCATCCTGTACGGTGAGAGGTCTTCAGGGTCTCGCGGAAGCTAATGTGCTGCTACATTCACCCTCTGCAGGCTCTACTGTCATCTCTAACATTTGAGATAATAAATATTTACAAATGCATTAATTCGATCAAGTCATTTACGAAAACGACTTTACTTACCTCTCTGTTTCATTACGACCATAATAAAGGGATGATGAAAGGAGGGGTCTGACTTTAAAAATTTAATGATATGTTATTTACTGATAATAATTTGATTGCAACTGTGATATATGTGATAAAACATTGATAATTTTCGGTTTTGAACTGCATATGCCCACTTGAATATAACAAATTTATCGGCTACTTTCACCACATTCCTACCAAAATTACCAAATACCAAAAAGTGTAAGTTTCTTTTCTAAACATTCTATGTTTATAATGAAAAAAATGTTAGTAGCTTATTATTATTAGTCGATCATTTTGGTCAAAATACAATTGTGACCACCTAATGGCGTTCATATAGGCTTGATATGAAGCGCTTTCTTCATTTACACAATATAATATGTGCTCAGCTATGAATATTTATACCTTCGCAAACGATTGGTGTTCCAAGCCATTCTCCTCCATTGCACAAACTCGTCTGGGTTTCCCGCTCGTTCTGACGTACCCGGGTTCACATTCTAGAATACATAGTTTGCCCTGTTCAATGGAGGGTTACAGGGCCCGGAGAATATAGCATGGTCCGTACAACCAATGCATCGCACTGCTCCTCTGTTATGATTAGAAAGATTATTTCAGAAAATAGCATTAATTTACAAGAATCGGGGGGGGCGATTCTTTCTTTTATCCCTCTACTATACGTCATAATTACCGTTCATGTTTCGTACCAAATTCACATTGTTAATTTTTCAAAGGATGCCTTGCTTTCAAGGGTAAGTGACAATGGAGGAAATAAATAAAATAAGTTTTAAATACTTTAACGGAATCGTGGAATTGAAAACAAACAAGGTTGTTCACAATTTCCATTTTTTACCTTCAAATAGAGCTTAGGAATATCCCAGCTTCCGGAGTTCTGACATATGACGAAAAAACAGCACCCGAACTAGACCCCGAGTAACACAGCAACGAGCAATTGCTTCCGGGTGATCTGTCACACGTCTCCTCTACCCCTCCGAATATAAAGTCAAGTGGACACTCGATGTTCAACTCTGAAAAGAAATAATGATTCGACAAAAGTAAGAGACATTTTGTAAGTCTAGAATAGTAGGCATCATTTTTAGAAATCAATTAGTGGAAGGGAAACGCAATATGAAAAAAAAATGATGCCTCCTTTGACTGTAAAGATTACCACAGAGTAATTGATGGAAGGATGCTTTTAAATGGGGAAGACATAAGGAGGTAGTTTTTAGACGAAGCTAGAGGGGTCAGTTATAGTCAAGTATTAAAGCAGATGACTCAAGCCTGTTGAAGGTTGCAAGGAGATAGGAGTACAGGCTTCCTTAGATGAGCGGATCTCTATACATGATCATAAGGATCTGATGATGATGATGACGACGACGATCAAATCACTTGAAAATGCCAAAACGTGCTTTTCTTTGTCAACATGCGGCGGCAACTGAATTTCTAAAATTGACTCAAATTCTGCCAGACACAAAATGTCTATCTTCTTTTTTCCAACCAAAGCTTTTCAATAAGATAAACCCCTCCCAAAAAGTTTCGCAAGTGGACTTTGGGCCATGATAACTTTTCAGGTACGCTTTAGTTATTCCTGATATTCATACCATTTGAAAGATAATTTATTCCCCGTTTTATTGATATCCTATTTGTAATGATTTTGTCATGCTTCAATGCACAGGATATCAGAATATGGAGAAATGTAAAAAGTCAAATGTTGCAAAATGCATTCATCAAAGTGAAGTTCCGCCACTCGACTTTAGGCCCTGATAACTTTTTGGGTACTTCATAATTCTTATTGAATTTTATACCATTGTCAAGTAAATTTATTCCTCTTTTAAACGACACCCTAATTGTAACGAGAGTGTTGTTCTTGCATGCACAGAACACCTGAATGTTAGGACAAGTCAGAAGTTAAATGTTCCAAATTGAATGCCTATTGTCAGTATTACTGTCTGTTGCCAGCAATAACAAAGCATTTCGCTATTTTTCACTTTTTACTTTGCATTATATTCATGAGTTATGTGCATTTAAACATGATGTAACTATTGCAATTAGGGCATCAATAAAAAGAAGAATAAATAATAACTTTTTAATGCTATGAAAATTGATAATGCTTGAAACCCCACATTAAAATGTATCAAGCTTCAAAGTAGTGTTACAGAAATTTAAACTGAAAATTATCTTTCGCTTTGCCATGTATTCAGGTGGTATTCAGGGTTCCTGTGGACCCAAGCATGACATAACCATGACAAATAAGGTATCAATCAAAATAGGTATAAATTAACTTGACAATGGTATAGAATTCAATAAAAATTAGAAAATTTCCCCCAAAGCTTTCAGGACCTAAAGTCAAGTTGCGGAACTTCAATGTGATCAATAAAAGTGCATTTTACAACATTTGACTTTTTACTTTTCTCCATATTTTGATATTATGTGCATTGCAGCATGACAAAACCATTACAAATAGGATATCAATAAAAAGGGGAATAAATTATCTTTCCAATGGTATGAATATCAGGAATAACTAAAGCGTAACTGAAAAGTTATCATGGCCCAAAATCCACTTGCGAAACTTTTTTGGAGGGGTTTATATAAAAGTATATACATTCCACAATTACCTGACACGCATGTTATATCATCCGGAGCCAAATTTACCCCATCTGTACATGCACACGTCCGACCAATTGCAGTTGGCAAACATAAATTGGAACAGCCTCCGTTGTTGTGGGAACATGAATTGATTCCTGTTTGTCAGACAAATATTTCAATAAAAACAGTTACAATGAAATCATTCATAATGTTCGTGCTTTTTTTATTTTCTACCAATATTGCGTATAGTATACGCACATGTTCTCAACATATTGAACTATATGTCAAGAGAGACTGAATATTGTGAGAAATTAGCAGTTGTTTATTCTTTTTCATGTTTATGAAATTATGTTGAAGTCTATAGAAATACGAATTTTGGCATAGATTATTTGTGATAGGCCTATGAAATTATCTTACAAGTTTTCCTCTTTTATCCATCATGTCCATGTATGATAGATGATGCAATATGTCCAAATATGTATTTTTGTATCATGAATATTGATGTTTCACTCATTTCACCCAGCTTACATTATCATGATCACAAGAAGTTGAGATAGAACATCTTCTCTTTTTCATCCGATGAACTTTTAACACATGATTTTGAAACGATGTAAAACTCAAATATGTTTGATCAAACCTAACCTGACGGAATAGATGAGTTGGTTACCGCAAACAGAGCGTTCGGTCTGGCAAAGTCGCTTTGACCAACCATTTCATTGTTCTGTCCAGTCTCTTTGTCCACTTTCAGTATACTTCTAACCCTCCAGTCTGTCCAGTAGACGGACTGGTCAATGACCGAGATTCCGAAGGCATGGAAACCCTGATCGAGGTCGAATACGACACGGCGATCATGACCGGAAAAGTCACTTGACTCGATCTTATCCAGACCACCATCGCTCCAGTATAGCCGATTTCCTGTTTGAAGATGATGGCACAATCCAAATAGATTAAAGATTTTTTTTTTGAAAATGGTGAAACGTAATGTGTTATATTTTAATATACAAGTTTGAATATCTCAATTTGTTATATTATGGTAAGTATTTTTATACAATGCATGATGAAATACTGAGTTAATACTTGAAAACGATATCGAATAGGATGGCACGATATTGAGTGATGGGCATCGTATCAACCATTAAATTTTTTTTTCACCGTTCAGAGAATAATAATCAAAATATTTGCTTGTAACCTTTCTACAACGCAAAATGTTTGAAGGTTTCAGAGTTTTTTATTAGATAGCAAGCTATCCATCTACATATTTCATCTTGACTAGAATTTTGTTTGAATTATTATCCTCAAAACGTTAGCATTTGTGAAATTGTATTTGAGATTTATTTTAGGATTTGATATCACGTACTTCTAGTTTTAGAGCGATGTAGTAATAAATTGATTTGGGAAATGTCTTTGAGTTGGGAAAAGAAGGAATCTATCCTGTATGACATTTTGAAACAACAGCTGAAACTATGTACATGTATTTCGTAACAATACATCGTTAAGATATTGTTATACAAAATAACGTACATTTGCCCTCTAGGGTCCCCAGCATTTCAAGAAAACAAAATTCCCTGATTTTCCCTGATGAAATCTAAAAATTCCCTGATAATTATTTAAAACCATTTCCGGTTTCGCGCGTTTTCTTTGTTGTCGCCGTGAACTATTTGCAGTATAAAACACTAGTCTGACTGACGACCGAACTTTCGATTTTGAGCCAATCAAAATTCCCTGACTTTTCCCTGATTTTGAAGCATTATTATCAAACTCCCTGACTTTTCCCTGACTGAAAAAAAACAACAAAATAATTTCCCCTGATTTCCCTGATCATGCTGATGGGCTGGGAACCCTGTCTTAGAAATACAAATATTTCTCAAAACCCCGCTTAAGTTAGGGATTCAGTTACAAGCCTCGCATAATTATGCAAGGAGAGAAACTGGAAAGTACAATGCCTATAAGGGTGAAAAACTTAAATGTTCCTTGTAACAACCGTTTCAGACCTTACCTGCAAAGTCAATGGTTAACCCGTTAGTCCATCTCAGACCCGTGCTCACAATCACTCGCCGCATATTACCATCCATGTACGATCTCTCAATCACCGTGGTACTCCGCCAGTCACTCCAAAACATTATCCTAAGACAAAGAGCATTATGTTGTTTTATTATAACTTGGAGATGTCGAATTCGATTCTTCCTTCTTTTACAACTCATAATAAACCTGGGCAATTACCGTGGCGCAATTTATCTTTCGGATTGATCTTCGGCTCCAACACAGACTTTGAAGAGCGTCATATAAATCGTGAGTATTTTTTCCCAGGAAAGATATTTGGGGGTAGGTTGTCTTAGAACCAATTAATCTTTATACTATTATAACGTGTTTCCCACTTTAATCCTTTTATTTGATACAGACCGTATATATCACTCAGTTTAGAGATCGCCGTTTAAGGACAAATACGTTGCAATCTACTTTAGATTAAAGTGCAACTGTATTAAGTATAATGACAAAGGAAGCAAACTTTCACGCCTGAAATATTGTGTTATGGTATTGCTGAATTTTTTCCCTCTCTCTTTTTCTTTTCATTGTGGAATTTGGGTACGCTATGCCACGATTACAACCAAACATGCAAATTTTAACAAGTACTTTCCTGCGCCTTGGAAAGAAACAGTGTCCAAATCATAGCCCGAACCTAGGATTTTCTTTTACGCAATATCCGATGAAGGCCAAACGCAACCAATGCACGACCAGTTTTGACTATGGCATATATATTAACTCTCTCCTGTCACACATAACCGGGATTGTTTGACATCAGACCCCTGTAATATAAAAGTTACGATCAATCTTGCGCTTTATTATCAATCGCAAGTCTGTGGCAAACTGTTACTAGGAGTTACAATTGATCGTAAGATTGATCGTATCTCATTTATGTTACAGGACAATAATAAAACATATTGAGGATTATAAATTCTAATCATTGTGTTTGCATCATGAATACTATACCCTTCAACCGGATGCAATACGATGGCTCTTGGTTTCGCAAGGTTTGTGACGATTGTTTTACGGTCTGAGCCGTCCAGAGTTGATACAGAGATAGAACGTTCTGCTATGTCGGTCCAGTAGACAAGGTTTGAGATCGAGTCTACCGCAATGGCGTCAGGTTCTGGGTGATTATAACAAAAATTATTTGCTTACCACCTTAAACATTCCGACGAACATCAAACAATGTGGAATATCTTAATTTTCTATATCCCTATGATGATTATTCTTAAGTTTCCTCCTATTTCTTAACCGTTCATGGTCTTATATTCGAGTATTTTGTATAAGTCTATAATAGATGACCATTAACAGATGGGTTCCTCAATGAAATACTATAGATAAGGAATCATAACTTTACCAATCTCTTTCTAATTGAATTGAAGCTATTTTCTTACGTCCAATGTTTTCTATCGCGATTGTTTCTTGCATATTTCCATCAAGAGACGCTCGATTTATTTCTCGTTTTTCCACGTCTGTCCAGTACACCATTTTCTCTTCCGGGTCGAAACTGACCCCGATGGGATGCTTGACCCCGTTCAATTGAAGAGCTTCCAGTTCATAGTTTGAGTTTAGAGCCATTTGGTAAATACGTCGATGATATGAGTCCGTTACCAAGAAGAAATTGTGGTCAACTAAATCTGAAAAATACAAATGTAAATTGAACGATTAAGGTTTACAAATTTTACTGTCAGAAAAAAAATTAAACCCAAATTTTCTCGATAATATTTTATCAAATACAAATGACTGTTTATTACTATTTCTATCAGTTGTCTATCAAAGTTAAATCGAAACTCCATTCATTCCATAATTATACGTTTTAATGATAGGAGTTGGGATTATCGAACTAAAACCTTAAAATGAATATAACCTTAATTCATTTCCGAAAGCGGGGAGGGATTCATGATTGAACAATTTTCCTATTCATTTAACTCTCTCGGCTTTACTTTTCTTTAAATCTTGATAATTCTATTACAATAGTTTAATCGTTTAGGGCCTAACTTGTGGATTTTAGGTCCTATTAAAACTTTTTTTGTTAAAGTTCCATTTCTGTTTATTAGGTTTTGATATTTGTTTTGCTCACTAAATGTGTTCGTGAAGTGGTTCTGTCAGTGCACATGATACAGCTTTTAAAGGTTTTTGTATTTATCCAGGGCATATGCATAAGGTAATTTTTGTTTATATATATTTATGTATTTATTATAGGGCCTAAAATAAAAAACAAAGTACAATACTTGGTCTTATCAAAAACAGTAACAAACATTATATTATTACTATTTTTTTTTACATTGAATTTTATAATTCAACGAACCTACCTGAGTTACATGTTCTGCCATTATCTGATAAATAAAAGCCCATTGTACAGTGACATACATATCCATTGGGTTGATCTTGAGAGTTCAGACACAACTGTTGACACCCACCATTGTAAGATCTACATGGGTCTAATGAAATAACAAGCAATCAATATGATGATGTTCAACTGTATTGTAGCGTTATAGCATGGGGTTTGCGATATAGAGAACGCTTTATAGTTCCTATTCATGTTTTTTTAAAGCATGAACATTTAATCATGGGTTTCATGATATGTCTTGGTAGAGTCATCCTCCAAGCATTTGTTGGTACCGATTTCATTTGGATCTTTGCACGCATGACTGAATAACAACTAGGCACAGCTCATCAAACACCATAAGAGAGGCGGAACTGATAATCGCGCGTGGCAGGTCACAACTCGCCGTCACAACCCTTCGAGCGCTTCAAGTAGCTCCTTATCTAGGATGAATTTCGTAGAATATTTCAGTTGCTAAGCGAGAGTGTAACCATTGGACTATATGTGGAAGGTTAAATTAATATTGCATGCGTTCTACGACGGTGCAGTTGAAGTTTTTTACATATACCCCTTACTACTATGATTAATGTTAAACGTCAGGGAGTAGAGCAAGCAAGTTGACCACAGGACTGTAGAGCGCGAGCGGATGTCTCAAGGCTTTGTACATGCAACGCGCAGGCTATGGAATTGATGGCATCGTGCCTTCGTAGCCTAGGACGATGTCTGTCACCTCGCCGCATACGAAGAGTGAGAATACAATAAGGGAAATTCTTATATATGTTTCTCAGGGCTAAAGGAGTAAAATGTATAAAATGCATACTTGTCCGTTTTTATTGATAAACAATAGTTACTAGGGCGTAGTTAAGTCAATAGCACAGACAAGAAACGAAATGGCGCAGCAAATACGGCAAATCAGCGTCCATGATTCCGAGAGTAGTTCAATATTCATTATGCTGGTTCACTTGATCATAAAGAAACGTAGTTTGAACAAGTATTGGATTAAATTGTCCATATCATCGTATTATTCTCGTATGAGCCACAATTAATAAATACATGATATTGCATATTACGTCTACTTCACTAGTAAAACTAGGATATAAAATTGGTTCTCTTAATATTAATTTTGTCTAATCGATATTTATTCTGTATAAAGAATATAAAGAGAATGATACAATCTTAATGTTAAACTGAGAAGATAATTTCATATCTAATGATGGACAATATAAGGTTGATATATGAATTAGCACCAGAGTGAAAATGTTGTCTCTGAAATGCTTACTGAAATCTCTTCAAATTGACAAAATTGTATATAACTAAGAACACTAATGAAAACATCTACATGCTGCACACTGGTTACTTCGCCATTATCATAGGGTATAATGAAGTGCTGTTGTTGAAAGGGCTGCTCCGAATTGACATAGGATAGACTTGTTGACAGCGAGTGGTCGTCTTCTTTGGTAATCGATTTAGGGTGCTCTCAACATTAAATCGTTAATTGCCATTCAATCTGAAGTTGCAGTAGAAGGAATATCTGATCACTGTGATCCAAAAGTACCACTGGATGGAAGGAGACAGGATCCACTTCTCCAGATTTGACGAGCTCTTACAACTCCATATGAGTGGTTGTATTTATTCGCTCATTTGAGTGATAGATCCCTCGTTGCCTATCCATGTCACTCGCTTGTGGCGGTCCTATTTATTATATACACTAATATATTTATTACTCAAAAGATTAATAATAATAATTAATTAATAATATTAAATATTATGTTGCCTATAATAAATAAAATATAATAATAATAATTAATGAAAAGTAATATTAGATAATAATAATAATAATAATAATAATAATAATAATAATAATAATAAATAATAGATAATAATAATTAATAATAATATAATAACATAATAAAGGAAGGAAAGTTGCTTTTGAAAATACTTAGTTTGGTTTTTGTTCAAGCAAAGTCTTTCCAAAGAAAAAATACACGGAATTTGATCCTGTTTAGCTAAATAATATTTAAAAATTTTTATATAATTATATAATTATTATAGGAATTTTAGAATTTTAATATTTAATATAAAAGTAATAAAGTATAAGTATGATATATTGAAAATTATTGATACCGTGCGCTAGTCATATCAGAACTCGACACTCCTGCGCATTGTGAGTAATTTATTAGGTGACAAGGCATACTACAAAAGAATATACATTGTTCCTAAAATAGTATCATACGATTCACGACGCTACAATTATTGTAATCGAAAAAGTAACGGATAGGTCCCTTCGATTGGAATTATTTAACGCTTAAGTATATTATTTGTTCACAATGAAATAATATTAAGTAACATACTTTAGCAAAAACCAAACTTGAGTTTCTTATGGGAACTCAAGTCCTGTGAAATATAATGTTGAAGATGCAATTGGAATCCGCGTATACACTATTCAAATTCTGATAAATAGTGCGACAAACTTGTTTAGTAAGCTCTTTATTGCTATCACGTTAAATTTAATTCAAAAAGACAGAACGATTTGGAACGGTAAACCTCAACCGATTAACCTCAATATGACTATCACTTGGGTCTAGGCCAGTAATACGATTTAAGAATAATATCCCCAAAGATGCAGCATTCGATTCGAATCGTGTGTGCTCTCATTCTTTGGACGTGATTTAGTATGTAGTGATTTCCTCCGTGTCATACAAACTCGGCCAATCCAAAGCATTGTGACTTAGATTGAAAGAACTTTTGTTACTGGTGCGCGGAATGCATATTCGTGTCACAAAAACCCATGATAACCTGCTGCTGGAAAGATTCCCCGTTGCGTTTCTGCACTCGTAAGTGATATATAGGTGAATTCTCACGAACGTACATTATATTTTGTTCCCGAAACCTGTCCTTGTTTTTCTTTGATCTCTCGCCTTTGGATGACGAGTTGCAAGTCTGTAGGTGAACTGCACTTCAAAAGATAATGATAAAATTATTAGAATTTGAAAAAACTACAGACGTAAAGTAAAATATATTAGGCCTACGCCTAGATTCATGTTTGTTCGCCTGAAGTGAGTGGAGTAATTCAAGAAAGTGTCTTATTAATTTTTTTTAAAAATCTAAAAATTTATGATCGAAACTCAACTTAAAAGTCTGAACCACCCCCCCAAAAAAAAAAAAAAAAAAAAATAAGTAAGGACGTTAATTGTTTTAACAATATAGCCTCATTCATGTTTGGCAATGAAATGATGATGTAGAAAGATTTTTTTTTAAAGTGGCCAGTTAAGCTATAAAGCCATACCTGGGAGCATGCATTGCACTGCGCACGGGCCTGTGCCGTCCGAAGAGAGCCACCGTTACATTCCTTCTTTCGCACAGAATATTTTATGAGATAAACGTGTTATAGTGGTAATTTATTTCTTATATTGACAATACAAATAATATACAGTTTGTAACAAAGGGAATTACTCTTGGCTGGACTGCGATCCAATAGGAAACGGAGTCTTATGGATTTACCATCTACAGGTATTAAGCCGTAAGACCTCGTCTCACTTGAGATTAGACCTGAACATCTATTCAACAATATTAACATTTATTAAGCACATTAGAATATTACTTCAAATTTAGATAAACCGTAGTATTGAAGATGAAGTTTGTTATAGATTTAGGGGATGTTTCCGATTAAGACGTAAACGCACTTTACACGTTATCCTTTACCGAGGATGCAATTATGGTTAGGATATACCTTTTGGAGAAGACATATCCGTAGCCATCATCGTGGTCTAGAACGACAATGCACGGACTGGTTTGCTGAAATGTGACCAATACCATACATCAGGTATAATCAGTCAACGTCTAGGATTCGGCAGGGGGTCTGCACCTAATGTTAAATACAATGTTAAGTCATAGCGGTTCAGCAGCCCGTTACCGTAACGGGTTTACGTTATTGAGATATCAAGGAGTTTCTGTTTATATAGTTCATTTATAAAAGCCACATAAAAGGAAGCAGCTGTGTTAAATAAAAAATAAATAGATTATGAATATTCGCTATTTAAAGTTTCAATTATATATCTGAACTCGCGCGCGTGCTTTTGAAGCACTATTTAATAAATTTCTCTCTCTCTTTTACATCATCTCTTACGAGGCGAGAAGTATATTGCCATGAGCAATGAATATTGGTAGCATGAATTACAATATCATTATGAAATATCAATAGGAAGTACAGATCTATCGTATGTAAGAGAGCAATCATATCACCTACGTAATAAAACACATATGAGAGAATTATCCCTAGAAGCGCTTACAAATAATCCAGAAACACTTGACAAATTTTAGAGTAAAAATTTATCTGTTCTAAGTACCTCTTTTGTCGAAATCCCCCGAATTCTCCCGTCCACATAGAAATATATATAGAGTGCATACCTTCTACATATTGATCAAGCTAATTTCTATTGCGATGATCACATCCACAATTTATGGTTTAGGATTCACACTTTATCCACCTTTCTCCCCATGAAATTTTTACATCAATTTCTAGAAATATTGCATTGTGCAAATTTATGAGATTTATAATCAAATTCCTTTTTCCTCTGAATTATTGAATCTAGTAAATTCTGATCCTCTCTCCATTGATTTCAATCTGTTTTTTGCAATAATGCTATAATATATATATCGCTTTCAATACATAATTTGAGACAGAAATTTTTCTAGAACCTTCTCTATTTACAATGTAATTATATACATGTTCATAGTTGTTGCCTTCACATTTACATATATTGGCGTCTGTTCCTATCGAGTTTGTTTACTTTCCAATTCAGAAATTATTCCTTATGATGGTACAGTCTGATTTAATGAACAAACTTTTAAAAATAAAACTGTTTAATGTGTAAAGATAAAAGATGCTTGATTTTACGCGTTTGAAATCAGGCTCTCAATTCAAAAAAATAATTTTATACTCCAGATAATCGCGTATTAAATGGCTGGTTATCGTTTTGCCTAATTTTTATACCTATATGATTTATATGTATTTAGGCTTTCATTGATGACTGTACATGAATAAAACAAATCACAGAGAAGCAAATATATCAATCATTGTCACGTTTGGTTCAAACTTCACCTAACACACGACTTTTGTTCTATTCACATTATTAATCAAACCAAATTCCCCTATGGGAAATTTTGTTTCATCACCAGCTTTGAATTGATTCAAAGTGTGGACAATAAAGTTTATTGATCTCAAAATTATCAAAACGTTATCTATTTAAATTGTTTAAGCGTCCCATTTCGATTACCTGATTAACTTTCGTTATTCCTTTGCCAGAAATCATACACCATTTCGTGGATTTATAATTAGCAGTTTACATGTATCATTTGTTAGTATTCATAATTCGCAAAATACTGCTTCTGATTTTCGAGATGTCAGACTTACAGCGTCCGGGTAATCAGTTAGGTTTACCTGGGCCATACTTTCTAAGAGATTCCAAGTACAAAATGAAGGCAGTTTTAAGTGAAGTTAGTATGTTATGACCTATTAATCTTTGTAGTTCCACCTCAGATGAGTGATTATTATACCGAGACAATATTATAATCATCATCACGGGTGCGATTCGGCTCAAGGGTCCTCCGACCGCGCCCGTCGGCATCATGCACAAGTTTCTCTCATTGACGAGCGATTTTGTCTCGCGCGCGCTGCTATAGCCCTGGTTAATGTCATCATTCATGTGAGAGAAGTGGATCTATGACCCGTTCTTGTCACTTTGTTTTTTGCCGTTCGCTCTTCTTCGTGTATACAGAGGAAACCACAGGCTCACTTAAACCTCGACATAGAAGTCGTATCGATGTCTTGGCCAGTTGCACAACAGTCCGAAGTAAGCGACCACGCTTATGTTGGTCAATGTGACATCCAACAATATCCATGCTTATTACCTATCTCACTATGCCTGTTGAGCACATATTCATATTAAGTTATATTACCTCTTCTGTCCATGCGAGAATTGTGCCGGAATGGCTAAAATCTGCCTGTATTAGCTCCATAGTTTTCAATTTTTTTCCCAGGCTTCGACTCCTCTTCTCCTATCCGAACTTAATCTTACCCTTCATCGCCAGGACTCACAACCGTATGTAGCAATGGGGAACTATAGTGACTCAACAGTCGGTATCTTGTGACAGTCCTGTTGATATTGACTTGAGTTTTTCACCATGATTGTAGATAGCGATAACAGTTGCCTGTCCTTGCGATGGCATTCTCCTGCTTGGAGTTCTGAGGCCTCGAGTATTCACACTGGAATCGTGGTTGACTTCATTGTCCCGAGGTAGCTTGAAGTAAAGGTGAAAATAACACACAAGCTAAGCAATAAAACTTTCTCCATAAACCTCGCTATATTGCTGTCATTGATTAAATCTTCAGCCCTCATAACCCATTCACAAGGGTTCCTCTCCACAATCATTATCTTTAGTTTTTGAATACATTCAGAAAAGAGTCCTGCAGATTCAAACGTGTAGATCTCCTTATGAACTACTGTAAAAAGTACGCAGACTTTGTGCGCATTTCTCCAAAGATTCCGCAGCAAGCAGGGCTGATCATCCTGGTCAGGCAATATCTCAAATCTGTATATATCTTCCTCTCAATCACCTGCGGCACAGTCCAGTAAGTTGTCAAGAACGGCATTAACCCGCATTATTTAGTGACTGAGTATTTATATTAGACATCAGAGGTTGGTGAAAGGATACATTAATTTACACCCTGTCTCACTCCATGTAGCCAAGATTTGCGAGAGACAACCACTTATGTTCATACAGATAGCCAGTTCGTGACCAATGCTTGCCACTGACTCGAACATTGAACACGTTTGCGAGGAGCTAATGATGTGGCTAGGGAAAGCCCATGTCGCACATTCCCTGCCATAGGCGTTCAATCGTCTGATCAGCTTGTCCTGTACAGCGTTACTAAAAGCTGATCTCGATATGAACACCGACACCATTAGTTACACCTGCGCGGTCTTCCGCTTCTCACAATGATGAATTTCTCGATCGTTTTATATCCTAATTATCAACACATTCAATCGTGGTGTATATAACTACTGCGTCATTCTTGTTCACCGCCTGGTTCACGTGATAATAACTTCAGCTATAGCATAGTACAGATATAATTCCTCTATACACAAACTTGCACATGTCTTTGTGCATGTCTACTACTCAAGCTCAATTATACATCTGATCGTTATCATCTGCCTACCGCACTGTCGCATATAGAGCACCTGTCCGTTATTTGCACATGCATGGCAATCTCCCTTCTTGGGTAGTATACGATAAGATTGACTTTACCTTGCTTTAGTTCTTTTCCTGGCCATCTCTTTCTCTCCCAAGATGGCTGACTACTAAATGTTGATGCATGATTCAATGCTCTCTTTGCCTGAATGTTTGAGAAGTTCAATGGGTATATTCATCACATCCAGGACTCTCCATTTTTTATTTCGTGCTCAAGCCTGTATTAACTTCATCTCTCAAGGGTGACGCTCCTGGTCCCTTCTCTCTTGGAATCAGGGCCTGGAAGTTGTCGTTCGGCTCTCCTCATATAATCCTTTCTGGCCAGTACTCCCTCCACACTTGATTCCTCTCGTAACTGTCTACTTACAACTCCTCGTTCATTATTGGTGGAGCATAGACAGGTGAGGCGCGTAGACTGGTCTCCCCTCTTCTAAGGTCTTCTTGAGCAGATGTCTCCACTATCACTGGGGCGTACAACTTTGTTTCGTTTGTGACTAGCTTTTGGACTGCCTTTGATACAGATACTCCGCTCACTGGAGTGTAATAATACTCGAACACCCCGCTTGCTTCGAGAAGGTTTTCGACCACAGCTTGAGACTTGCGATCAGCCGAGTGTAAAATTTCGATTCTCGATCCTATACTCAATATTGTTGCGATTGACCATTGTACTTGTCTCTATGGGATATTCTTGACCCACATTAGTCGAGGCGTTGAGAATTGAGGCTCTGTGGTCAATGCAATGGAAGCACAGCTTTTGTGCTGGGTATCGCAACGAAAGGAGGATTTGCGGGCGTGTGAACCTTGATCGGTGCTCTTCTACTGACAAAAATAGCGCAATTTAATACTTTCCTAATTATCAACCATATTCATACCATGAGGATACAAAGAACAACTCTGAATTCCAAGCAAAGCTGTTTTCCACTTTCGTATTGTCTCTGTTTTTTCACATGCGAATTTATTATCATAAAATATAGAATTTGAATTAGCCCTAATCTTCTAGAGTCGCTTTAGTCAGGGAAAAATGTAATTCAAACTTATGGAAAGAAAAAAAACTGTTGAGAATCAACAGAGACTCTGGGATTTATTAAAACTATATTTGCAGGAGATACCTTTTCGCAATTGATCAGATCTCAAACTAGGAAGAAAGTATCCTATCTCTTCAGCATCTAGTATCACCATTACTTTATAAATGTTCTCACCTCAGATACAGGTCTACCACTATTATATGGAGATTTCTCTCATTCAAAGTGCGTTTCCTAACCCTATCTTAACGTGTTATCTCCTCCCTCGAGGCTCTTCTTTCAACTTCAAGACGCTATTCACAGACAATATCTCTCATCACGCTTATTCATTTTGCTCGTGCATACATCTCTCTCTTATAGATACTATAACCTGTGCGAGGTCTTTCTTCACACTATCTTGACATTAGATATTATTTCCTTTTTGCGTGTTTCTACTTGCTACTCCTACTATCTCTTCAGAATTATTCTTCTATACATATACAAAACTTCTCATACACTTCTCTTGTGTGTACCACACAAGCTAAAGAAAAAGGCGTTGTTCCACATCCTTTACTTCCGTTACAAAACCTATCCATAACACCACCACCACGGACTAACTATACATCGAAACCCTCTTACATTTATCCAATTACAAATGATCAAGCCACATCCGAGCCCTCTCTTCATCAAGACATTATGGAAATAATATAATCAGCACCACACTAAAGTCATCTATAAATCTTTGAATATGACAATAGATCACGATCTTTGATAAAACAACGAGACAACGCTAACATTATGGAAGCAGTTATAACGCTCATACATTAATTTATAAATTTAAATTGGTTGCCTGGGCGACAAACCACATTAACAAAAGAGAGACATAGAAAAAAAGAAATTCACAAACGAAATTTGGAATTTTGAAGTTTATAGCTGATAGTCACTATAAGTTGTAGTATATATATAAATAATAACATAAATAAAAGGTACACTCGATGTCCATAAAAATGGAAATTCATGATGTTAAATTTCTTGTTTGAGAGAGCTCTGGATTTCATAAGCATTAAGTTTAAATTTCTAAAAATATAAACACTCATGAGCTAATAATCTAGAATTAGGTATTTTACTCCACGGGAACAATACTTGGAAATAAAATTCCCAACAGAGTACTGATCTTTGAAGTGATTTATTGCGAGAAGTAAATGATGAGAATGGTCTAATTAACTTTCCTTCCCTTGTTAAAGTATTAAGGATATATAAAAGAGTATTAAATGTATCAAAGTTACTATTATTTTAAGTACAATCAAATTCAAGAATTCATAAAATTCAGTACTGTAGTCCCAGTTATCTCTACTCTTCCGGCCCGTCTCCTCGCACACCTATTTGTACTCCTGAGAGTATAAACATTGTTAATTCATTGCGGAGATATAGCAATTATCCTTACTAAAACTCTCGAGACATTTATCTGAAAAGGATCCAGCTGATACGTATTTGTCGACCACAGTTTTGTTTTAGTTCTTATTGTTTGTGTATATTATAGATATTTGATATCTTTTTTTATCTTCTTGTAAATTATTTTAGTTATCTTTTAACAGCGAAGATGGTATTTTATAGGTTTGCTTTATATGAGTATTTGCCTTTCTGTTTGATATATTTGTCACGACCAAAATCTTCGGTGTCTACCTCATAGAGAAAAATTATATCCACGATGTCGTGTGCACACGGGCTCAGCACCACTAAAGACGAGAGCATCCATCGTTTCGACTTTGTTTATAAAATTTGTTTCCATTGTTTTTCGTTACGATCCGGTAAAGACACGCTCTATAATTTAATAGGGGCACTATCACTCCCACGTGACACTCTGTAGGCATGCCATTTTTGAATACACATGCATATATCTCATAATAAACACACGAGTGAGCATAATACTATTTCTTTCTAAAAATTTTCATATATATCAGTTATGTCTCTATATAATGTATCACAATTCTCTCTGATTGAAACGATTGGCAGAAAGATGCTTTCAATAAGTCAATACATTCAGCATTATATGTGATATTAGATTATTTAAACATTATGGGCATTGAGTAGAGATTAATATACTGAATCTTGTACACACGCGTCTTTAGCACTCGTTCTGTAGTTGATCTAATATTTGTATTTATTTCCAATAACTAGTTACTACAGACTATGGTGAAGTCCTCCGAGGATTCACTCTATACTGTATGAAGGCGCATTCTACAAATGACATTGTGCTCATCTCCACTATTCATACAAGCATAGAACCAGAGATATTGTAGAATACCTGCCTAAATATGTTTATATTGAGTCTCTAATGGCTCTTGGGAATAGAGACTCATGGACCTCATACTATATCACAATAGTATAAGGAGATATATAGAATAATTTAAAAAGAAGTGTGATTAATTTAAATCGCAATTATGTTACAAGTGGGCTTATAATTGGATGCTCAACTTGAATATGCTAACTTTGAATCCATGTCGGATCACACATCTCACAGATAGATAAACAGGCTTTAATGACGTGCCAAGGATGGAGCTTATGTGTACACACACACCTACATTTGCCTTCTAGGAAAAGCATTGTTGCGAGATTGCCCATGTTAGTAAATTTCGCCATCGTAGCAGAGAGATTCTAGAGCTGTGAAGCAAACATACACTTCAGAGAGTGAGATTATCATGAACGATTTTGTACTTATGATGTAACAGCAACAAATTTTGGATGGTCTATCGAGAAGATCTAGTAAGTCTTCTAGTATGGCCTGAACACATTTAAAACTTAAATTTAATTCAGTGCCTATACGAGTTTGTGAAACATCGACTGTAGTGAGATTCAAATAAATAGACACAGTTCTAGGTTTTTAATTCAGAGTCGACGTGCAAAATTGTTGCAAATTAGCCAAGTGTAGTTAATTATTAATCATTACCACAATGACTGGTAGGCACCCAATTTTTCGTTGCGTAATGTTGTGCATATGAAACTTGACAAATGTTTCAGTAAGTGTACATGTTATGAGATATATCTGCACATGAATTATATATCATATTGTAACTAATTCAGCCATGTGCCGATAATACTGATCAATATATTACGATAAGTGAGGCAAATACTACACAACATATCATAGACATCATCTCAGAATGAGTGTGTATCACACCACTTTGCGAGAAAATATTGTAGTAACTATGATGTAATAAACTTGATATGAAAGAAACACGGTGCCGAGAGAGTAGCCATATATGTAGATCCCGCTTCTTATTCTCTTTGTTATTATATTTTTTTCGTATCTCAGATATCTGTAAATACGTTTTCACGACTAAGTGCTATTGAGTGAGAATACTTTTATTTTAGAGTGTCACATTTAAGACTCCACCACAGATGTTTTCCCTCCTCTTCCACAAATTTAAAGAAGGTAGCTCTGGAACCATCGCAGTTCTTAGCCATCATACCAGTGCTTCATATTCCAATACCTATAGAAATAAATTTGATATTAAGTAGAAAGCACTCTTAAGCACGCTTTAATATACAGAATACTATCCACTACTTGAATGTATTTATTTAATGCAATCAACACTACACATCTAAAATTAGAAATTACTATATCACTCATGAGATACAAAAGAAGATGCGACACAGCCAAAAACGTGAATGTCCGTATCCAGTGAGTAAAAGCTTATTCGCACTAGGCACTAATCCATTCAACTTACATCAATAAATATGCAAACACACGATTGTGAGTATCTAGAGTGAGCAGAACTTGAGCTACTTTCCCTTGAGAATGCTGAATTATATAGAGTATTGTAAGTCTTTTAAGAAGAGCCTCTAAATCAATGCTTTTGAATTGAAGCATCAGAGGGTAATGAAATACACGAGTTGAAAAAAAGGGTTCCTCTAGCTAGTATCCCCAACAACCTCGCTCGCTCGATGGATCGTTTGAAGTAAGACAATTATAGTTTATAAGTCTATTCAAATACTTTGCCTTCATGATGACAGGCCTGAGTTTTCATAAAGACCTATATATCGTAGTGTGTCTCATCATAAAGGCCCTATTGCTTATTGGTAATCAGTGTTTATATGCAGAGTGCGAAAGTATTAGTAGATGGGTATATCATACCGTGCGCAATAATTGGGACTTCTATTGGAGTCATAAAGTAAAAGGTGAAACTCAATAATGATATTTTACGTACTTATCTTCGCACGTGTTTCCTACCAATTATATGTAATTAATTTAAGAGTGATATTTTCACCTTGCTGAGTATTGCACCAATCTACATAATATCCATCACATAAAAAACGAAGAGACTTCTCCCGGTAAATAATGAATTATCAAGTTATATAAATCGCCAAATAATTAGGATTATGTAATTGTTGTGGTTATTGAGTAAATTATTAAGTGTTTTTCTTGAATTGTTTGATTTTTGCCTTTCAGTAATTTTTTTAGGTTATTGTTGCTATATGGATTTTGTTTGTTATATATTTTTTGAGAGCGTCTCCGTTATTGTGAAAGGGAGCAGCTCTATCAATTAACCGTATATGCCAAGTTTTTAAAAATTCTTCATCTGTGCAGTTTAATTTCCATCTAAACATCTACATATTTAGATTATATACACAATTAGGATTTTTCCTAATATTCTGCAATGTACAGTGTTTCTCTCGAGGCACATTTGTGAAGATACACAGTAATCTTATCTGACCAACATAATAATAAAAAATTTATGTTGGAGAATCAACTTTATAAATTTGCTTGAGTTCTATGAAGTTTATGCTACAATATCCTGTAGGAAAGTTCATTATTCATTTTTTGATTACCCCAGTAAATCCTGGTACACGCATAGAAGTGTGTCTTCCCCTCCATAAGCCTTTTTCACGAGATAAATTTTTAGATTTACAAGAGCTATTGTACTTCTTGCTGAACATAGTAAAGTTTAGTATGGCCTAAGTATGTTCATCAGAATATCAATTATACAACGGCTATCATAACGTACTTATTGCTGATAGAGCGGTGAATGAACCGACGCATAATTCCATTAAAAGTAGATTCCGAATTGTGCCTTACGCTTTAAGCCAGAATATATAATACTCATCTTTTTTTTAACGATAAACGTGATGTATAATTTCTTAGACGTAAACCGAAGGTTATACATTCTATTATTATACTTACTTAAGGTTTACCTTGTAATATTAGAGAGTAAGCTATATTGGTATTGTTTGTATTTTTTATCAACCACTCGTGATGAATGATAGGCTTATTCTTTTCGAGATGAGACAGGTTCTATATAGGATTCACACATTATTAACTTCATTTACATGCGAAACTTCCGGTTAGTGGATCAGAGATTGTGGTGTGGTCTGGGACTTATATTTTAAATTAAGTCATTACAACAACTTATATCGTATAAAAAGTCTTTAGTTTGAAACTTTATTATATGCTCTATAACGAGCAATCTTATGCCCAGAGTTCTTAACAGTACAATTTACACATGTATATATCATATAATGATCGCTTAAAGAAACATGACAAACATCACTTAAATATGAAAATCAGGCATTGTTGAAAAAAGAATAAGGTCAATACATGTTAAGAAGAAGATGTAACACGGGTTGGTTTATGAATAAGTTGATGAAGGGCAAATAAAGCTCTAACGTATGAATTGGGTGTTCTATTTCCACTCTCATAATCAACGTTAAAATCTCCAAGAATGATAAGATCCTTATTTTTCTGTAATCAAATTCTCTAACATATTTGTACATGTGTAAAGAATTTATAATCAGAGTTAGGAGGCGATAAAGGCAACAAATGAGGATATTTTTTTCACACTTTAACTCAATAAGAACAGTTTCAATGTCATATTCAGAAATGGAGTTTTCCCTATCAATTACTAAGTGTCCTTTTAATATAAATACAAACACCGCCTCCTCTTTTATTCAATCTATCTTTTCTGATTATATCATAACCTTCAACTGAAGATCATTTGATCATTAATTTGTTCATTGGAAGCCATGTTTCAGATATAAAAACATCCAGATTTAGGTTGATAGGATGAGTTGAATTTCGTCTATTTTGGATATAAACTGCAAACATTCAAATGGGCTAATTTTAGTCCAAATGTTTATCAAATTGAGTTTTGATATCATACATAAAAGGTTGTAACGTTTGTTCACACTCAGTGTGTATATTCGAGTTAATCGTATGAGAAGGTGAGTGAGCAAAGTTGGAATGATGCTTCAAAGACGGCAAAGTCCTTCTTTGCCATTTACTCAATAAATCTGAGACTTGCTACAGAATTTAGCTTTATGCCCATATTGAAGACATAAATTACACTTTAACTTAGTTCCATATCTGCAGTTCTTTTGAGAGTGATTCAGTTCTCACAATTGTAGCATCCTGTATACGGCCCATTTGTCGTTGTTGGTCTGTTATTCTATTGAGACTAATGGGTATTGGGTATTATTCATGTCTATTTTGCATCATATTTGGACGAAATAATAACATCAAAATACTTAGGCTTATAGTTTGCTTGATATGTCAGGCAAATAATTTGATATCATGGTAGGACGCCTGAGTATCTCGACTTGTTTCGACGAATGTGTTCAGCGACCGCACACTGAAGGCTGTCTTACACGTCAGCATTTAGATGGATTACCATCGATTGCGAGATGCTTTCTCCGGGTCCTATAGTTTTCATGTTCAATGAAGTCCCATTGACGTCTTACAACTAATTGGTGAAGTAACCAGTTTTGCCTATATGTTTTCCAAACTAGATCTTTTTGGAAGGTCTTTCGTGGGATTATTGAACTGAGGGTAATATTGTAACAGTGGGACATTTAGCAAGGATTTGATTCAGCAAGGAGATTCGATCTGTGTCACTAAGTACAAGGGTCAGTGTTGACCAATTATGGTTCCGATATGAAGAATCACTTCACTTGCTCGATATTTGTTTGCGAGGGAATAGGTATAGATCAAAAATGTTTTCTACTCGAGCACCTGGAAAGAGTTTTTACAGATGACTCTTACTCTCTCATCTGAAAGTGACGGTATTTGAGGACATTATCGACAATTACCACAATTACCCCAGGACAATTACCCGAGACCAATTTACCCCCCGGACAATTACCCCGGACAATTACCCCCGAGGACAATTAACCCCCGAAGGAACAATTACCCCCCGGACAATTACCCCCGGAAATTACCCGAGGACAATTACCCCCAGCCATTACCTCCCCGGACAATTACCCGGACAATTACCCGCGGAACCAATTACCCCCGAGGAACAAATTACCCCCCGGATCAATTACCCGCCGGACAATTACCCCCCCGGACATTACCCCAGAAACAATACCCCGAAACATTACCCCCGGACAATTACCTGCCCGGAGAAATTACCCCGGACAATTAACCACCAAGACAATTACCGCCCGGATCTTGATCTTATTTAATGGCTTTTCTCTTTTTCCCTTTCCCCTTTCTCCTTGTTATATTTGATCCTTTCTCCCTTTTCTCTCTCTCTCTCCTCTCTCTCTCTCTTCCTCTCTCTCTTCTCTCATTTTCCTTATTTTTCCTTTTATTTTCCCCTTTTTTCCTCCTTGTCCATAACAATAAAATAAGGTTTCCTGGCCAATTCATACATTTTAATCTTCCGTTTATTAATGTTGTATTCAAATTCGTGTGTTTGAAAATGCGACAGACTGGACTTTAGTAAACAATTTGTGTTCAATGCTCTCAGAATTCGTTTTTAGGCAGCACAAAGTTAATGTTGCAAAGTTCCAAATTCAGATATAGGCATTTATTTCATTATTTGTGCGCATTCAAATTTGTGCGAATTTCAGTTATAGAATGTAAATGTCGACAGGAGTGAAAGACGATTTGAATAGCTATTGCCGATGCATATCTTATTAATGTGAAAGTAGAAATGCGCAAATACGAAAATCAATCACATCAAAATCGTTAATTTTGATGATTGAATACGATTTTGACTGGCAACATTTTCGATCAGCACCGTTTTTTTTTTCCGAACCATGAATGCCTTTAATATGCAATTGATTGACAAAACAATGAAAATGGCCCGGGAAAACCTATATTAAGCATTTATAATGTGCCGACTATCTAATAAACTATTCAGTGGCGCAGCTAATATTATTTACACCGGCAATAGCCATAATCAGGCATTCGAGGAATTTCTTCCTACGTACTTATTTACCTTATTGGGTCAAGTCTGGCCAATTTGTAAGATTAATATCTAACCAAAGGACATTAGTGGGAAATGGAGGGGATTCGAAACCGCGTACCCTTGTGATCGTCCAGTCCAACCGACTTATCCTTCGACCACAAAACCTCCACCCCAGCTCCTTTCCCCCCCTTTTTTGTTTGTTTAGGCGGTGCTTCCTGCGCCATGAAAAATGGGGGAGGGGGGGGGGGGGGGGGCCTTGCCGCCCGAAGCCCCCCGTTTTGGATACAAAAGCATCAGAAAATATGTAAACTGGCCCTCCATAATTCCCGACAGTGGATTCGAGACAAAATCCGTGGGCGGTCATCAAGGCCCATAATTAATGAACTCATAGAATGAACAAAAATAAAGTGAAAATAACTTATGTATGATATTTAATTTTAACGATTTAACCTCATTTTTTCATAAATTGGATATTGGGCTTTATTTAATATTAGCACTTTTATTTGTTAATTATGGAGTTATTAATTATGGCCTTTATTGCGCCCCTTAGAAAACCATGGGCCTTCAGACACGGTTTTATCTATTAGCCCTGATGGTTCAGCGAAACACGAGTCCTCGCCCGATTTTCGCTATTCAACAAAACCGCAATAATGAACCTTTTGACCTTTAGTTTTGACCTTTTGACCCTATATGACTTTTGACCTCATCAATATCTCATCACACATAAAGTTGTATTTAAACCAAGATAATTTATACCGAAGGGGTGAACAAAAACTGATGCTATAAAAGAATGAGTGAAAGTTTAACAAAAAGTTTAAGAAAGACGGCTTTAAACTTGACATTTTGACCACCCTATATAACCTTTGATCTCATCATCCTCACAAGGCACATGTTGGTTTACCAAAAATCATTTGTACCAAGTGTGAACACAATTGTATATAGAAATTAGAAATGAGAGCAAGTTAAACAAAAACTTTAACCATTTTGTAACATGGCCTCAATATCATTTGACCTTTTGACCCCTAAATGAACCTTTGACCCCATCATCCTTATCAAAACACCATATTTGGTAATTACCCAGTATCATTTGTTACCAAGTGTGACACAAATGATGCAGAATAAAGAAATCAGAGCAAGTAACAAAAAACTAAAACAACAGACTAACAGGAAAATTTTGATTACTAGGTCTCTGCGAACTTTCGTTCAGGCGAAACAAAAATAAAATGAAATAAGATCAAGTTGGAATCAGAGATGAATCAGAGATATAACAACATTTGGTCATTATTTTGTGTAATCGTGTACTTTCATGAATATTCAATTTATTTTTCTAATGAAAATAAAAGGATATATGGGGGCCAACATATTTTTCCTGATGCATAGGCCGCAGATCGGAAAAAGGGAAAAAAGGGAAAAAGCAAAGTAAAGAAGAAAGTGAAAAGTGAAAGAGAAAAGAAAAGATAGAATATAAACAGAAGAAAGAAAGAGACGTTCATTAAGATAAGATAAGGTAGAAATATTCGAAACCTGCGACACGCCGGGCGCAGAATCAAAATAGGCGCCGCTTGATACCAACAATCAAGGCCTGGGAGGGGTTAATTGTCCGGGAGGTAATTGTCCGTCGGGGGGTAGATTGTCCGGGGGTAACTTGTCCGGGAAGGTAATTGTCCGGGAAGGTAATTGTCCTCGGGGTAATTGTCCGGGGAGGTAATTGTCGCTCGGGGGTATTGTCCCGGGGGTAATTGTCCGCTGCGGTAATGTCCTCGGGGGTAATTGTCCGGGGGGGTATTTGTCCGGGGGGTAATTGTCGGGAGGTAATTGTCCTCGGGGGTAATGTGCCGGGGGGTAACTTGTCCGGGGGGTAGTTGTCCCTCCGGGGGTATTGTTCCTCGGGGGGTAATTGGTCCGGGGGATGTCCGGAATTGCGTCCCGGTATTGCCTCGGGGGTAATTGTCCGGGGGGTAATTGTCCGGGGGGTAATATGTCCGAGGGGGTAATTGTCCTAGAACCCCTGAAAGTGACAGGTTTGAGGTGTTTGATCATTGATCCACCATTACTAAGGTTGTTTGGTTTACATTCAAACTCTCAAAATTCTAGAATCATGAAACATTTTTAAAGTCCCAGACCGGACCGAGAAAATGAAACCAAAATTACATATAAAAACGAAAGCTAAGTATTTCTTCCTAATACAACAATTCCCAATTTAAGCATTTTTTCTTCCATTTAGAAAGTATTTCATTAAAAAGGTGATCGAACCTCAACCAGGCCATCCCTCCCAAGTACTCGTAAAAGTACCCCTATTATATAATGCGGCTGATGACGT
The DNA here is from genome assembly GCA_940671915.1 of Paracentrotus lividus. Classification (NCBI taxonomy): domain Eukaryota; kingdom Metazoa; phylum Echinodermata; class Echinoidea; order Camarodonta; family Echinidae; genus Paracentrotus; species Paracentrotus lividus. Next base: position 64,101,303 of record CALNVZ010002100.1, on the reverse strand, counting down.
CAAAGATTTAAGGGAATGCTACTGCCAGGCATGATTGGGTTTCGGTTTAGAAAACACGTTTGTATTGCTATGTCAGAACAATAGACCCCATGTGTGCTAAGATTCTATTGTTCTGACATAGCAATACAACGTGTTTTCTAAAGGCGAAACCCAATCATGCCTGGCAGTAGCATTCCCTTAAACATCTTTGACGTCATCAGCCGCATTATATAATAGGGGTACTTTTACGAGTACTTGGGAGGGATGGCCTGGTTGAGGTTCGATCATCTTTTTATGAATACTGTTATGAAAATTTAATTTATTTTGGGGGTATTTATGTTATACGCCTACTTAGCTTTCAATTGATGTA
>CALNVZ010002100.1:64068653-64100929 GCA_940671915.1 Paracentrotus lividus | reverse complement strand
AGACAATTCTTCAGAAAGACTGCAAAATCTCAATTGTGCCAAGTGGATGGATGAAGATTAAACAAATATAGAAAGACTATGTGTACACGCACGAACACACACCACACACACACACACCCTCTCACCACCCACACAAACAAACCTCAAAACAACACACACACACACAACACACACACACACAAACGTATATCATAACACACGCACCCAAAACACATTGATGATTTGTTTTACCATCACTGAATGTTCGGGACGTAATTGTTTTTTAAGTGTGAGTGAGAGGGTATGTGCGTGTGTGTGTGTGTGACAGTGTGCGTTTGTAAGTTCTCGAGGATAACTGGATTAACTTGGAGTTAAGGCTTGTCGTGTGAAAGAAAAGTAAGTGATTAATCTTACTATGAACTATTTTCTGTCGTGTATCAGCATACATGGTAAGCCCATAAACCTCTTCCCTCTGTGGAAGCGCTTTTACTGCCTCTCCAGTCTCCTTGTTGCTCACAAATATACCTTGATTCACACCAAGCTCTGTCCACATGATATAATCCTAAACAAGAAATACCAGAAATAACATAGTATATAAAAAATTACGTATCTATTCTAATAGGGTTTCTCTATATATTACTTTAAAGACTGTTTAATTGCAGCACATCGTTATGAATACCCATCATATTCTTATTCAGTGGCGGATCCAGGATTTCATTGGGGGAATCGGAATTTTCAATTTTTGTACACCCAAAATTAGTTACGTTCAAGCCGGCTGAAGCAACAAAGAGTAAAGGCCCTCGTCACACCGAGTCCGGTCCGGTGACCGGTACGCAAACCGTCTCAATCGCTCCAAAAGCGATCCCATAAAAACCCGTACCGGTTGCCGTTCCGAGCTAATACGGCATAGCCCGTGTTTGTTTTGACCAGTCTCACTGCAATAGTACACGGCCGATTTATTTCGACCGTTTTTGCCCATGGTTGAACCCGAACGGGCCCGTGTCGTGAACCCGGACCGGACTCGGTGTGACGAGGCCTTAAGTCATTCACCCGGGTCAGACTTCCAATCCATTTTTTAGGGGATGAGGGGGGGGGGCTGCGGGCCCCTCCAGTCCGCCCCTGGATCCACGCCTGTAGTTAGTTATTATAATTGGATAGTGTTATTTTGCTGGATTTATACCTTGTAAAGTGTAAACTCAAAGAAAGCGGAATTAGGCTTCGAAATGACCTCTCTCATGCGACCTCCGTCATAGTCAGTGCTGATGATCATCCCTCGCCAATGTCTCCAAAGTAAAGTCTTACAAGAAAATGAGAAATATGAAGATTACGAAGAAGGAAATGCCGAGTGCTTTTCTCTTCAATTGACAAAGAATAACAATTGCATCGCTAAAAGGGCTGTTGGTTGTGACACTGAAAACCACTTAGAAATTTCATATCGTTTATATCAAACTTTTATATTACATTTTTGTTGCCAATTGAGATACCATTTTTTTTTTGGTTGTTTTATACAAGTATGACAGTTCACTTACACGATTCCACAGTAATATTTTGCATTTAAATATAAAACTAATACGTATCACTAATTGGAATTAAAACAAACCTTTGTTCTTGGTATCGATAACAAGACCGCTGATTCCGCCCGCCCTCATTCGATGGCCCGATTATTTCCATTCGCCCTGTGCCGTCCAGAGAGGCCCGTTCGATTTGAGAAGGTGGTCCAAACTCAGTCCAAAACATTACTCTACATCCACACACAGGAATAAACAAGTTCAATTGATTTGTAATAGATCCAGGATCAGTCTTCGTAAAGTTACTCCAAAGACTAGTGATCAGTTCTTGTGCTAAATAATTTACAACATGATTGAGAATACAAATTTGGCAGCAAGGGCCAAAAACATGGTCTAGTCGTTCTTATATTATTCATAACTTGCGAACTACACCCCCAGTTATTTAAGACATCTGACAATATTATAATTGTGATTATCTATCTCTAATTTGGAATAGGTTTAACGAGTGTGCTTTTCTGTTTATGATGAATAAAAATGATTTCCAGTTATAATCCTGATGACAGCAAACCTACTTTGCGACGGGATCGATGGCAATGCTTCTTGGTCTGAGTACCTGGTCCTTTAGGAGAGTAGTTCTGTAGGTTCCATCGTAACGAGAATACCTCAATGGTCCCTCTAGGGTTGTCCGTCCAGTAAAGGTGCTTCGTGAGCCCAGTCAACAGCCATTCCTACAATCATATCCAGATAAAATGTGATTGTGGTTTTATTATTTTTTTTTTCTCACTTACTCAATTTCAATATCAGTTGCACTAATTCCATGTTTATAATAACCAGGAGACCAACGCCACAACGGGCTAAAGTCCTGTCGCTGGATTTGGTCCTGACGATTGATGCTTTATTAACCAGAGGACACTATAGCGCATCCATACGACGCCACAGCTCTGTCGAAAGAAGCTGTCATGCCTCTATTCCTCGGGTTCCTTTCAATGGATTTATAAATATAACAAACTTTAAATACTCATGAGATCAATCATAATCCAAATTCAAACTAGAACTTGCACAAAAACACGTTACCTTCCACGGATCCAGTCGCACGTATATGTACTGGACAGGTGAGCCTGCCCTCAAGCGGCCCATTCCTATGGCTTTTGTTGCGACATCGCTGTAAAAAACCAAAACCGTCTTCGAGTCGACAGCGAGTGCGACAGCGTGATTTCGATTCACTACATATTGGAGACATTGTAGTTGTCGGGAATGCCCATGTCGGGGAAATTGGCTGGGTATCGGACAGCTTGGTGCGGGACGCAACGAAGAGTTGCGGTGGACTGATGGCTCTCTCTAACAAAAAAAGTAGCAACATAAATTTATTCAACATATTTATACAGGATAAAAAGAAACAATCGAATCAGCAAGCTGTTTTTCATCGATGTCCTGTTAACGTATTTACAAAAATATAATTCCAATTCTAAACTTTAGTCAGGGAAAAGTATTAATTTGGAGAAAAAAAAACTGTGAACAAGCAAGACTTGGGATTTATTAAACAGTGCCAGACCAATGTCAGATCTAAAAAGGAAGAAATACTACCCACAAACTTACATCGTCAGGCACCTATAATATACTATCTCTTCCCTCCTTCTCTTCCTCCCTCTCTCTTCACTATCTATTATATTCCCTTCTCTTTCTTTCTCTCCCCCTTCTCTCTCTTTCTTCACTATCTATTATATTATTTCTTTCTTCTCTGCCCTTCTCTCTCTCTTTCTCTCTCTCACTCTCTCTCTTACACACACACACACACACACACCACTCACACCCTCTCTCAAAATAAAGACCGTCACATATAGAGTAATCAACAAAAGACTATTCAAACAAGAGTCACGCTTGTAACCACAACGCTAACATTAGAAAGAAAACCTAATCTGAATAATGGTTCTGGCAACCATTAAAAAAAAAAAAAAAAAAAAAAAATTATTGAGTTACGAGTCACAAGGTAGATAAATATACATTCAAAATACTGATGATAGAAATGTGTACGGTTAGAATTGGATCAACATATTAAACAAAAATATAAATAACAATACAATATATTATACTTTGGAATTAATACGATGTGGAAGGGAATGAATATAATTATACTGTAAGTTTAGGTAAAGTTAAAGTATAATAACATATAAAGTACAATCAAATAAATTGTGGATACTTCCCCCCCCCCCTCCACCAATGTACCGTAAGTGATCAGAAAAGCATTTCCAAATTGTTAAAGGACGTGGTATTTACATTGTTATTCATTTGGAAAATATACGTTTGTAATTACTTTTGAATGAGGAGAGGGTTGTTGATTTTGTAAGGCATTTTGCAGAGAATTCCAAGTTTTGGGGCCTGAATATCGAAAAGATTGCTTAAATTGTTCAGTGTTGGGTTTGTAAGACAGTCTTATGGGGGCTTTACCGTGAATGCATTTGTACATAAGCATATTAAAAAGTCTCTTCTAATTTCAAATGTTTGCCATTTCAATTCCGTGAACAAATTGGAGATGCTATTTCCCTGAAGTATATTGTTGGATACTATACGTGCCGCTCTTTTTTGTATACGATGTATAAACTTGCGTTATTTAAGGAACAATTGCCCCATACAGAACACGAATAATCTATACATGGTTGGATGGTTGCTTATAAATGGTATTTAAAAGGGGAGTTTCAAGGGTATTACTTAATTTACGTAATAAAAAAGTTTATAAGCAAGGCTTTTACACAATGTCTGACATGCATGTCCCGTTTAAGTGAAGTCATATAGACATCGAGATATTTAGTTGTATTTACTGTTTCAATTTTTTACCATTTAAACTTACTTTAATTTCAGTGTTATATTGAATCGCGATGAGATACCAAACATTAGTTTTATCAACATTGATTTTTAGTCTATTATTTATTATACATTTTTTCTAATGCATCAATGCAGGTTTGCAATTAGTCTCAGCTTCATTTACATTTTACCAGTGGCGTAATCGCATATCATCGGCAAAAATACTACAAGAACCAGAGTTTACACTTTGAATTATATCATTAATATAAAGAGAAATAGGGTGGGGCCAAAGATCCACCCTGAGGAATTCCGACCGTTACTTTACCTGGTTTTGACATTTTACCATTTTAAGATTACAGATTGTTTCTTCCATTTAAATAGCTCTGGAACCATCGCAGTTCTACACCATCTACTCCATATATTAAGCTTTAAGAGTAATAATTCATGAGATATAGCATCAAAACACTAGATATATCAAAAAGCAGACAGCAACAACTTCCCGAGCATTAAGCCTTCCAGCCAATCATCAATTACTCTATGCAAACACGTAACAGTTGAATGAATCTTTTAAGAATGCTGATTGTTCAAGGGTTATAAAGTCATGTTGAAGTAAATACGATATAAATTGTATAAGGACTAGTTTTTTCTTGAATTTTAGCGAGATGGGATACAACCGAAATCGGTCTATAAATTGAATGGATATTTTTATCTCCTTTCCCCTTATATAAAGAGTTACACGTGCATATTTCCATCCATCAAAAAAAAAGCCATTCGTTAATGAATAGTTAACATATGGTTAATGTTTTGGATAAAAGAGGTGTTGCTATATCAGTAATTTGCTGTCAACATTTAATATATCTAAGTTACTTTTTGAAGCAGCTTTTCTAACAGTTTTAAAACTTCATCTTCAGTAATTTCATTAAACTTAAATTTATAAATACATTTAGGATTTCTCCAAGATAGTGTTTCTTGAGGAAATGAGTCAGTAATCTTCTGACCAACACTAATAAAAAATTGTTCATTTCATCAGAGTTTATGTCATTCTGAGAATTATTTTCATATTTTGAATTACCAGTAGCACGATAGAGTTCTCTCCAAAGTTTTTAGGATTATTTTTGAATTTACAAGAAATGTTTTTGAAATAGTCGGTTTTGGCCTTGCGAATTATCATAAATATAACATGTATTTCTTTGTTTACGGTATTCATTAAAAGTAGATTCCGAATTGGCCTTACGCTTAAGATAATTTCTTTTATTTATAGATGCTATTATTTCTGACGTAACCCAAGGGTTATCTATTTTTAACTCTAGTACATTAATAGGGGCATGTTTATTACAAATCTTTAAAAAGGCACTGAGCCAGGAATCCCATATGTCATTACATGGAACTTCCGTGTCAGAGATTTTCTCCTTAATTAAGTCATTACAACAACTTATATCGTATAAAAAGTCTTTAGTTTGAAACTTTATTATATGCTCTATAACGAGCAATCTTTATGCCCAGAGTTCTTAACAGTACAATTTACACATGTATATATATCATATAATGATCGCTTAAAGAAACATGACAAACATCACTTAAAAATGAAAATCAGGCATTGTTGAAAGAATAAGGTCAATACATGTGAAGAAGAAGATGTAACACGGGTTGGTTTATGAATAAGTTTGATGAAGGGCAAATAAAGACTCTAACGTATGAATTTGGTGTTCTATTTCCACTCTCATAATCAACGTTAAAATCTCCAAGAATGATAAGATCCTTATTTTTCTGTAATCAAATTTCTAACATATTTGTACATGTGTCAAAGAATTTATAATCAGAGTTAGGAGGGCGATAAAGGCAACAAATGAGGATATTTTTTCACACTTTAACTTCAATAAGAACAGTTTCAATGTCATATTCAGAAATGGAGTTTTTCCTATCAATTACATTAAGTGTCTTTTTTAATATAAATAACAAACACCGCCTCCTCTTTATTCAATCTATCTTTTCTGATTATATCATAACCTTCAACTGAGATCATTTGATCATTAATTTGTTCATAGGAGCCTGTAAGGTTGTATTTACACCGTCAACGGTCTTTAAAGAAAGAAATTCAACTGGGTTCAAAATGTTTAAAATATCTATTCATAGCATATAGGTCATCATCGAATTGAATGCATTTCGGGGGCCCAATTGTCTGGGAACAAACGCGGCTTTTTGTCCCCAGACAATTGGGCCCCCGAAATGCATTCAATTCGACTTTCTTGGATCCGCGCCTGCGGATATGTAGGCCCATTGGTTCATACTTAGTTTATACTAAATTGTGACAATATCAATGACAATTATTATAATGCCCACGATGCTCAAGCCATTTTGCGCACATAAAAAGATCGTAACAGGACTAACAATAAACAAAACAAACATTTACCCCGAATTGCCAGAAGTATAAAGATAATTGGGCTGGTTTATTTCAAGTCTTTCAATGTGATTGGCTAAGCACTGAACATGCTGAATAACTTAGATTAAGGAGCCAATGAAACATATATCTTACCATCCCTGCACGTTCTTCCATCTGCGGCCAGGAGCCTACCGGTTCCACACATGCACGTATACCCATTCGGCCCTCCTCCAACACATAGGTAGCTACAAGGGTTACTGCTACAATGGGCTTGAGGAAACAATGCATAGGATCAAGATCAATGAGTGGATCAATATTAAGAAAGCAATGAATGCATTAAAGCTTCTTGAAATAAAATAAGTACCATAAAATCATGGAACGTTAAAAGGAACGTACAGTAATGGGAGACATTGAAAACTAAATAAATAAATGGCTAATAAAAGTTTGTTCCCTGATACTACAATTGACATGTCTGCATTCGTTTAGAGGGTTATAAAACCTATTGTTTTGCAATCTTAAAAGATCAAGCTTAGCAATAAAAAAGAAATATATATATATATATAATATATATATATATATATATATATATATATATATAATATATATATATATATATATATATTATATTAAAAAAAAATTTCCCGCAGATGTACGTTTTTGTTGTAGTAAAATAATGATATAAATGTATGTTGTTTGTTTGTTGTTTTTTTTTAATCTTTGGAGTTATCAGTTTTAACAACCGTTGTTTTCTTTGTATTACGGCAATATGCCCCTCCTCCGCCTTCTAACAGGTTTCACTCAATATCATGGCTACCAGTTGATGAACTGTGTTTATGTCACGGACTGTCTCCCAAAGAAAGAACACCGACAGTTCTATTAATAATCACTCCACTTATGATATCACAGGAACACCACCAAACCATCTTCGAAGCGACTCTTGGCTGGGGGGGGGGTGTAACTTGCCCCTGCTAAAAATGTATTATTATCGAAAGAAAGTAATATAAGGTAATACTTGTTGCATGTGATGACTTACATATAGCCGGTGGTTGTGTATCGGGAGCGTAGGTGACGATGCCATATGGTGTGAGTGGAAGATTGAGGCTGAAACCAACCTGACCGGTATCCTTCGTCACCAAATGTAGGGTGCTCGTATTTGCTCCCGTGATGTACAGGTAGTTCTGCAAAAAAGCCCAATCGAGTTTTCAAGGATATGACACTTAATAAATGACTGCGTGTTTTACCCCTTGGAGTGATGTGATATAATTAACTTGAAGAAATCAAGGGATACATTTACTGACCACTTTACTAGTCGTCTTTGGCAATACATTACCCGACATTACTCTACATACGTTTTACATTGAATTCATCGACTGCTGCACAAGTAAACTTTGCCAAGTTCTTTAGAATTTAGAATATAAATTGAAATTCAATTCGGTTTTAATTTTAAAAAATATATCTTCGAAAAGTCCGATAACTAACAACACGAGAAGAGAAGATTAAACACATTTAAAGTCAATACATAATAAAGAAAATGTCAGGTCACAAAGAATCTTACATAGCATATTAAAAAATCTGTTGACTTAACATTAAATGTGCAAAATTGAGTGGAGAGATATAAGGCAATAAGAGGGGAGGTAAATTAACAGAGGTAACTAAGAATGAAATAAAGCTTAGAAATAGAGAGGGGAAAGGGTAGATGGAGAGAAAAGGAGAAAAGGGTAGATGGAGAGGGGAACAAATACGGAAGTTATATATTAATGATATTCGCTTTCATTCAAGAGTGTTGTATCATGGTTTAAAATAAACTCTATGCTGTTGTTTTTTTCCTTACCGTAAAGATTGTAAGATCAAAGAAGCCCTCATTGACAGGGGTGTAGTATAGCTGTCTTCTATTATCGCCGAGGATATCACAGACTTCTACACGGTTACCAGACGGGTCAGAATCAACCCAGTATACCCTGGAAGGATAGATAGTGGTAAAAGGTGAGAGATGTCCAAATGGTTGTAAAATAAAGGCTGAAGGCTATTGTTGACGAGTTCGACGGTGTGTACGTATGTTTGGCGTATCATGGTGGTGACGTGATCCGTACAGACAGCAATATAAAGAATAACGGCTTTAAAAAAATGTAGAAAAAAAATTAAATGACGTTTTCACTTATTCTAAACTGTATATAGGGAATGTAAATTATTGAAAGAGAGTTTTTCTACAACTTGTGTACATTCAGAGTATTAGATTTAACGTACTTTTTTGGGTAAAATCTGAAAGTACTTTTTTTTTTGTAAAAACGTTCTGTATAATTAGTTGATGTTTATTTTCTTCTTGCGATGTACCTATTGTACTTTATTTCTTGCTTGTAATACTCTGTGTAAAGTTTGGCTATTGTATAGCCCATTTCTTATGTTGCCTGGAAATGAAATGAAATGAAATAAAATAAAATAAACTACATCAAGATACTCAGAAAAAGTTTAAACACAATAAAATAGGCATGAATTGAATGTCGAGTAGACTCACAAGTTTGTATCGTAGTCTACTGCTATTCCTTGTGGGTTGATGACATCAGTAGTGGCAAGTGTGATTCGGTTACCTCCTGCAAGATCACTTCGCTCTATCTTCGGCTCAACCCCAGAATCTGTCCAGAACAAGAAGCTGATCAGAGAGAAAAAAATAATGATATTCGTGTCACATTGTCCCAGGCCATGCTATTCGTTCCACAACAAATTAATACTGTTAAGACTTTCATGTTGAAAAAACCAACAACGGATGTAATTTCAATTTCTGTATAGCTGCATACTCATTTGAAGATGACCATTCTTATACAAGCAGTGGCGGATCCAGGCGGAGGCGCAGGGGACGCGCCCCCACCCTATAATTTGAAAACCACTCATTGACCGTCCATGTTAAAATCCGAAATTTTCGCCAGCGCCCCTCCCCCCCCGCCCGCCCCCATCGGGCGGGCGCCCCCTATCGAAATCCTGGATCCGCTACTGTACAAGTCCTGTTGATCTTATATTTTGCATTCGGTGAAGGAATGGAAATCAAACAATGTGGTTGATTCAACCTTTTTCAAAGTATAATGCGCTATATATATAAGAATTGTTATATTATAGGTTTTCCCGTTTAAGTTCATCATTTCCTCACACTACTTCATTTATGTGCATTCAGATTCACGCAGCTGCCGCTTTCGTGCCGGTTGGATCATACAAATTTTCAATTCAAGCAGGGCATTTCATTTACTTGCACGCAAATTTTCGTTTGGTGTAGTCACGTTCATTTATCGGCACTAACATTTTTATTCGGTGCAAACGAATTCACTATATTTTCATTCAATAGTCAATTTCATGCACCAATTTCCCGATTCGTTCATTAATTTAAAACGAAACGGTGACGGGTGTCCTTTGGGGCAAACAATTTCATTAATAGGAATTCTATTTCCTACTTTGTGCACTTAAATTAATTAAACTCTTTAATTTTCAGGAATATGACCATATACGCACCTCAATTTTTAAGAGAGAGATTGTGGAGGGATATAATCTCCCATTTCGTGATCTTATATATATCATGAACATAATTCTCAATGTTCAATCGAGTTTCTACTTTTAAATGTTTTGTATTGGATTTTCTATCTTTAATTTTGAAATTGAACACACAAACTAACACTCAAAACCAAATATGACTTAGTCATGCAACGTACGAATGATAAAATATGAATTAATCGTCAGACAAGAAAGTGTTTGTAATTTTCTGGATGTGCATTAATTTGTATCATACCGCAATACAGATGAATACGACAGTTCATTACAAGAACAATAAATACCTTGTTCTTGAAAATCCCTCTCATCATTATGGTTGATAAAAAACAAAAATAAACAAAAATGCTATTTTACACGACTGTAAGAACTTCGAAATGATGAGTATCTCACTTCGCGGAGACGTCTCTGCGACTCGACGTCCCCGATAATTTTTTTCGTCTCGACGAAAAATTTCATAGTTTTAAGCATGTTCGATTTTCTGCGACTCATGAAACGGTGCGGAGACTCGGCCATACATCTCTGAGACGTCTCCAAAACGTCTCCGCAACTGTTTCAAAACAGTCTCAAAACTGTCCCAAACTAGTCTTAAATCCGTCTCATGATAAGTGAGATACCATCATAAGCTTTCACTGAAGTATCACTAAAATTCAAAATTGTATGCACTTATTTACAATTCGATTGCCTATTTGTGAATTTGTTTGAACGAAGGAAGACAAATTATGCCGATGCCAGCTGTAAATTAAAATGAGTGCACATACATGAAATTGTATGTTCCTAATGTGAATTCGCACTGATGCTATATAAAATCGTTTGCAAATATAGGGAATTTGAGAGAATTAAAATGAATTTGATTGATGATGCGTTAGCGCGATCGCAACTTGCGTTACATCGTTTGATCCAAATGTGAAATTGGGTGAACGAAAGATGAAATTGAGCGGGAAAACCTATATTATTATTATTTTCTTTCAGCGCCCAAGTTAGACTAGTTAACACCGCGCACCGACTGCATTGCCCATAATAAATTGGCGTCCTCTAGAGCGTTGACAACTGAAGACCAGGAAGGGTTCTGGAAGCAATGTGATTTCGCCATCCTTCCATGTCATACACGGAAAAGGGTGTGAACTATTCATTCCGGGGACAATTCTATGAACATGATGAATGTAGAATTTCTAGGTAAGTTCACGCAGGAACGGCAAAGGTAGTAACCGGTAGCTAACTGGTATGAATGGTTCTAATAATTATGAGGCCTAAGACATCGGTCAGAATCCATAGAGTCGAATAGATGAAATCCATACCTTCTGATTGGGTGTACAGCTATCCCTCCTGGTTGATCAAGCCCGTCATCGACAACGATATCGTACCTTGCTCCGTCCGAACTATGTAACAGGATCCAGTCATACGTAGCATCGGTCCAGTAAACGTTACCCGTCAACCAGTCAACGGCGACCCCGTTCACGGAGTCAGACGTGCCTCGGAAGAATGACCGTGCTCGAGCATTTTCTCCGATCGTCCCTGTTAGATAAAATACGAAAGAAATTTCATACGTTTTAGGTTTGACGTCGTCAAGTTTTGAAACTCTTCTTGGATAGGTATAGGCTACGCCATGCACTACTAAGATATATCCTTAGTTGTGTTAAGTACTCCGGTACAAATGGGGAGCAATCAATATAATAACCCGTTGATGAAAATGAAAATATTGTAGGCCAACTACTTTGATATGAGCTGGAGGTAAACCAAGTCTTGGGTGAACACCTACCTAAAACTTACCTGCGAGAATTCTCTTGACTCCTTGGTCAGCCCATACGATATGCTGTCTGCCATAGTGGGTTGTCACAGCTCCCCAAGAGCCTCTGGACACACGGTAGTGGTACTTAGTGGTGATGGTAGGTAGGAGATTGCCTTCTGGTGTGAGCATGTTGAGTGGGTCAGCATCAAGACTTGATAAGCGGACCATACCGGTATCCGGGTGTACCTCTGTCCAGACTATCCGTGACCCAACGACGTCATCAACTGTATGGATTAAACAGTGATGCGTTAATCTGCATGGCTGAACTATTTATTCGAAGATTATAAGGAAGATTCCATAATTATGTTATATAATATCTTTTCTGACTTAATAGGCCAATCCTGCAGAGGCAAGCCTTCATGCACATCATATGTACACAATCATGCGATGGACGTTCTGGCGACAGTCTTCCGTTTTCTTTGCTTTTCCTTAAGGACTGGGAGTCACTTTATTTTAAATGATGTAGATGCCTATTTTACGCCGAGCTGATAACAATGATATTAAGAATATTATTATTATCATTATTATTGTCATTTTGGAAACGGAAGTTTACATTAGCTATGCGCTGTCCACCTTTTCAAGGTCGGTATGAAGAGAAAGGCAATGCCAAAAACCAATCAATCAGAAATTGAGAAAAGTCTGAGATACGATATTGAATATATTCATATTATAAGCAATATGTCGAATCGTGCAAGTACTAATTTGTTTCTGCAATCTTAGTTTAAAATAGCTATAAGTGTAGAGATTCGCCTTTATACTTACCGACTTCATACGTGAGAGCGAATCCATCGTTTTGTTCTTGATAATCAGATTTGAATCGAACAGTCATGAAAGAAGATGTTGATTCAAGCATCGGTGGAAGGCCACTTCCACAGTACCGACCTAACAAGAGTGAATCGCTCTCTCCATTCCCATCGTAAATAGATAACGCGTCGGCTCTGTGGGGGAAAAAAACCCACATAAAGTTACACCATGATCATGATGATATCAATAAACAATAAACCGACACAAAGTAATATTTAAAAAAAAATGAATTGATACATAAATCAATAAAATAAAACATATATATAAATAAATTTTAAAAAATATGATAAAATTGAATTAAATAATCAAATACAAGAGGAAAAAAGAAAATAAGTGCAAAATAAGGAAGCCTACCACCCCAAATAAAAAAAACAATGTTTGATTACTGAGAGAGACCCCCACTACCCACGCATTTTTTTTAAAATATATAGTATAAAGAAACAAATTAAATAATTTATGAATGATTAAAAAAAGGAAAATTACTGAATTGAAAAGGAAATAGAAAAACAAACCATTAATGATAATAAAAAGGTAATACTAATATACTAAAACAAAAACAAAACCGAACACCCCCTACCCGAACAAACAACGTGCGAAAAAAAAATATCGAGCACTTACATACAATTGTCACTTTCTTCCAATATGAAGAAAATGAAACGCATTCGGATGTGGGTATTAGGTGCACTCTGTATCTGCCATTCAACGTTCTGTAGATTTGGATACCAGCGTGGAAAATTAGGAGATTGGATAGTTCCAGAACCAGCTGAGACGGTGTAGATTTGAGTTTCGACTTGAGCTTGGACCACTTGACTTCAAATAAATTGTGTGGAAATACAGAAGACAGGAATGAACACAAATGAATATGAAACTATGCTTAACTCAATTTGATACGAATTCGAATACCATCAATCATAATATTTCTTATTCATGCCATAAATACATTTGGTTGCAAAATTTATTTTAAAAAGGTAAACATTCTGACTCATGCAGTTTTGTACACATAGAAACAAGACCAGTTTGTTACAGAATCGTGATATTCAGAAAGCGACAAGACAAGAAAAAGATGTAATCAAATAACAATAAAGGAAGAATGATGTCTGTAAAAGTATACCCCACTGTGTACGGCAGGCGATCAATATCATTAAAATATTTCTTACATCATGATAAGCATTATGTTATGCTGTGGTTGCAAAAAGTCGTACGTACAGACCTGTACCTAATAGAACAATTCACGCAGATTTTTTTTTTTTTTTTTTTTTTAAACAATACGTCTCCTACAGAAACGAATCGCATTAATTGCGAACTGCATGAACTGCAAGCACATGTCCGTTATCTACGTCTTATTGTGACCACCGAATTATTTTTAAAAAGCGTTTATTCATTTGTTTCCTTATACACACACCCTTATACTGAGTAATGAAGCAAATATAAATGTGGTATATATAAGTTTCCAGGAAACGAAGGTGCGCGATATACTTGGAGAATGTGTATCCTTAATTCGAGCCTAATACAACGGGGAATTTGCAAGAATCCTGTATTCCTTCTCGGATATGACTTAAATCCTGAAGTAAGTTTGCTTTCTGTAGCATTGTGTGTTCAGAAGTCAGGAAAGAGCAATTTGAAGATAACATCCATGATGCTGCTAAGAAATTTGCTTTGACGCTAAAAATATCAAAATAGATCCACGATTTATACCTTTCTCATCATAATATACAGCAATTTGAGTTAAGTATCCTTATTCTATGGCAGGTAATACCAATTGAATTACGAAATTAAGGTCACCATTTAACAATTTATAAAGGCCTTCACACTTTTTTTGTAACCATTGTGGCTCTGGAGCTACCTTCTATTAGGTATATCAAATCAGCTTTTTAATAATATATGTGGCCAAAATTCTTGCAAAACCTCAAATCAAATGATTTTTGTGGGCTGGCATCTCTTCCACCTTGGACAAGGATCCTGAAATAAATATTTGAAAAGGTTTTTGTATTAAAAGAAGGAGGGTGGTCGTCATACTGCTGTGATGAAGCTTGAAAATAGATCCAAATTCTCCTTTTTTGAATATATACCCGTTTAAAATAGGCCTTTAAGTAGTCATAATCATACAAACATAATCATGTATGATTCCTTTTGCAGATTAAGCCCAAAACAGGATGGGGTACTTCCTTCTTTTCTCTGGAAGTTTCCGGGGTTGACTAAATTGCTACAATATGACTGGAGTGAAACTATATCGAAGCCAACAGTTTCATGGTCACTCTCTAATAAATACATACGAGATGTATTTATAATTTGAGTATGAACATTTTTTTAGTATTAATTATGTGGTCAAACTTACAATGAGAGAAACAAAGAAATTCCGATGATTATCAGTGTTGTATACTCCATAGTAGACCACCACGGTCCCCTCCGGACCAGTCCTTATTATGGAGACCTGCAGACAGTGCTTAAGACAGCAAAATGAAATAGTACGGGAATGAAATGAAAATAGATTATGTTATAATAATCAGATAAACAAATTGATATAGATCGTTAGCTGACGTGATTTAATTACATGTCTATTATATTTGGATTCAACATGTCAAATTACAAATCAACTGTTCCTGTACACATCTACGATATCATATAAGGGAATATCAATGTTGTGTCTCACTTTACGAAGGCCTATATAATTATATTCGGTATAAATTCTATACATTTAATTTGGTTCTAAACTTGCTTACTTAATAGTAAAAAGTACAGTCTCCATTTATATCTACCTTGTAGACAACATGGACTGTTTAAATCATGACTTCATGACGTCAGATTCCGAGAGGTGTTTTCTCTGTATTTCTGCGAATCGGGTCGAAGTTCGTTTGACGTATATACAGGCATGTCAAAGCGATACAAAACTCCACAAATCATATTTCATATGTGATTTTTTCCCCCTTCAGATAAATGGAATTGTCTTTGGTTAAAGGGAAACATATACAATCAGATAACAGTATAATATAGTATACGGGGCCTAATATAGTTTTGACTGGATATAATCAAGCAAACGAAAGAAGTCGTGACATATCAGTTTGTCATGGGGAGTATAGCAGCTAAAGTGATCAAGACAACCTATCTTTTCGAAAATACGAAGAAATGAAAAATTGAAAGAACTTATATTTCAATGTTAAGTGCTATTTATTTATTTATTTTTTCCATTTATTTATTTATTTTATTTATTTTTATTTATTTATTTATTTATTTATTTATTTATTTTTTTTTGGGGGGGGGGGGTGCACCCTTCTCCCAACGACTTGTTGCTGTATAACAATAGATCTAAGGAAAAGTCGTCAAATCGTGTCAGTTCAGTCCAGGCACCGTACGTGCAGGCATATAAGCCAACAAAGTGAATTGATTATTTCCTATCAAGTTTTAAAAAAATAGTTTTTTTCATTATGACGGAATTACGTTCTTCAATATTTTATTATGAAGATAACTCCCCTATATTTACCAAAGGTTTGATATAGGCCTATATTTCCTTTTTGGTATTCTTGTCTATATAGTATAAATCAATAATGTGATTTCTTCTCTCTTTTTTTTTTTTTTGCACAATGTGCGCTTAGAGCACTTGAAATCAAGGATTTAGAGCCTTATAAGTATATATTATCATTATTATTATTGTTAATGCGTAATATCCTAATGTCAATTGTGACATTATATTTTATAGACTTATCGCTGTTGATATACTACGTGCAATACTTTAAAATTGTATTGATTATCATTCTAACCTATAATCGCTATTAATAACAATTAAGTAGAATATCACATTATAATTCATGCAATATATCGTCCACAAACACAAAAGTAATAGATTTCCACTCACCTATTTCGGTTGATGAACTTGAGATTTATTCCATGAATAAATATCCACAGTGTAGATTTACAGCATATATGGAGAACTATAATGTGCGTGGGATTACTTTGTTTTCCTTGCCACCATTATTCTACCAATGACGGTTTATAGGGTCCAGAGATCAATTTAATTCCAAGTTTGTTGTATCTCACTGTCTCTCCACACACGCACTATGTAAAACGTATTCTAAGCTGTTTGGGGCAAATATCTCTATAAATATAATCATGATAACCTGCGAGAGGATGTTATAATTGATAAGCGTTCGCTCGGTATACCATGCGCGAGCTTATTAAGTTTCCGTGTTTGCTTTATCTCTCTTTGAAATCAAAGTGCTCGCGATGTCCCTAAATTTATCGATCATGGTGTTTTTTTTAAATATTACAAAAAGAGGTGAATTGAATAGATTTCATGGGGATTTACTAATAATAATCATATAAAAAATAAAAAAACAGCGGCCAAAGGTTGGGGGAGGGGGAAAATGATAAAAAAATACGATATATATCAATAAAACGAAATACAGTTCTTCTTTCTAAGATATGTAATATTTCAAAAATTTGGTTTACAAAAAAAAAATGAATAAATAAAAAAATAATAAATTAATGTGAATCGTAGGGAAGTAAGATTTTAATAATTATTGATATAAACGATGTATTCTTAGTTTTGAAAGCCTTTCGTTTCATTGTTTTTAAATGTCGATGATAAAATAGGCATATACGGCTTCATGTTTTCTAATAGGACCTATTCTTATACTACAAAGGCAGTAGCATTACGTGTAAAAAAAAACCCTATATTTATTGTTTTTTTATTATCATACGTATCGATATTTCACTGGTGTTTCAAAGCTCAAAGATACACTTGTTTTTAAATTTTATCGAATTGTAAGAGGAGTTATATCCCTTAAAACGTATACATTAAATGATAATTTAGCGATTACTGTCATGGGGTACGTTGGCTTTTTGATTTGTTTACTAAATATATTCAAATTATTGTTCAGCAAAGATCGTTCTTGATGACTAGAATTTTGCCTATAGGACATAATTTCATACATAGCAACTATGCAAGCTGGGTTCCATTTATTATTGTAGAGTCATTCATTAATAACTAGTTAACTGAATACCCCGTTATACATGTATGTCTCCAGAAAAGAAAAATCAGTAAATTTGAATAGGCCAACACTACGTAAACAACTCTTTCGGCACCCTAACAACATTGTATTCTGCCCTCATTTGACCTAAAGGAAACATCTGCCATCTGATATTAATCGAATATAAGCCGGAGACCATTTTAAACCAGAGGAAGTTTGGATGATAAGATACGTTGAGCTTCTTAGCTTACAAAGGACCGATATCACACGTATTGTATATCAAAATGTAATAGGTGTTTGTAAAAGTATCGGTTCATTTCTTTTTCTTCAAAAGAATATAATGAATATACTCTTTGACAGGAACGTTATAAACGTTTGTCAAAGTAGGCCAGTATTGTTTTAATTCTATCAATGCATAAGGGAAGATAAATACTCCACGTTTCTGAACATTGTGTAGGTTTAGCCTAATTTGTACCCTCTGTAATATAAATAAGATAGTAGCGGATCTAGGATTTCATGAGAGCGGGGGGGGGGGGCGGGCCCAAATTGAAATAGGCGATTTTAGTTGATATCCTTATATTAATTATAATTAATTAAATAATGATATCGACGGGTATTTAATTGCTTTATGAGCAGTGTTGTTAAATATTCTTTTTTTTTTAAAGTTTTCTTTTCATAAAAGCCAGAAAATCATAGGCATAAAGCTATATCTAAAATTGTATTTCCATCATGCTCATAAGTAGGTACTCCCTTTTAAGAGATTGCAGTCCCACATGCATGCCTCTCAGTTGTCAATGCATAAATCGTGACCCTTTGCATTGAGCTCAATGCATTACAGAACAATAGATTTTTCTGTTAATATTACCATTTTCAAGCTTTTCTCCTCAAAGAGGAAAACTTTGCACTAATAAATTGGGGGATAAAACTCAATTACCATAAAAAACAAGTACATTATTACACTATAAAAAAAGAAAAGAGAAACATGGAGATCAAAAATTCTACACAAATTTGAACTTAAAATTTATACCTGTTTTGCCTATTTTTCACAAATTTAGAATTAACTTATGTTTTAAGTAAGATTTTCAAAATTATTTTCAGCCATGATTTGAGACTGTTTGGTCATTTTTTAATTTTTATGTGGGAGTAGGCTACCTAATAATAATAATAATAATAATACTCAGCATTTTTATAGCGCCTTTTCTTTAAAAAAGATACAAAGCGCTTTTATACATAAATATACATATAACAATAGAAAGAATAGGAATCATACAATAAGGGAGTTTACAGATACAATCTGCGCATGCGCGAGTCTCCGATATCCACTTTCGGGGTCAGGCCAAATGTACATAAAATGCGGCGACCGTACAGTCAACCCATGAGTCAACCAACGAACGACATATCTACTAATTTTTATCAGACAAAAATCTAGCTGTATTTTTCTTTTTGTCGGTTTTTTTCCTTCTCGTTTGCCATGTTGAATAATATGATGAGACATTTTCATGACTTTAATTAACGTTTTCCTCCCAGAAAGTTGCAAAAACACCGACTTTGTACTAATGCACACCGGTCCGAATATCGAGATTTCAAGCCCCGTTGGTTTCGGCGAACTCGATGCCGCTTTGCCGTACGCGAGTTGGTAACTTACAAATTTCGCTTTCAGTTGAGAAAAGAGACTTAAATAAACATGGTATCCAAATAAAGATAGGAATAAGTATACATTGTCTATCTCATCAATAGACAAGTGCGATTCTCCATCCATATTTTCACAATATGAGCGAAAAAAAGCATGAAAACTAAATGTAAATCAAAAGGTATCATAGACTTCACACGTAAGAATTCCTGATATAGAGGAGACCACGTACATGTGACCCCTGACCCAATGACGTCACAGAGCTCCTAACGGTAACTGTAAACTCCCTTATACAAATAATAAGCATTATCTATTGGCATGATTGGCAATAATGTTGGTAAGCGGGCATTAACGGAAAAGGTGGGTTTTGAGGTATTTCTTAAAAGTGTTGAGAGATTCTGCATTTTTTACGAAGTTGGGTAAACTGTTCCTATCATAACGATCCTAATTCAATATCACGGGTATTCCTCTTAGTATTATTTGGAATTGCTCATGATTATCCGACAGAGATATCGGAGTAATCTTTTTTGTGTTGTTAGAGAATACAAAATTATGAGAATTAACAAAATGATATCGGGTATCCCCATTTTCATATACATGTATATAAAATGTTTTTTTTTTTTTTTTTTTTTTTAATTTCTTCTTATTATTATTAAGTTTCACTCTTTGTGAATCAAAAATTTATGAAATAATGTGTGAATTAATTTTCCCATATAAAGTGGCTTAAAAAAAAATCGAAACATGTCATAAACCATGAATACGTGAAATATGTTTGGTGTTATTATTATTTATTTTTTTAATATTTTTTTTTTACAGAAGGGGAGAACTATTTTGTATCATATAAAACAAACACTAATAATGATTAGTCCGAGACCAGGATTGATGGTATATCAGGCAATACATTTATTAATGATTCATTATAGAGAGAACTATTGGACATATAAACATAATTTTAGTGATTTATGTTTACTGAGTGTGTTCTTCTTCCCGACCAACATAAAAACACTCATCCTTCTAAGATAAAAGTGCATTAAGAAAAAATGGTACAAGTCGGGAAAAAATAATTTAGTGTATGTCTACAAAATCAAAGCCAAACGATTTTTATTGGTCATATAATTTATATTGTTTAGTTTACTTTTGTGAAACAAATTAGTAATGGCCATTGTTCGTATCACTGCCTCGTTTCAAGATCTTCTGCACCAAATGTGTATATACCAAAAAACTGCACATTTTTTCCTGCTTCAAGGAAATACCAACGGCTTACAATTTGTGATTAATCTCCATACTGTATAATAAGAAAGTCCCACTTGTACCATTTTATTTGATACAGACTGTATTTCATTATTGTTAGTATAAATGACAGAAACATTTTATTCTTTTACAGGATATGTCATATTTGTTCAATCATATGTAAACTAAAACAACTTTTCTAAAATATCACCAGATTATATAAAAGTTTCATATTCATACTCGCAAACCTCGTTGAGTTTTTGAAAAATTGCAAGTATTACTCGCAACTATTATATTCTTTCAATCCATTTCTCCCAAACCTCAAGGTTTGTTTTATACATCAGTCATCATTGGTAGCAAATTGTAGGGCCCTCTCCTAAACAAACAAATTTCATGATAATCAAAATTCGAAAATATGACTAACTACATGATAACTCATGATAACATGATGATGACTACGCATGCACTGTATGACTTTAGATACCATTACCAGCTAATCCAGATACAAGTGTTTTTTTTTTTTATGAAGGCTAAAGTTTGAGAGCAAATAAGTCATTCTAAAAATCCATAGCTCATAATCAAAACATATAAGTCATGTCATTTTATATCATAAATGTTAAAAAATTCAAATGCAGTTGGATAAGTAATATTGTAGAAGCACTCGTTTCAAATATATTCGCAACGCAAGACCAACTCCAAACCCAATGTAAACCGACCTCTTATGCAGCAGTCACATGTACACAACGCAATACCAGCGCAGTGAAATTGCCGACAACGCGGACACAGAACGTATACATCGGCAACACACGTTAAAATACGCAATGTATGCACTACTTTGGCTAAGCCCGCTCGAAGCATGAGCAACGCACGTACAGCGTACAGCGTTGGCCATGTGTCGTACATGTGACTGCGCCATTACTAGTAGTATACCGTGTGCAATAAGTACTGTCGCCCCTTACATAGCATGTACAAAAATGCAGTATAAATCATCATTTGACTAAATTTTATTGGTATAAATACAATATTTTAACTTATAATATATCAGTTAACATAGATATTAACTTACATAGCAATTTAACGGAAATAATTCCCCCCTGTGTGTCGATGACGCTGGACCCACGATCTCGCCAATTTGTCTAAGGTTGACCCAGTGACATCGGCCTAACTGATCGATGCTTATTCTTCACCCCATCTCTCCGGACCTTGCAACAGTGTTAAACCCTTCTTTTCAACCTGCCAGGCCAAGCAGACTTGCTATCTCCTTGTTCGTTTCCCTTCTTTTCTCCAAGTTTTAGCTAATTTCCTTTCGCTCTCACAACTTTCCTTCTTCCTCTTTTTGTAATTGTCCACCATTTTTCAATGTCCGTAAGGAGGTTTGAAATCTCTAAATTCATGCATGAATGTTCAAACCAGCATTGCTCTGCTTAGACATATCACACAAAGTTCATCTATACATCATTCAAAAGGTAATTTCAACACATAAGTTGGCATATTTGTTTGGAAGCTGAAATCATGACTCCCCTAAGTACTAAATTCAATACAAGCATGATGTAGGGGGTAAAAATACTTATTGCACACGGTATAGTTCTCGGATTATGAATGACATGGGCATGGTTTTTACAGGTTCATGTCGTGCACCTTTCATCGGGAAGTCCTCATGCCAGTGATTCCTTGCAGTTCATACTGTCATTATACTGCCACATTGCTTATGAATGCCCGAAAATTTCAAAAGAGCGTTGCAATGATTTCCTGCAAATCTGACACAAACCAGACTAGAGAGATGCACAAACGGCACATGACAAGAGGGAGGAGACAGAATCGTGGTAGAATGAAAGGGATTTAGAGATAAATGAGAAATGAAAACAATATGTAGAAAATGAAAGAGAGCCCGAGTCATAGAAAGGAACTTTTCTTTGTTCGTTCACCTACTGTATACGTTCAGAGATAATAAACTTCGGATTAACGTGATTAAGAATAGTGAAGTAGTTCTAGTCTAAGTTTAAATATAAAGAGAGACAGGATGCGCCCTTAGCAGGAACTATATGCAGTCCTAATAAAATGGACAATTAATGCAGTGGTACAATCAGATTGGGGCGCCATATATTTATTTGACTACTGATTACTGCACACTGAAAAAAAAATGTATAGGCGATATGTATAAACGGAAGAAATGAAGAAAGAAAAGTCTTTCGCTATGCATATATATATATATATATATATATATATATATATATATATATATATATAAGTGTAAGAGAAATACACATACAACAGCCAATGGGCAACCCTTTTTTATTTAAATTTGGAAAGAAATGGGTGAAGAGAATAATAGTTGACGTAGCTCAAATCAAAGTACACCAGAGCTTTTTTTTTTTTTTTTTTTTTTTTGGATAATTTTTGGATAATCATTGATCAAAAACTCATCTACCCCTGACATAGGAAACTATTGGTGAGGTTGAGAATCTGTTTATCTGACGGTCAATCGGATCGGGTCCACCGTAGCCACTAACCCGTCTCTGTGGTCTAGTGGTTAAGGCACCGGCGTTTAAAGCTGGAGTCCGGGTTCGATTCCCGGCCGAGACATTTTTTCGATCTCACTAAAAATTATCCAAAAAGGGAGGATAGCTCTGGGATCTTTGATTTGAGCAACGTCAACTATTATTCTGTTCACCCATTTCTTTCAATATAAACAGCTAACAAAAAGTTCCGCAAATCGAATTTGGGCCATTATAACTTTTCAGGTATGCTTTAGTCACACTATTGGAAAGATAATTTATCCCCCTTTTTATTGATATCACATTTGTCATGATTGTGTCATGTTTCAATGCACAGAATGTCAGAATATCAGACAATGTCAGACAAAGTAAAAAGTCAAATCTTGTAAAATGCAGTTTTACTGATCAAATTGAAGTCAAAAACTTGACATTAGGCCCTGATAATTTTTTGGGTATTTTATCATCTTATTGAATTTTATACCATTGTCAAGTTCATTTATTATTCTATTGAATGATACCCTAATTGTAACAATAGTATTGATCTTGTATGCACAGAACATATGAATGTTAGGACAAGTCAGAAGTCAAATGTTGCAAATTGAATGCCTACTGTGACTATTGTTGCCTATTGGGAGATATTAAATTTGAGCAATAACAATGCATTTCGCAACTTTTCACTTTTTACTTTGCATTATATTCATGAATTATGTGCATTCAAACGTGATGTTACCATTGCAAAAAGGATATCAATAAAAAGAAGAATAAATAAACTTTTCAATACTACAAACATTGATAATGATTAATACCTACATTAAATGTATCAAGGTTCAAAGTTGTGTTACAGAACATTTAAACTGAACATAATCTTTTACTTTGCCTTGCATTCAGGTGGTACTCAGCGGTTCTGTGGACCCAGGCATTACATCACCATGAAAAATTAGGTATCAATAAAAATTAAAAAAAAAAACCGAATAAATGAACTTGACAATGGTATAAAAATCAATAAAAATGATAAAATACCCCAAAAGTTATCAAGGTCAAAATTAGAGTTGCGGAACTTCGATGTGATCAATAAAAGTGCATTTTACAACATTTGACATTTTACTTTTCTCTATATTCTGAGAATCTGTGCATTGAAGCATGACACAATCATTACAAATAATTATGCTATCAATCAATAAAAAGGGGGATAAATTATCTTTCCAATAGTATGAACATCAGGAATAACTAAAGCGTACCTAAAAAGTTATCATGGCCCAAAGTCGATTTCCGGAACTTTTTGTTAGGGGTATATATATATATATATATATATATATATATATATATATACATATTTTTATGCCTAGATAATAAAATGGCACTTTATTAATAATTGTATGTAGTCTATACAATTACACACGACATCAACTAGCTATAGTAAACAAGTCATCATGACGACCAAGACAATTTTAATACAAAAAGGACGACAAGTTGATAACTTCGAAATAAAGAATTGGAATAAGCATCTACCTCCAGTCAGTGAATTACATATATACATATTTACTCCTACTAGGCAAGTATAAGGAACTATGAGATATATCATCAGTAATGAGAGACATGATGAAGGAAAAGACTAATCATGGACCTAAATTGACACTTAATCAGGACATTGTTCCCAAAGGGTCTACTCCGGAACATGTTCTGTTCTTTCATATGTTTGGTACCTTACGTTATCTTTATACTTAGATTTCGTTCCACTTGGGGAAAATATGACAAATGCAAGACTTTGAATCTTTCTGGTATGCTGAGTTGATCCTGAGTATCTGGTCTTTAAATCTTCAGGCTGGTGTTACCTCTGAACGAGAAAAAAAAAACAACAAAGAACGACACAGGTAGATTCAGGTTAGCACTATGAAACATGTTGAAACATAAGTGAAATGCGCTAAAATTGATGTTTTATCTTGTACCATACACTTCAAATAGTACGCCCTGTACATTACAATATTCATATTTAAAACAAGAGATATTTGACGTGAAGCCAAACCAACACTCTGATATCAATGATCAAAAGAGTACACAGCTTTTCCACATATCACAATCCTCTATATACATTCATTTATCTGCTGCTCTCTATTTATTTAACTTTTCTACCTAACTAAAAGACTTAAATAATACCGAAGAAAATATACGATGCCTATTCAGTTGAAAAAAATAATACATTGTCCAATGAACATAGTTCTCTTTTGGAAGCTTTATTTTGCAGCAACTCATGAGTGATGGCGGTACAAAGAAGGCAGGGTCTTATAACCACTCACCTAGTTGGAATGTTGCCCGAATGGTTTGCTCCGGCTCAAATTCACTACTGACCCTTGCCTCACATGAGTATGTTCCCGAAAAAAGCTCCTCTATAGCATCAAAGTGAAAGACTAATCCACTAGGTAGGATGCGTACTCCTTGCACAAGCTGATTAACTATCAAAAGGACATTAAAGCTCGTTAGTTTATGTTAGCCTTAATCATGTTAATGTCACGCCCTGTCACGACCTGTAACGTTGCAGCGACGCATTATGTCACACCAACACACAATGTCTCAGCAAGTGACATTATGCGTTGGCCCTCCAACGCATAATGTAACGGGTGACAAATAATGTCCCAATATATTCTTACCCATGTCCTGACGCATAATGTCGCCTCGGAGAAACAAACATGCACTCGGAATAATTTACTATCTGTCGTACATAATTATAATCCAGTATATCGCGCAATAGAGCGTACACTATTTATATTATATCCCTAACCCCTCAAAGTACACATTCCCCTTGCCAAGTAATAATGTACTAGCCATAGGCTTCGGAAGATTTTTAGGATTGGGGGGGGCGGGGCCATTTTCACCAACTATTTTTGAATTTTTTTTTACCCCCCCCCCTTAAACACACGTTGTCGGAGTTTTTTTTAATATTCCTACTTATCAAAATTCGATGATTATTATTAAATAAATAAATAAAAAATTCTTGGATGTGTTGAAAACTTTGATATATCAAACTAAAAACAGTGCGTTTTTTTTTTTTTTGTTTTTTTTTTGTGCTAGAACATAACAAAGATACTTATCTCATCAGACGATGCGAGCGCGAAGCGCGAGCCGATTTTTTTTTTCATATATCAACCTGAAAAAAGTGTATTTTAAGCGTTTTTTTTTCGCTATGCTTATAAAGAACCTATTTATCTCATGAAACAATTAATGCGAGCGCGAAGCGCGAGCTGAAGATTTTTGATATATCACCCTGAAAACAGTGCATTTTAAGCGTCTTTTCGCTATGTTTACACAGAAGATATTTGTCTAATTAAACAATTCAAGCGCGAAGCGCAAGCTGAAAATTTTTGATATAGCAACCTAAAAAGCGTGCATTCTAAGTGCTTTATGTGCCATGGCTATAAAGGAGATATTTATTTCGTTAAACAATGCGAGCGCGAAGCGCGAGCTGAAATTTTTTAATATTTTAACCTGAAAACAGTGCATTCAAATTTAAGCGTTTTTTTCGCTATGTTTACAAAGAAGATATTCATCTCATTAAACAATGCGAGCGCGAACCGCGAGCCAAAAAATTTTGATATAGTAACCTGAAAAGTGTGCATTCTAAGCGCTTTTTGTGCTATGGTTATAAAGCAGATATTTATCTCGAACAATACGAGCGCGAAGCGCGAGCTGAAAAATTTTAATATATCAACCAACCTGAAAACTGCATTTTAAGCGCTTTTTCGCTATGTTTACAAATAAGATATCTATCTCATTAAACAATGCGAGCGCGAAGCGCGAGCTGAAATTTTTTGATACATCACCCTGAAAAGTGTACATTCTAAGCGCTTTTTGTGTTATGGTTATAAAGGAGATATTTATCTCATTAAACAATGCAAGCGCGAAGCGCGAGCTGAAAATTTTTGATATATCAACCTGTTAAGTGTACATTTTAAGCGCCTTTTCGCTATGTTTACAAAGAAGATATCTATCTCATTAAACAATGCGAGCGCGAAGCGCGAGCTGAAATCTTTTGACTTAGCACCCTGAAAAGTGTACATTCTAAGCGCTTTTTGTGCTATGGTTATAAAGAGATATTTATCTCATTAAACAATGCAAGCGCGAAGCGCCAGCTGAAAATTTTTGGTATATCAACCTGAAAAGTGTACATTTTAAGCGTTTTTTTTTCGCTATGCTTATATAGAAGATATTAATCTCATTAAACAATGCGAGCGCGAAGCGCGAGCTGAAA
The DNA here is from genome assembly GCA_940671915.1 of Paracentrotus lividus. Lineage (NCBI taxonomy): Eukaryota > Metazoa > Echinodermata > Echinoidea > Camarodonta > Echinidae > Paracentrotus > Paracentrotus lividus. The sequence goes on along the minus strand of CALNVZ010002100.1, from coordinate 64,073,580 downwards.
ATTTTTGATATATCAACCTGAAAAGTGTGCATTCTAAGCGGTTTTTGTTAAAATAACTGAAAGACATCCGAGTTTTAAAAAAAATTATAAAAGAGAACTCTGATACATGAGCGTTTAAAAAAAAAATGGGAGCAGAGAGGGAGCTCAATGATATCGACCCACCCAAAACCACTTGGGGAGGGAGGGGGGCTAATTGTTTGAGCCCCAGCCAATATATAAAGGAACCCCTTGTCATTATGAAACAAAAAATCAAACAGAAAGACATGCGATCCGATCCGGCGAGCGAGCAGAAATGAATTCAAAATTTTGTCAAGAGAAATTCGATATATGAGCATTTCAAAACAAATAATGAGCAGAAAGGGGGGCTCAAACATATCGAAGCCCCTCTCAAACATGGGGGGAGGGGGGCTCAATGGCTGAGCTCCAATCTAGAAAGTAGTTCCTATGTTCCTTTAAAAAAAAAAAAAAAATGATATGTGAGCGCGCAGCGCGAGCTAAAAATTTTGACAATAGAGACCTGAAATATAAACTTTTTATATAAAAAGATTGGTGGGGAGCCCAATGAAATCCTCAGTAAGATTAGGGGAAGGCTTAATGATGTCTGAGTCCCCTCCACAAATAAAAACGAAACAATGATGATACAATCTTGGGGTTCAATATTATCTGAGTCAAATAAGATTATATTATAAGGCGATCGCCGATATCTGTACGGCATCAAAAATATTGGGGGGCTCAACGATATCTGAGCCCCCCCCCCCGGTCGAAGCCCATGCAAGCTAGCATAGATCATTATTACAATCGTGCTACCTGGACACTTTCTCACACAAAAACCTTGGTATTTTTGCACTGTTGGAGCAAGGTCAACACTCTCATGAGACTCCAATACACAAATACATAAAATCATGGATAATGAAGATAAACTTTGCTTTAGCTTTAAAAGCCACTCAATTAGTCAAGATAATGCATAAATGCCATAGATCGTTGTGTCGACATAAAGTAGTTTGTTACCTGGTTGATCTCCAATGAACCACTTGACAGACACATCACTTCTGTTCGGTACACACTCCAGCTCTACCTCGCTTCCCTCTGCAACAGTTATGTGACTCGGCGATCGCATTGTAAAGGCTAGCATGTCGTTGCTCAGACTCTCGTTGAATCGTTTTCCTACGTTCGGTGAATACGCGACTGTTGCTTCTTTAGATCGTATCCAGTCAAGGAAGTTAGAGACGCGGGTATAGAACCCATATTCCCCTTTCGCTGCACATCCGATTCCCCAACTGACAATTCCCAGTTGATACCAGCGCCCATCATCAAAACGAACGGCCAGTGGACCCCGCTGTCACCACTACAGCGTCCTGCCCTGCGGTATGGTATCCAGCACAGAACATGCTAGCAGTAAATACATGTTTATTTTCATCATTCTCATCTTCAATGCTTTTTTTGACAAGTCTGCCGATCAACGAAAGGTACTTCCACTCTTTTGAGAAACCTACTTACGGGCCCTTTGAAGGATAATCTCCCCCATCCATTGACGCGCCCAAGAATATCCCTCCCGACGAGCCGACGGGATAAACCACTAGGAGCTAAAATATGGACGAATGTAGTCAGTGAAGTCCCTCAGTGGCGGTTCAATGCGAATCAAGGCGATGTCGTTGTCGTAATTAGTATGGTTATTTCCTCATGCACGATTATCTCTGCTAGTTTTCGTCGCGTCTCAGATTCCTCCTCCTCCGACGTATCATATTGCCCGAAGACGAGACTCATCTCTCCAATAGGGATTGGATTCGAGTTCTTTCTATGAACATACAGTGCGCAGCCGTCAGAACCCAACTCTGGTCTAGAAGCGTTGCACCGCAGCGATGAATCACCTCACGATACTTAAACTCCCTGATTTGAACCATGAACGGCGCCGAACCATGATTCGCTATATCTCCTCCGACTATTCTATTTGTTGGATTAATATCCGAACTACTCCATTCAAACGAACCTCCATCTTTATCTGGTGGGGGAGTAGGCTGGTCGGTGTCTCGCCAGAAAGTAATCGTACCACAAGCTAGAAAGGACAAAGAGAAATATATATGATAGATAGAAATCAAGCCCGAATTCATTCAAATAGTTGATGGGTTGCTGTAAAGAGTATTCAGCTCGTTAGGATTATATGTATGGTTATAGCTTAACCTTCTTCAGTAAATGTGTCCACGTATTGAACTCTTTTCTCCACTTTCGGTAAAAGATCACGGATTCGAGCGTTCTTGAACGAAGGTAAAAAGCGACCAGAACAAATGAACACTACACCTGATGGCAAATCGGTATTGAAAAACAAGACGCTACAATAGCTGTATTGCATTCAACAGTCTTACCCGAAAACTGTATATTTAAGTTACTCCACTCTATTTAAATATATCAGCATTCTTTTAGAAAACGCTCTAATCGTGCTAATTGACAAACACTATACGAAATAAAGAAGAATACTATTGTGTTTAACGTACTGGTAGAAATGTCGAGCTGAGGAGGTTCAGAGAGATAAAGTAAGGCATCTGCACGACCCTCCAATCTACCCCAATAATCTATTACAACACAGGTGTATCTCCCTTCATCTTCCTCTGTTATGTTATGAAGCAGAAGATTCCCGTCCATCTGAACGAATAGAGCAATGAGAGAAAACTAAACATGTTTTTTTTAGCATAATTATTTAAAAAGATATTGCAACCTTTGACAATTTCCCATTTTTAAACCGACTTTGAAATTTAAAGATAGATCCTTTTTTGTTTTCATCAAGTATTTATGGAAGAGATCCATGATAACTATATCATGAAATAATACCGAGGAAAGTGGGGTATAACTGACCCCTGAGGTAATTTACTTTAAAAGTAAGCCGAAATCACAATTAAATTTAACCACTTCTTAACTTTCTCGAAAAACTTCCGTGAAATTAAATCTTGAACCTTTTCTCACCGTGGTAGGATTCTTCATAGGTTCACCATCCTTTTCCCAAGAAACACTCCACGTATCATCTTGAGGGGTACAGTTGAAGATGTGCGGATTTGTAACGTTGGGATCGATTATAACATCCTCTGGAACTATCCGGAAGTAACCCAAAGGGTTTAGTGCTGTGGATGACAAGTTTATTAAAGGACATTTTTACCATGCTGATTTAAACATAATTTCTAGGCAAAATATACGTCCAAACAAATTTAAAGAAAAATAAAAACTATCTTTAAAAAAAAAGAAAAAAAAAGGAGAAGAAAAAAAGAAAAAGAAGAAGAAGAAGAAGAAAACATTCCTGAAAACTTATCGGTTGCTCCTTTTTTTCTGTCATTTTTCTTTTGGTGGTAATTTCTAAGGGAACCAATTACCACGCAAAACCAAATTTAGTCATTTGACCATGAGTACGTGACGTCAAAAAAAAACCAAGACGAATACAGAATCAGAGGAAGACAGCGTATCACATATAGTTCTAAAATAGCTGAATGGTATTGCATATCACTAGAAATATTGAAGTACGTAATGGTAAACCTTTAATCAACAACGTCTGGAGCATTATGTAACAGAAACTTACTTATATTTGCCTCGGCTCTTAAACATTCTGTGTTTCCATCGAGAACCACACATGCGTAATGACCTTGGTGTCCTGAATCAAATCTAGGAATGATTAGTCCGTTTCCCCTGGTAACGATGATACCATCGTTATTGCCACCTTGGAAATAATTTTTAATAAAACAAAAAAATTTAATAATTTTGTATTTTACATACTCTTTATGTTAAAGGGCATAGTGCCCTGTAACATAAAGAGTTACGATCGATAGCAATTTAGAAACAATCATTCTAATTGGTTCATACGGAGATTTTCTTCATGAATTCCATGCGACACGGATTCTGATTGGTTACTATCGATTCGCAATTGATTATAAGTTTTTTATGTTAAGGGGCCCTACTTTCATATATAGAAGAATTAATGTCTTACAAAAAAATAATGTAACTACTTATAACATTTCTATAGCGCTCGATCCTATAATCAAATGGTGCCCCTCACTTGTAAGACCGCGGAAGCTGCGAGCGCGGCAACAATTTCACACAGGTAGTATGTGATATAATTAAGAAAGTATTGTGTGTTCTTTACAAAATCATTGTGCTAATTTAAGGATGAATTTATACACTGTTGGTCATAAAGGGTTTTTATCATTTGGCTCCGGCTTTAATTTTTTAAATTCTGTCCCCACTTTCCCTTTTCGAGACCCTGGCTACATCTTGAACGTTCCCCCAAACATCCACTGTGATTGATTTTTTTTAAGTTTGTCGACTCCCACACATAGACATACCCACAACGCCAATTTCTACCATTTAAAAAAAAAAACATTTTGGGAGCCCACGAAACGCTTCTGAGGTAAGAGTTGTTATTGTTCTTTAAGTTAAATCTAGGTTTAAGGTCATGTTCAAGGTTACAAACATCGGTCTCTTGTCTAGGGGACGGGTTGAAGTAAAGAGCGTGACCGGTGCAAACATGAAATATTTTCTACCTATATTGGGGAAAAAAAGGAAATAGAAAACAACCTTAAACCCTTAATTAGTATCATTTCTGCCTGCCTTCATCACTAGGTTGTAAATGGTAATTATAATTAATTTTCCATCATGATTAATGCTCTATTGAGAATCTACAATACATTTTGGAAAAGTTATAAGTTTCCATGCTGTAAAAATGAATAAATTTTTTACATGGTGTAAAATTGAATGAACGGTTTTAAATGGTAATTATAATTAATTTTTCATTATGATTTAATAATTTTTTGTCGGCCTTCGGCCATCAAGAGGTCATCATGTATCAGCTATAGGGTAAGGTCGGGGGTCAATCGACCCGCTCCCTATTTTTACTTCGCCTTTTTTTTTTCTCCTTTTTTTAGGGGGGGGGCGGGCCCGTCAGCCCCCCCCC
>CALNVZ010002100.1:64026093-64057253 GCA_940671915.1 Paracentrotus lividus | reverse complement strand
CCAACTTAAAACAGTACAGACTCAGTGTATGGCCTTACTCTGGATTAAGACTGAGTTTTACCAGGAACTAAGCCACGGACAACCTTGAAAGTAAAAAAAAAAAATGAATTTTGATCCTGTATTAGCCGATGCTGGCTAAGTGGATTATGCGTCTGTCTCATAATCGGGAGGCGTGGTTCCCCGGCGCGTCATACAAAAAAAAAAAAAAGACGTTAAAATGGATTTGCTGCTGCCGTTTGTCATTGAACAAGAAGGGATAGAGCATGTCGATCTGGCGCTGTCGGGGCTGCCGGGCTCCGGACAATAAAATTTGAGCATTTTTAATTGGCAACCAGTGCATTCCGTGAGAAGAGGGATGATGTATCACTTTCTTTGCATAGCAGGCAAGGCAGCAGCATTGATGACGCCCTTGATGGTATTTTTTAATCTTTTGTAAATTACAACAACTTTATGACCGACTTGTGATCAGTTCTTGTGTGGATTCGTAAGCACATGATTCATCGTTCGTAAAGTGGTGCTTAAGTTTAAAACGACTTGGTGAAACATCCCTGGACTTTGTTGTGCAAAAAAGTGAAAGAGACATGATAGCAGACTCTTATTAAATTCAATCGAAGAGGTGATTAATGAATGAATTGGACTTCCTGTTGCAGGCAGTGCAAGTGACTTCTTAGCGATATGTTTGTAGTGGTAAGTCACTTGACATGAGATACTTATTCAAGGACACATCATATTGCAGAGTCGGTTTGGCAAAAGTTATGCCTTCCAACCCGATAAAATGTGACCATGGCCTTAAATTTGCAACGCGTATCGAAATCTAAACTGCCCATACCCTGGAACAGACTTTTTTTATTGCCCAATGCCGTACGAATTTAATCAGCGATCTTGGTTTCAACCTCGAATGCAGACTGAATTTCCTCTTTGACTGCATTTTAGACTCACATGCATGCTTGGTTTTCGCCCCTAGACTGAGTCATGGCCCCCGAAATTTATGTACTGTGAAATAGCAGGCGCCACATACGAAATACTGGATCCATTTCCAGAGACATGACAACTATACTGATGCAAGACGCACTAGAGACCATGAATATCCGTTTGGTCTGATGTAACGTAGGTCCCACAGTTAGCGGGGTCTTAGCCAGTTCTTTGTCCACCTTGAGGACACTCTGCAGGCCCAGTCTGTCCAGTACAGAACTGGCCGAGCACTGCTACGTCGTAGGCGTGGACGTTTGCTCGAAAGCGTGGAGAAGAGTCGACCACCCCATCGAATCCGAGGTCTCAGACGCTCCAGACCAGCATCGACCAGTACAAAAACCGGTTCAGCTGAAAAAAAAAACAAACAGAAATGAGGCTACAGTTAATTTCTATGTAAAGATCATTTGAATGAAATTGATATACTTTTAACGCGAGATGTGTTACTGTAGAGTTGCATGCTGCAATTGGAATCTCATATTTCTGTAGTTTATTGTCTTTAAATGACTTATTCATATTCACTATTATTGACAACTTCGAGTAGCATAACATATTTACTTGATCAATCGAAAATACTTGCTAATTGCAGTAGAAATTTGGAAATATAATTTCATTGTAAATTTACAACAGATCCCAGGCGCGGGTCGAAGTATCAATAGAATGCAAATCTCGGGCCAAAAATTGTCTGTGGACAAAACGGCTCTATTATGTTTACGAATGGCCCTGTTTTTCATTGTATGAGATCGGTCTGCGTTCGCAACTGTATACTACATGATGCATCAAGGATCAAAGACAAAAGGTGTTGAAGCCATCATCATTATTGTCATGATTTTTGATGGGCAGCACTGCGTCACTACTCACTATGTCATCAATGGCCATCCATATTCTTACCATTATAATCAATAGTGAGTCCATTTGGCATACGAGTGAACCAGATACAATGACGATCGATCCGTTCCGTCCATGAAAGCCCGTTCAATCACTGGATTCTCCACCCAGTCTGTCCAAAACATTATCTGGGATCCGTTACACAAATATTTGTAATCAATGACAAATAGCAATGGCCAATTAAATCATTTGATGCACATTTCTTCAAAAATAGCTGACCGGTAGCCAATCAGAAATGTTCTTTTAAATTTGCATGATTGGAAACCTTGTTGTTGCGGGGCTCTGCATAAAACAATGCCAGAGCCCCCCCCCCTCCCTCTTATCCTTCGGCCGCGTGACGCCCAATTAATTTTGATTGCGCCCCCCCCACCGTTGGCGTAAATCCTGGGTTACGCCACTGTTACTGTAGCAACGAACAATCATATACATTACCCCGTCTTCCAATTCCCGCTGGAATGGATTTATTTACTATGCTTCATATCAATAAATGGATAGTCCACTCCAAGGATATATTTATTTTTGGAAGTTTTTATTTTTATTTTAATATTTTTTTACCATTGCAAGTATAGTTAACGCTGTGAAAAAATCAAACAACATAAAATAGAGATCCTATATATTTTGCAAGTCTTCTGAAAACATGTTTGATACCTTTAACTGGATGCAAACAAGAGCTCTAGGCTTGTCCAAGTCTCGAATCAGTATCTTCCGCATCGACCCGTCAAGGTGGGACACGGAGAGGTCATGAGTGCCAAAGTCTGTCCAGTACAAAAGCCTGGATATGGAGTCTACTGCAATCCCATCGGGTCTGAAAAAATAATTGCAGAAGCGGGTTTAAGGGCTGAAAGATGAGTTCGTACCATAAAACACGGTCTATTTTCAAGTTTACACAATTTGTACACCATTCAGTCGGAAGAGGTTTCTAGTATTCGACTGCGACACCTTTACTACCTTGCTACCGGCAATGCGCCATGCAAGAGGTTTCTAAATATCTACATATTGATCATTTAAACAATGATAGTCCTCCCTGTGTATAATCCTCATGACGACTTCAAAATGAGGGAGGCATGGTCGTGGACAAAGAGTCTGTTTTAATCTTTGAAATAATGCTTCCCCTATTCATCACTGACGCTTCACTGTCCACGAGATGGCTTTATATGGCATAGATTATGAAACTTACGTTGAACATGATCCCTAGCAATGATCTGGTGATCTCTTCCATCTAAAGAGGCGCGCTGAGGGATTGTGACATGAGTCCGTCCAGTACACCTTTCTATCCACTGGGTCAAAGCTCACTGCTATAGGATTTTGAATGCTGGGAAGGTAGAGGGCTTTGGTTCGAACGTGGACTGAAGGTCGACCTGGAAGATGGCACGGCGGTATGTGTCAGTGACCAGGAAGAAATTGTCTTGCACGAGGTCTATTAAAGAACAGAGAGCATGAGAGGAAACAGGTGTATAAAATGAAAGTTTGTAAAAATTGCATACATAGATTATGAAAGCATAATTGAAATAATTTGACATACCTTTCGTTTCGACATGGCCAGTATAGCTATTAAGAATACGAGCACCTTGCTATGTGTGCCTTAAGATAACAATCAACAAAATAAACCTGTACTTCTCTGCGTCCGAGCAAGGTCCGCGCCAGACACCACAAAGGTTGTGACCATGTCATTCGGGGCGGAAAACCCGCTGCCCATGGTTCCGTAAAAATGATTTTAAAATTAAAAATCCGTTCTTTACCAGCATATCACTTCATCGTGAACAGCATAAACAAGATAGAGGAAATGTTTCTTTAACTACCTGAAACACATGACTGTCCATCATCAGCTAGATAGAAGCCCAGAGTACAATACACACGAATCCTCTCGATTAGATGTGGAGCTGAGACATAGCTGGTCACATCTCCATTCTGTAACGACATGGATCTTAATACAAATATATATATATTTATATTTTTAAAGTAATTTCTTTTTATTCCAATCAATTTACATACACAATTCATAAACAAGCATATATTTATCTAAAAATGCACCACAATAGCAACAAAAGGTCAATAGAAGTAGGCTACGAGAATAGTAGCGAAGCGTCACAAGGTAACTGAATCTGATTGTTTAATGAAGAATTCTACTTTCTTTAACAAAAGGGATCAGTCTTTATTGCCATACAACACAAATACACCACACGCGCACTGATTTTTTTTTTATTATTTGTGTGTGTTGTGTGTGTGTGTGTATATTTGTTTTGTGTGTTTTTTTTTTCTGATTCTTTTTGTATGTTTTAGCGACGAATCAAAAGCGTTGCCTTTTATTTTTACTACAATTTCTTTCACGGTCTCATAAATCTTACGGTGCATGATCTTCTGCCGAGTGTCCGCGTAAGTTGTGATTCCATAAATTGGATCCGCTCGCTGAGGATACTGCAATTCTATCCGTCCAGTATGGCGGTTTGCTGCGTAGATACCTTGCCCCTCCGAGTTCTGTCCACAGAATATAATCCTGAATGAATAAAAGCATAATTATAAAACGAAAGTCCGAACTCTCCGCGACGTTTCAGCGAGGTGCACTCCTCATTATCAGGTCATAGACTGAGTGAAAATCTTCCGTCAAGGGCCAAACAGAAGCTTCCGAAACCGACATAGACCAATTCTACCGATTGGTGATGACGAATGCATCTCGCCAAAACGTCGCGGAAATTTCTTACAGTTGGTGCATATTTAGGTAAATTTCAAAGAATAAATTTCAAATTCTCAGTTTACTTTGTGACAGGATGTAACAAATGGCAAGTATCACTATATTTGAATTATGTTGATTTTGAAAAGCATTTGACGCCGAGAATAATGAGAAATGGCCTATGCGTTCCGGAAAATCTGACGAATCTTGTGAAAACTTTCTCTGATGACTTTAAACGTGCAGTGGTACACCAAGAGGAAACATCAGAATAAATACACATACACATACGCACACACACGCACACGCACCCAACCCACTAACTGTCGGGCATTGCGCGGTAAGCCCATCTTACCTTATACAGGGCAACATCAAAGAACACGGCGCCATTTTCCTGAGTATTTGTCTCTTATTATTGCCGTAATAGTCCGCTTATTGATGGTACGAGTGGCTATTTCTGCGTAGTACAACCTAAGGATGTAAGAAATTTAAACGTTATCTAATTACCTGATATTTCATTTCTGCACAATTTGTGAGACAATATATTTGGCTTTTTGTTCTCTTATTGATCATGAATAATTCAATTCTTTATGTTTAAAAAAGAAGAAAAAAAAAAAAACTTTATAAACCGCGTAAACCTCCTTTCCATAACGTCCACTAACGGTGAGGATGCTCCGAATGGACACTTGAAGGGGGTCACGATACCCTTTACCTAACAAGATTACGTGACGAGACTTTTGAACTATGATGGAGAATTTTTGCATTTCCACCGTTTTGCAAGTGTCTTTTTTTGGGGTGGGATTTGTGTTTTGGGATGTGACTTTAAGATCTAAGTTTTAGCTCTTAACAGACGATTGATTTACTTACCTCTGTTCTTCGGTATCGATAGCTAGTCCAGTTGGAAGAAAGAATGGTAGGCCGTACGGAGCCGTCATGATGACAACACGCCTGTCCATCCAAGAAGCTCGCTCTATTTGAGCAGGAGGCCCAAACTCAGTCCAGAACATGAGTCTGTTATCAAAATCAACCATGCAATGTATGTATCTCCGATTCAATAAACAGTCATATTTTAAACTGTCTAAACGCTGTTTGAGCTGTCTCAGTAAAATGTCTAACAAGTTGTTTAAACTTCCAAAAATACGAATAATATTGTAGCAAAGTCGAACCTAATGCCAATTGTTCAATACTCGAATTCGTATATATATATACTTGCTGGGATGATAGACATATTTATTGCTTGTTTTTTTTTTTTTTTTTTTTTTTTTTTAAAATAGCAATATAATATCACATAGTGGCATTTGATGAGGATTTGGCTCCATTTTGAAAATTTGAAATTAAGCCTTTACAACTTAATCAAACATTGCACCCACTTCCTCTCTGGATCAATTGCTATGCTCCTTGGCTTGATGATGTTGTCTTTGAGGAGTGTGGTTCGGTAAGACCCGTCGTACTTTGAGACCTCGATGGTACCCCTACCATGGTGTCCAGTATAGATGTTTGGTCATCCAGTCTACGGCTAAACCTATGTGTCATAACAATAATGATAGGAGAGGGGTTGGTTGTCCGGACACTTAACAAAAATAAAACCTGCTTCTTTGTCTCAGGATTAATAACTGGGTATACTACTTAGAACATCGAGGGCGAGATGATGGTGGTGGTGATCATCAGAAGAGGATAAAAAGGAAGATGTTGATGATATTGATGATTATAATGATGAGGTGATCATAATGATCATGATCCTGGCGATAATGATGGTGGTAATGTGTTTATGACAATATTAAGAAAAACACCAAACTATCACTCCAAGGCGATCAGGATATACTAGCTATCTTTACGAAGTTGAAGGGATATTCATGTCGCCATATGCAGATCGCCCAGGAAGTGATAGTTCGTCCCGTCACCTGATACCATCTGGCAACCAAAAGTTGATTATACATCTTCTACATCGGCAATTATTCATCTATAACTTAGATTGATAAATATTCAACTTGCACGAGCAACTGCAACAATAACTAAGCAACGCACACTGCGCAATAGCGCATATTCCAAATAATTAAGATAAACGCATTGTGCATGGTATAAATGGCACCGCCGTGGAAGTTCTATTATCCACATGGTACAACGCACTTTGAGCTCCGGTGAAAATGACATGTATCATTTCATGAACAGTTCACAAATTATATGGAAAGATTCTTAGTTTGTGAAAGATAATACTCTTACAATATACCTTGTACAGCCCGAACCCCACCCGTGATCACTTTTTACCGGTGCGCCGTCTCGGAGTGTCGCCATACCGATCGCCTTAATCCTGAGGTCACTATAAAACACGACCCCGTCTTCCAAATCGACGGCGATGGCCACGGCATGGAGTCGCCCCTCTAAAGCAGGATACGTTGAAGTTTGTAACCCTAGAAGGCACAAAATCGGGAAAGTTGATGGGATAGCGGCAAAGCTTGGACTGCCAGGCAACAAAGTACTGCGGTGGATCGATAGTGCCCTCTGAAACAAATATGGAAAAGGAAACACGAAATTTCAATCATCATTGTAGTTTTTTTTTTCTTAATTTACTTAATCAACCGTCTTGCAACCTAACTGTCCACTAAACAAATTAAAAAGAAATCATTATCCAAATCTATAATTCAAACCAAAAAGAGACAAGCTTCGGAAATATCATTATCTGAATCAATTTTACTTTCTTAAAGATATTTCTAAAGAAATCCTTCATGTTGCATCAGATCGGACTACTTTATGCAAAAAAAAAATGTACTAGAGTTATGCAGTTGGTAAAATTTACATCTCTTCATATTTCTGAAAAAGGGGATTGATATACAGAGAGATGGTATGAAAGAATCTTACCCTTTTCGCAAGTACGGCCATCTTCTTTTAAGAGAAACCCGTTTCCACACAGACAGGTGTATTCATTTGGACCGTTTCCAACACACATGAAGGTACAAGGGTTGCTGCTACATGGTGCTATTAGGGGAAATGTATTATTCAGAATTTACAGATGAAAACTGATCATATTCTTTAAATCAAAAAGTTGTTTTTTTTTTTTTTTTTTTTTTTAATGCAATCGACATGCAAGGTAGTCCATGGCTACTGAAACCGATTACATCAAAATCTCTTCTATTCTACCTTGAAAGTTAAAGATTCATCTTTCTAAAGATGAATTTATTTTGAAAGTAATCGATCTTCAACTGCATGTATATTACGAAATGATAATTCATGTACATGTGAAACAAATGAATTGTTTAGGTTTTGGGGGAAATGGTGGCAAATATTCTCTGCCCTAACATAATTTCAAAAGGAAAATGACTGCAATGTATCACTTCTTATTTTTATGTTTAAGTTTCGAACCTAAATTTAGAGGCAGGACCTTTCTTGAGATTTGAGATTCTCTCTGATTCAAATTGAATCTGTATCGTTTTGTTTTGCCATTAAAGCAATAAAAGGCTCATAAACAAACTTATCGTCGAGTAATTTTGTACATGATATGTATCGGCTTTTTTAAAGAAACATCAATACCAATTTAATATGAAATTTGTTCGTGTCGATGGCAAGTCGCCTAAGCAATCGCAAATTTAGTACCATGTCCATTCTTTATGCATGGGCCATCAAATCACCATCATCAAATTATGGACACAATATAGATCAATTCTGATCAATCACAACCTTGCTTTCAATAAGGCCAGAATGAGAAATAATTTTAAAATGACACCCCTGCCCAACTAAAAACAGCCACCAACAACATCTTAAACATACTTACAGTACTCTTGAGGTTGTACATCCGGTGCATAGGTCACGATACTGTATGGTGTGTATTGGAGGTTTATATTTAACAGTCCTTGACCACTCTCTTTAAATACTATTACTAGTTCTTTAACCTCCTTGGCCGTTATGTAGACGTAGTTCTGAAAGAAAGATAAAATAAAGTCATGTCGAAACATTTTTTAATATGTTTGCTGATTACGATATGTTTATGTTATGTCTGTTCTTTATTGGATGGAATTATGTTTAATGCTCTGCTGTTGTTGTAGCTCAATTTACTCGAAACATTTTATTATTCTTTTTATTTTTATTATTATTATTATTTTATTAATTTTTTTTTTTTTTTTTTTTTTTTTTTTTTTTTTTTTTTTTTTTTTTTTTTTTTTTTTGCTTTGAATTACTTTTTTCTTTCTCGTTTCAAAGTTTTTGCTACATATCTTTAATCTTAGCATTAAATATAGACAAGTTTTCCATAAAGTACGGTAAACTTCTGCTAAACATGAACATGAATCAAATTTCTTATCTTCTAAGAACTTAATTCTGAAAGTTTTTTTTTATTATTATCATTAAATCAAACTTTCATTACTAAATACTACTATTCAAAACGAGACATGTTCGAGTTGTCACAACATGTATTTTGTTGATCTATTAATGCATCTGTTTCAGAATGATTGCAAGACTATTCTCGTTACCCCTGAGATTGTCAAGTCAAAAAATCCTTGATCAAGAGGAGTTTGCATCAAGGTTCTGCGATGAGCACCTTCGAGATCACAAACTTCCACACGGTTAGAAGACGGGTCGGCATCAATCCAGTACACCCTGATGGGATAATAAAATAAGAAAGAAATTAATCTTGTGCCATCTGTCTATGTAATGTCACTGTCACAACCTAATGTTTTCCCAGCTGGAAGGAACACAGTGTCCCACAGTGTGCTCACATAGTCGTCTCTGTGTGCCCATCTCCTAAGTGTTGTTTACCACAGGGTGCTCACGTAGCAATTCTCGATTTCATAGCGTAAATTTAGAGTGATTAACAGTGTGGAACACAATGTGCTTCACACTGTGGTCCACACTGTGTTCTTTCCAGCAGAGTTGTTCAACAGCTTGCCTCTGGCGGTGACAACTCTTGCCTTTTGAGTTGCGTTTCCCCATGACTCCAGCAAGAGTCCAACCAACTTGCTCCTGTTTTCCCGAAAGACAAGAGAACATGACCAACCATCCCTCCGAAACAAGACATTTGCTTTAAAGTCGATTCAAGACCAATTTGACAATGGCGTTAACCTATTATCTTTTGATAAGACAACGTAATCAAATTATAAGAGAATGTAGGGTCTTCAAATTGTTTGCAAATCCACCAGATACACTAGCCCTGAAAATGTATACACGTGACGGTATTTAAATGTTTGACTACGGCTTCCAGTCAATTATCACATTATTAACATGGTTGGTTGGGATTGACCAGTGACATGGTTGGTTGTTTGGGCTGGATATACACTAAAAACCTAAACGGGTAGACCGACTCGCTTTAAAGCTAGTCGTAGTGATGCCCAGACTGACTAGCTTTAAAGCTAGTAGGTCACGACGGACTAGCTTAAAAGCTAGTCCGTCAAGTTAGTCCGTTACGACGGAGTAGTTTTAAAGCTAGTCCGTCGTGACCATGGTGACCGACTAGTTTGACGGACTAGCATTAAAGCTAGTCGTAGTGATGCCCAGACTGACGAGCTTTTGAGCAGGACTACCTTTACAGCTAGTCCGTCAAGGTGTAAAAACTAGTCAGTCGCGATCGATGGTTTTGCTTCTGTCTTGACCGACTAGCATGACAGATAAGCTTAATATGGCTTCAGGCTTGTCAGAGACGTCAAATCTGAAATTTTATAAGACAGTTCATCCAGATACAATTAATCTAAAAGAAAAGTGACACATAAATTTATAATTAGATTTAGAATTCAATTTTCATAATTTAATGAGATTGTTATTATCATTTTAAAGCACACACATTTATTCATTAATTTGGCAAGACAAAATTTGTTTTGCGTGTTATACAACATTAATTTATGTGCAAATAATTGGCTAACGATGTTCATGAAATTAACCATAACTTAATTAGGAATAAAACGAGTACTCATATGAAGGAAACCGTCACCATGATCAAAATCTACTATTCTACACGGCGGGACTGTTACACGGTGTATATCGAATCTGCATCTTTTCGGTTTACACGTAAAATCGAATTCGCAATCAGATAATGCACATAATACAGTGCGTCCCAAAAAGAACTATACACTTTTGAAATGGCTACCAAATAAAGATAATAAGATTCTGTGGTAAAATGCCAATATGTATATAAATCTCATATCCTCAACTATCATTATGACACCAAAAATTCCGAAATAACGCATGCTTCAATGAGTAATGCCCACTTTTGTAAAGGACACAAAATTACCCTGCGCAGGAATTCACTATTCATTTTGCACCTGGTTATGGAACACCATGAAGGAGTCAAAATTAATAATGGAATAAATCAGCAAACAGAGTAAAAATAAACCAAAGTTAGAAAAAACAATCAATATTATGCAAAAAATGTAATTTTTTACTGTTTTGTTTTCATATCATTGATTTTTGCTTGGACTTCAATTTATTTACGTCTTTTTAGGCCGATTAATTCCATCATTAATTTTGACTCATTCATGGCGTTCCATAACCAGATGCAAAAAGAATAGTGAATTCTGCGCAGGGTAATTTTTATGTCCTTTACAAAAGTGGGTATTACTCACTGAAGCATGCGTTATTTTCGGATTTTTTTTGTATCATAATGATAGTTGAGGATATGAGCTTTATATGTTTATAAACCTTTTTCCCAATAATCATATATTCTTCTATTTGGTAGCTATTCAAAAGGTGTATAGTTCTTTTTGGGACGCACTGTAGATTATGTCCTTTGCCAATGCGCATGTTATTCAGTGGATGGACTCTACTCTTATGATTGCTGATGAATGCCCGGCTTAGCAAACACTGTGTCTGTGAATGAAAGGTGCATGGCTACGAATGCCCGGCTTAGCAACAACAGCGAATGAAAGTGGATCATTTACTGTTGTTGAATTAAATAATGAACGACATTATTGAGAATCTATAGGCCTACTCGTGCCTATAGATTACTTGTTGTTATGTAGAAATAAACTTTCAGATTATCAAGCCAAAACAATTTAATTATTTAAAAATAATCTTGATCCTGTTCGGAAACAGAATAAATGGAGTAAGTGCGTGTATTTACACGTACATAATTTACAATATGGCGATAATGGAATTGCTCTAAATAATAGACTACACAAAAGAAACAAAACACAACCAATAATTGTTGGCGTACTCACAGTACTAGTAAATATTAAAAAGGGATTTTAAGAATTTCATATCAAATTTATTGTCAAACTTTCGTTATAAATACTTTGGCAGTTTGGCTTGATAGGTACACCGTTTGCATTATCATAAATCACTACTTCAGTAACCTTGGAATAATTTTCATGAATAATTGAAAACGACATTGCAAATGTGTATGTATATCAAAAGCTAGTCCGTTAACTTTATAGGCAAACCTCGTCCGTCTATCTACTTTTAGTGAGCTCGTCCGTCAACTCGACAGACGAGTTCAAGCTTGACGGACGAGCTTTAAAGCTAGTCGTTAGGTTGAGAGATTTAGATTCAGTTATAAGCTAGTCCGTCGAGACGGACTAACATGACGGACTAGCTTTAAAATAGTCCGTCTTGGCCAACTAGCTTTAAAGCTAGTCCGTCAATTGACGGACGAGGTTTTTCAGTGTATATATATACATATATACTACCACAAAACAAAAAGAAAGTTCCCCCTATTTCAGATATCAATAATTTTTGAACCCGGAGGAATTTTAAAATCTAATTATATGTCCATGTAGGGAACTTAATAAGCTACCATAGGACCGAATTTTAGGAAAAATCATTAATTCATGCTTCAGTGATTAATGGTTGAATGCAAAAATGTCATTTTTTGAAGTTCACAAGCCTAAAATCACAACTTTGATTCAATGGAATCGGACCCATTTTCAGATTTTAAACAATTTACATGTCAGAGTGTATGCAAAACGTGTTTCCAACATACGGAAACGAAATTTGCGTCAAAATTAAGGGTAGGTGAGCATGCAGCCAAAAATTGCCCAAACTGCGATTTTCACTTCTTTGCCATGGTATAATCGATCAAATGTGAGGGAATTCCTGTTTTGGAAGTGTATGCAACCAATATCCATCCATTCTCGGTTGAATGAACCCATCAATCAACAAAAAAATAGGCCATTTTAGAATTAAAAAGAGTCATTGTAGTAATTTTATGCACTTCTAGAAAGCATCTCGATAACATTTGTTGGGTTTTATTTATATTCTTTGGGCACATGTCAATGATCCTATGGCTTTTATTCAAAAATGCATGCTTCAGTGAGCACGTAAAGCTAAAAAAGCCCTTTTCTCACGTACGGACTAAAATTCAAATTCTTACTTTGATTGAATATAACAATTCTTTTCGGGGAGTACTTTTGATTTTATTTTCATAGAAATCCCGATGTTTCACGCCTCAGTGGGCACAAGATACAAGAAAATCATGAAAATGAGAATAAAGTTTCAGGCTTCGTCACGGTTCAGTGACTTTTCGAATACGTAATTTGAGTAACGATCATGTTCTACTTACAGCCCTGTCTCGTAGTCGATTGTAATACCAGAAGGACGAACGATTGATGTTGAAACCAACTCAATGCGGCCTTTTCCTGCAAGATTACTCCTCTCTACCTTGGGCCTTGATCCAGAATCAGTCCAAAATAAGTACCTACAAAGAATTATCAGACAGCCGTTTATTTTCATGCTGGACCGTCGCCAGGATTTTACAAGAGGGCGTAATTTTTAGTTGAGATACAAAAAAAAACTTTGTTGGAGATTAATGTTGAACTATCTAATCATGCTAATGGTATTACATAGCAGGATCTAAGGGCCTGTCCCACAGGAGGCGATCGTTGTGGCGACAACCTATGCATGCTATAACCTGCCAGAATCGTGTCAGAATCGTAGGTGACTGAAGATCATATACGTATCTACGACTCTGTCTACGATAGGCTCCGACAACGACTTGCTTCCACGCAAACAATTGGCTAACAATAGCTATTATCCGATAATACAATAGCCTCGACCTTCTCGCATCTTGCGGCTCGACTTCTCTTGTCGCAGCTTAAAATCAACCAAAATATGAACTTGCGCACTGTGGCGATCCTTGCGACTGACACAGGCGATCAAGTGTTTTCTACCTGATGGCGGCCTGTCGCCTTTAGGCTCGTGATAGTCCTCTAAGTCGCGCATTATAATTTGGGTCGTGAGGGATTTTTGAAAACTTCAAAAATTAGCGGCGACTGTACAGTATCTGAATGGGAGGTCGATCCTGATTTTCGTGAATGTAGGTGGCGACAAAGGCCGTAGCGGCTTGAATTTCACTGGCCGTTCGGTTCAGCGATGCGTGCAACGTACGCTGGAGTGCGGCAACCTACAACTAGCCGCCGTTCCGCTTTGCTAAACGTGTTCTATCTGGTGACAATGGGTACTAAAAAGTACGTAGGTTGTCGCCACAACCTTTAGATTTGTGGGTGTCGTACGTACCCGCGAGCCCCCCCCCCCCTCCCCCGGCCCTTAAGTAAATTGTCCCATTATTGATCATTACTGTCACTTTCTTACTGTCGTAATGATCTGAAAATTAGAAAATTCAGATGTACTTGTAAAATGAATAAAGCAGAGTTGTTTTCTTGGATAATCTTGGCGATGCAAATTATTATGTAGAATTTAATTGCGGTTTTTATTAGTAGGCCTATTGTTTTTTATTACTATAACCATCTGGTGTCTTACCCCCTCAATGGGTGAATTGCTATGCCTGTAGGAATGTCCAAGTCCTCATCAACAATTAGGACATTGCGCGTTCCATTTGCGTTATGCATGATGATCCAATCATAGGCTGCATCAGTCCAATACACGTTTCCCGTCAACCAATCAACAGCGACTCCCATGACGCTTGATGACGTAAACGCATAATAAATGGTTGCCAAACGATTGCTACCCATTGAACCTGTACAAAACAAAAAGGAAAAGTTGTTATTCTGAACCTTTTTTGTTTTGCTGAAACATTTTCTGGCTTCACCACTGCCTTAAATAATCCACATTTGTCCCAGAATTATTTTTGTTTGCACCTTGGCACAAGACACTATTATTGAATAAAGAAGATGAAGACGTCTGCTAAAGGAACACATATCCCTATAGGTTTTAATGGATGTTAAAGTCATCGAGATGCCTTTTTAGATGTAATTGGGATAATGAATTAAAGGCAGTGTATTCCATCCCTCCCCTCTTGCTGTGAGAAGTTTGTTGTGTTTTTTTTTATATATTATTATTTGACGACACACCTTTGATCATCGATTTACGAAGACCTCCGCTCCACATGAGTTCATGGTGGCCGTAACGGGTTGCTAGAGCGGTCCAATTACCGCTTGGGGCTTGATAGTAGTATGTGGTCTGAATGGACTCCTGCACAGTTCCATCTAGGTTCATCATCTCAGTTGGATCAGCTGGGAGACTGGTCAACCGAACGTGACCCGTGGAAGGTAAATGCTCGCTCCATATCACCCGAGAACCTAGAGCGTCATCGACTTTTTCACAGAGGCAAAAAAAAAAAAAAAAAAAAAAAAAAAAATGAATTACGTGTTAATAAATAAACAGTATCCCATCACAACAGCAAGATGCATCATTAATTATCGTCATCAGAAAGTGCCGTTCCTTCGAAAGACGTTGGCGGCTACATCAGCATCACCACAACTTGCGGCCATTATCTCTTGTTCTTGTCACTTCGTAGCTCAGCTGTGTCTATTCTTTAACATCAAAGAGATTCGCTTTCTGCTTGCCTCCCTTTAACCATGTACCATTTACCATCTACAATTCCTCTAAAGAAATATTTATTTCTAAAAATCAAAATAAAATCTTACTTGATTCGTAGGACATGGAGAAACCTTGTCTGTTATCCGCCCCTGCCACTGATAGAAACTTGACTGTCACCAGCCTGCCACTGGATTCAATGGCGCCGGGTAGGTCGTCATTGAGACAGAATTGACGCAGGAGGGGTACCCCAGCGGTCCCATTCCCATCGTACATCGAAAGTGAAGCTCCACTGACAAAGATAATAATAAAGAATTTAAAACTTGTATCATACCATATTACTAGACTGCTCTTAGTCGTGGACATCTTCCCTTTAAGACATAGCCGGCGACAACATTACTATTGCTCCACTACAAAATTTAAACACTAATTGAATGATTGAAATCGGTAGCCTATACAAGAATACCCTACACTGAAACCAACCTTAAATCTAACATAAACCCTAATGCAACCCTAACGCTACTCATAGACGAAATAAAGCAAGGAGGTTTTTTTTCCAGACAGAGCTATCCTGAGTCAGTGTCTCTGGATCTATGTGCGGTCAATTTTTTTGCCAGCTTGTTTAATAATGTCCACTTCCATCTTCTCTGCTACATCTTCTCTGCTAGATGTCCGTCTCAATGGGTTGCTGTTTTGTTTAGCTCCAACAAATCCAGGTTACCGATAATATCAAGGTAGATAATCTTCTGTATCCTCATGACAACATAATTGTAGTTCTTCTCGGAACCCGATTTTACGCTACAAATAGTTGGGTACATTTATTTAACATGAAAATGTATTGTGATTCCAAAATATTAAATGAAAATGGTGATTTATTGTACCTGCAGTCGTGAAGCTTGAACTTGATTCGAATTCTCGTCTCTGAACCCGAGTGTATGATCCAAACACAGTCTGAAGGTGGATATCCTTGAGGATAGTTTGGAGACTGTATAACACCAGCTCCAGCCTCTCTGGAACCCCCACATCTCTGGCTGAGGGCGCTCGTCAATAGAAAACTGACGATTGTGCCACAAAACCAAAGTATAGCGGTTAATACGTTATTATTAGTATTATTGTTAGTACAGTTAAAATGATGACAAAGAGCGTTAGGCAAAATATATAACTTTAATTTATCATACTGGGTTTAAATAACCTGTTTTGAGTGAAGAAAAAAAACAATAAAAGTTATAAATCTTTCTTTTAATTTCATCCAGAAAACATATTTGAAAGATAACATATATCTTATAAGCATAGAATGGTCTTGATGTCTAATCATAATAACAACATCATTAGTCGTGCTTAAGTTACTAACATTATATTATTCTATTCCCAACTAAAATAAATTCAAGCATATCCAACTGATACTGAATAAAAGGAAGTGATATCAATTGTACCGGAAAAGTTGTTCCTGCTTTCTATGACAACTGGAATCGATATAACATCTGTTTAATGCATTTTCTTCTCATTACAAATTACAAAATGATGTTGATCAGCTACAATTGAATTACAAATTATTTGTCAATTAAAGCTAATTTTGGGAGAGGTTGTTTTGTTATAGCTTAATAAGATATATCTTTATCTCACTCTTTGTTCATCAACCCTCCCCCCCCTAATTGCTTATACACGTATTAAAACTCGCCTTCGTTAACTGAACTCACACAAAGGATACATTTATTTACCTCAGGAAAAAGAGGGTTCCCCACATTGATGAGCTCGCCAACATTGTGATAAAAATGTGTTGACCTGTCACCATGTACAATGAAAAATAAAAGATGGTAACAAACGTGAATACAGTCACGATAAATCAGAAAAAGAAAGTTACGATGGCAAAGAGCCAAAACAGACTTTAAATTTGTGTATTTTTATAGTTTTTTTTATGATTTCTTCGAACAGATGGGCCTATTTATTGTTGCATGATTTTATTTTTTTAAAGGAGCCAACAATTCTTCCAAAGCTGGCATCGTCCCCTAGAGTTCGCATTGCATGTCAAACACAGAAATAAACTGTCTACTTTAGTACTGATTTTTTTATTAAAATCACATCAAGCAAGCAGCTCGCAGGCTGAATATGTTCAATTTACAATTTGTTCAATTTACAATGTATATATCGGTATGTATTAGCAACAACAAAAAAAGAAAAAAAAGGAATAAAATCTCAAGTGGGAAACTAATGAGAAATAAAGTGTGATATAGTGTACTCAGGTATAGAGTTAAAGAAACAAATGTATATACTACGTATCAGGAAATCTCCCCGGAGGACAACTCCCGGGGAAACTCCCGGAGGACAGCTCCTCCGGAGGACAACTCCCCCGCAGGACAACCCCCCGCAGGACAACTACCCAGCAGGACAAGTCCCCCGGAAGCAACCATTCCGGAGAACAGATCCACATGCACTCGTTAATTTTTGTTCCATTTGCGATTTTTAATTTTTGTTTTAATTTCATTATTTTTTTAAACCGAAATAGCCATTTATGGAAATACAAAATCTTTGGCAATTTTTGTTGTTTTTTATTTCCGGCAAGGGTTTTAAGTTTGGCAGCGGTAGAGGTACACTTCTATTGGAACCGAATTTTCTCGTCAGAAGAGAGAGAGAGAGAGATATACTAACTTCAATCTTAAATAACCATAGGAAGATGATCTGATTAGATTTTAGAGTATGTAGCTCAAGGGTCAGGCTCAACCAGGATTTTTGCGGGGGTCTGAATTGAAAAAATAAACCTTGAAGGGATAATCTTTGAGCGCGAAGCGCGAGACGAAAATTTTGACTAAAAATTACTCGAAGCGGTATATTTTTACTTTTATGTTTTTTTTTTTGTTTTGTTTTTTTTGTTATTCTTTTACAAACGGTGACGATCACCTTTCTTTTAGCCCCCCCCCCCCGCCCCAAAAAAACAGATTTTCGAGCGCGAAGCTTTAAGTGGAAAATTTTATATCACACCTCTTCAATTATACAAAAATACATGTACATAATTTGATACAAGCGTTTTGTTTTGTTTTGTTTTTGCTTGTTTCAGCAAATGTTTTAGAATTATAAATGTTTTCATCGAATATTATGTTGACGGAAATACTAAAAAATTGGTTGATATGCCGAGATGTTTTAATTTCCATCTACTTCTGGAGATATTTTTATACCAACATTACGGCACGGCATGAATGCAAAGCTGTGCAAGTGCATACTTATGAACACACACCAGTCAGATATTAATATTTGGTTTGTTTTGGATAAATGTAAAACAATTGTCTGTAAAATCTTAAACCCAAGGACAATTATTGTTTTACATTATTCCTTGTAAAACTGACAAAACAAGTGGTCATGGTGTTTGAATTGATTTTTGTGAATTTCTTTTATGAAAAAATAAAAATTGTGATCCCGTTTAAACTTTTACGCCCATTCTAATTTGTTTATGGTGTGATTAATTATTAATTAAAGCTTAATTATCGTGGCTTACCCCCCCCCCTTGCTGAAGACGACTAGAGATAATAGGCCAACTCGCCCTTCGTGCTCTTTTCTACTCCTGTAGCTTCATATTTAAGTTCCCCATTTAGCATCCTTCCTTTTTTCAACATTTCTTTTATTTCTTGCATATTCATAAATTTTCCTTTTCTGAGGGTCACATTTCGTTGGAGTAGCTCTGGGTGGTTCCAATGGATGATTAGCAATTAAACAACCATTCCCATCCCCGTTTGTCATTACAGAAGGGTTACTCCATGTGAAAAGTACTGTAATAATTGTAACAGAAAGAAAAAAAAGGGGGAGGTTGGCATAAAATCAGTAGGCCTATATAAAGCATTATAAGTACGGGGAGATGTCATCCGGGGGAGTTGTCCTTGGGGGAGTTGTCCTTCGGGGAGATGTCCTGCGGGGGAGTTGTCCTCCGGGGGAGTTGTCCTCCAGGGGAGTTGTCTTCTGGGGGAGCTGTCATCCGGGGGAGATGTCCTGCAGGGGAGTTGTCCTGTAGGGGAGTTGTCCTGGGGGAAGTTGTCCCCCGTGGGAGTTGTCCCCGGGGGGAGCTGTCCGCCGGGGGACTCGTCCTTGGGGGGACCTGTCCTCCGGGGGAGATGTCCTCCGGGGGAGTTGTCCTCCGGGGGAGCTGTCCTCCGGGGGAGTTGTCCTCCGGGGAGTTGTCCTCCGGGGGAGCTGTCCTCCGGGAGTTGTCCCCGGGGGAGTTGTCCTCTGGGGGAGATGTCCTAGAACCCCATACTATTATTGCAGACATTTATAATGGTATGTGTTAAACCAATTAGTTTACTATGACAAATGGTAAAAGTTATATCAGAAAAATAACATTTAAAATAATCGAGCTTTTGCGCTTACATTGATTTGGAATTATTTGAAACATACTTTAGATGTGTGTTGGCAGAAAGAAAACACAAAACAATTCCAAATAAAAATTTGAATGTGACTTTAACATCAGTATAGGATCAATACCGTGTTAATCTTCAATCAGGTAAGTTGAGTTAAAGAAATACATAAGTATATAATATTATTGCAGACTTGTTAGAAGGTCCATGCAGCGTAAATATAATTGCAGGCTTCTACGTCACAATGGGTGATTGTTGTCATGGAATCCTTGAATGTGAATCGTTGTTGCGATATCATGCGAACGGGCTGTCACCAATTGCCTGTTAATTGTCGCGCTTTACGCCAAAATTGATTGTGTCGACACAAGTTGTCGTAGCCTAATGCTACAGTCACACAGACACTTACGTATAGTTACATCCGGTTGCGTCCAAAAATTATTTTCTTTTCTGCGGATCCCCAATGAAATGAAATGAAATGAATGAAATTATCAATATTTCTACTGCTGAGTATGACGGGTAGGCATCCGTGGGGATCCGCAGAAAAGAAAATAATTTTTGGACGCAACCGGACGTAACTATACGTAAGTGTCTGTGTGACTGTAGCATTAAGTAGATACAAAAACGTATATACGTATATGACCATCTTAATGCTACAGTCACACAGACACTTACGTATAGTTACGTCCCGATGCGTCCAAAAATTATTTTCTTTTCTGCGGATCCCCACTGATGCATACCCGTCATAGTCAGCAGTGGAAATATTGATAATTTCATTCATCCAGTAAAACAAAGAAATACATAAGAAATGATAGAATAGAAGATGAAATAATATTTGGACGCAACCGGACGTATCTATACGTAAGTGTCTGTGTGACTGTAGCATTAGTTTCTACCAGTCGGCGGACTGACGATCACAGGGTACGCGGTTCGAATCCCGTCCATTCAACTAATATCCTTTGGCAAGATATTAATCTACAATTTGCCAGACTTGACCCAAGTAAGGTAAATGGGTACCGGTAGGAAGAAATTCCTCGATGCCTAAGCGCTCTTTTTTATCAAATAAAGGGCAGCTATGGCTATAGCCGGGTAATAATAATAAGCTGCGCCACTGAATAGGCAACTAGATAGTCGGCGCATTATAAATGCTATATATTATTATTATTATTATTACCAAAAGGGATAAGGCAAGCCAATATCATATATATTGTCAAGATGAAACATTTTATTCTTCTTATTCACTCATGTATCTGTTTGGCTGGTGACGGAAAGAACCGCTCTCTATTTCACTCTGTATTTCACATTTTAATTTTCATATAGATTTTACATGTCCTTTATGTTTACAAATAATTCATTTCATCACGTGTATCCGCCAGAATTTGTATGAAGAATATACAATACATATTTAATATCAAACAATAATGCTACTGACGTAGCTATGTAAGATGATGATGTGTGATAATAATATAAATGAATATATAAAATCAAGCACTGGCGTAAATCCACTAGCGGTTTCTATTAATCAGGGGGAGATGGCGCTTTGTATTATTATGTAATATTCCCCCTGATGAATAGCATTTTTTACGGATTTACGCCAATGAAATCAAGTATTTAAAAAACTTACCTTTGCCTCGAAGAATGGAGATTTGTTTGATTCAAGTCGTACCAGTTTATTCGACCATCATGAAAAGGCGATAAAGCTTTAGCAACTCGTATACTGTGGGACAGTCTCTAAGAATAAACGTTTCGGTAATAATACCACTGCTAACGAAAAAGTAAGAAGTGTGCACGGGCTATGATATCCATTTTCTCTAAAAAGGGAACTAGAGTTCGATCGTCGTACAAGGCTTGATTATTTAATTCTATACCACTTTTACCGAAAAAAAAAAGGAACGAGGGTGGGTTTTTAATAAAGTACTTTAGGTTTTGATACCAAAAGCCTGAAAAGAGGAACTTCTGTTCAATCAGAGGAAACTGGCGTAACTGGATCCGGGTGCAAAATCCCAATATCGTTTTAAATAATACTAAAAAGTAAAGAGTTTGAAATGTGTTTGTTTCAAGTCGTTTTGATAGGTTTCTGCCTAGTGTTCCGGTTTCGGAATGCGATAGAGGAATAGTAGCGGGTCCAGGGGGCAGCAGGCGTGCGACCCCTATTCTTTTAAAACCGCTCATTGACTGAACAATGTTGAAATCTTAATGCTACAGTCACACAGACACTTACGTATAGTTACGTCCCGTTGCGTCCAAAAATTATTTTTCTTTTCTGCGGATCCCCACTGATGCCTACCCGTCATAGTCAGCAGTGGAAATATTGATAATTTCGTTCATCCAGTAAAACAAAGAAATACATAAGAAATGATAGAATAGAAGATGAAATAAGATTACAACAACACAAACGTATCTATACGTAAGTGTCTGTGTGACTGTAGCATTAGATTATAGGCTCGCGCCCCCTATTTATCCGCCGCTGAAGAAAGTAGATTTTCGAAGGTGAGTTTGCGATTGTATTTTGCTTGTTCTTCTGCTGTGAATTTACTTAAGATATTTCCATAGCATGACCCCTGACAACGTAACCATAAGTCAACCCTTATCACAACCTTGAACATTATTCAAACCCTTACCCTAATCATAGGTCTATCTTATAAGGCTCTCCTATATCGGTGTCCTCGTGTTCTCGATTATGGCAAGACCCATTTTCAGACAACATGTCGAGCGTTTTGGTGACACGTTTTCTCGTCCATTCTATTATGATCCAGCAAAACTTACATGACATATTGTTTTAGATCCCACCAGTGTAGCAGCGACGTTGAAATATCGTGCTCCATCCCCCCCCCCGACCACCACCATCCCACCACCCTACTACATCCAACACACCAGGTACGACAGGATGGTGATTTAATCTCCAACTAGAAGCAAATCCTTCCTCTTTGCGGTGGAAAATTATGCGGGGGTGTCCCTAATGATTTTGTATAATGTTATCAAAACTTAATATTGTCATGAAAAAGTTATTTTATGACTTCAATATAAATTGAATTAAATGGGTCCATCCTGGGATTTAAATGGCTTTAAAATAAGCATAACAATTAATGAAAGTTATGAGTAAAGGTTTTGATAAAATTAACTAAGGTATAAATTAAACGAAGGAATTTAATATGGGATTAAACCAAAGTCTGCAAGCCTAGGGTACATGTTCTTCTAGACCGGCATGTTTTTTCATGGATTAAACATAAAATTATGATGACATTTGATTGATATATATATAATATTACCAGACTATACTATACCTGTCCAAGGTCTGAAACTTGTTTTGAAGACGATTGCTGAAAGGTGGCTTCATTTTGTACCAGGCACAAGTTTTGCTTGAATGGATCTCTAAAGATTACTATTTCATTGAATTTATTGTTAAAACCTCTCAGATTTATAGTATAATTGTACTCCTTTTTTCTCCTTTTTTAGCCTGCAAAAAATAGTCCTCTACTCCAGAGGGCTAATTCATTTTAGACAATGGGAGACCTTGCTATTTTTCCACATTTTGTTATTTGTATGAGCGGCAGGGATACAAACACAGTGATTATTGAGACATGCAAGGACGCAAAGATTGCAGTTAGACATGTAGCAGACAGAAGCATTAAATTACTTTTTCTTCTAAAACAGACAGAAATTTTTCCTTTTTAAATAAGATATTACAAATATATCGAATATTTTTTATAAATTTTATTTCTAAGACTAAGAGATTACAGATTAGAGATCAAAGACTAAAGAGTCTCATTTTTGTTTAGATCTTTGACTGCTGATTCGAGATTTTTTTTTTTTCTTTTAAATTCAACGATCAAGTATCAAAGATTGGCAATAATATTTTTTTTACATAAAAGATTAAAAGATGGATATTGTTTAAAACTTTGATAATATTCATATAGGCCACACTTAGTATATGTTTATAATGTAGTTCACAAGCCATCCTTGCACGCCCTGAAAGCTAATAAATAGTTTAGGAAAATCTCAAAATAATCTTTCAAATTTTGAATATGCTTTAAAATATAATGAATGATTTCATGATAAAAACACTCCTACACTTGAAAATGAAATATTTAACCATTACAAATTGGCTTAATATGAGTATTACATTTTTAGATTAAAAAAAAAACATATCACAACTTTAAGGAACGGGCAAGGATGGTTTGAGAACTACCTCAATGTATCAACCGCATTAATACAATTTAGGCGCCATATCAACCTTCTGATTGGCTGTAATCAGCAGACCATAACGGAGTAGATATGTATAATAGTTAAAGTACTGGATTATTTTGAATAGAAGACAGAATGGAAAATCTTTCTTTTATAATGCCACATTCCAAAATCTCGTATTTGTGGATGAATTCCTTGTACAAGATGGCATACTTCTTATTTTCTCGTTGCTTCTCTGTCTGACCGTGGTAAATGTTCAAGGTATGTGTGTACATTTACGCTTCTATTGAATAAAATACCTGTTCCTACCACTAGTTCTCAATTTAAAGAATAATAACTATGACCTCTTAGTTGTTCATTACAAATCGTTAAATATTATTCACTAAAACATTTATTAGGTATTTCCAACGTTTAGGATATTGCAGTGGTGATATGAGCCAGATATTTATATGGCGTGGCGCTTATTTCATTTATTTTGGATATATGTTCGATTTTTGTTTGGTTTTTTTTATTAATTTTGTTGTTGTTTTAGTTTTGTATCTGTTTTTATATTAAAATAATTTTTCATTGTTTTTTTTTTTCTTTCTTTTTTTTTCATTTTGCTTCCGTGGATATGGAAGCATAATCTTCAAGAAGAGCAAGATTGGGTGATGGGACAATAGAATACTTTTTTATGAAGACAAGGAGGAGTAGCTTATATCAAATTTCTCGAATTCTTCGAAACATGCCAGAGGGGGCTAACAAATAGAGAAAAGATATCAAATGACTAAATATTTTTAGCTGTAATACCGAAAATGGGGGTTTTACAGCCAATGTATTTCATCGGGGTTTGCACATACCCTCACGAACGCAACCTCAGCTTAACTAATTTTGCCTACTTGCATAATTTTGTTTTTATTTTGTCTATAGCTTCATCAATTCGTCTTGTCGGTGGTTCATCAAGTTACGAAGGTCGAGTTGAAATATTTTTAAACGGAAAATGGGGAACTATCTGCGATGATAAATGGGGTGATGTCAATGCTGGGGTGGTGTGTCGAATCCTGGGTAAGAGTGACAGTGGAACTGCTTTTGAGAGAGCTAAATTTGGAGAAGGCAAGGGCGATATCCTCCTTGATGAGGTCATATGTAACGGAGATGAAACGGATCTTCTTGACTGTAAACATAGTCGCACAAACAACTGTGGGCACTTTGAAGACGTAGGGGTTAGATGCGACGGCGCTCCATCAAGTAAGTCAAACAATTCCCTTCCAAATACTGCCTAATCTATACGTCAGTTACATGTTGCCATTGGCAAAAAAAAAAATACATTTCTCATTTGTTACCCTGTACTTTATAGTTCCAACCCCTGACGTTCTACCCCAGGTAGGGTCAGAGGCATCGGAAGACTCTGAGAATACAAAGCATGTTAAAACACAATGGCTTGCCCCCCCCCCCCATGTTTTCTTTCCGCACAACCTTCCGGCGGGTAAGTCAGGGCTGACGAATGTGGTGTATTATTTTGCTTTGATTGATGGCGGTTTTCCATATTTAGATAAATTTTTTTAGTGTGTCATTGTCACTGAGGAGGATATACTCCAATGGGAGAATGCATCTGGAAAGAATGAATTTGACGTTAGATTGACGTTGTTGTGATTTCGTGTTCTTGACTCGCCTGGGTGTCATGCTATGGAAGCGAATTCAAGATGGGGTCTTCAAAATGGGGACCAACTAAGGATTGATACATTTTTAGAAACATTGTTAAACAAGTTGTTTAAGATCTAACCAGTGAATCGCACAGCGTTGTTTAAGAATAAAACAACCTGTAGTTGTTAAAGAATAAAACAACCTGTAGTTGTTAAAGAATGAAACAAACCTGTAGTTGTTTAAGAATGAAACAACCTGTAGTTGTTTAAGACTTTAACATTCTTGTTGTTCAAAAGTTTAAACATGCAGTTGTTTAATGGTATTATTAAACACCAAAATTGTTTAAAGCAAGCAGTTTAAAATATTAGCATTAATGTTTAAGCTTTAAACAACATTGTTTAAGGTTTATCTTAAACAATACTGCTGTTTAAATTAAGTTGTTTAAATACTAAACATTGCTGTTTAAAAATGTCACACTTTATTGTTTAAAAATGCATGTAGGCCTAGCCTTATTCCAAACGCCATCGCATCAGAGCTAAATGATACTTCAGAGATAAGCATTTAGACTAAATGTATTGTAAGTTGATCGAGCATGTGATATTCAAGACATTTTGTATTGCAGTAATGGCATACGCTTAGATCTAGACTACACACAGAATAAATTATGATCAATTTGCGATTTTGCAAGGAGCAATCTTGCACAGTATTTGGTTGGCTGAACGGGCTTTAGACATACACGCCACCCGCTCAACTTACGTCTACGCTGTAGGCCTGCGCTGCTGCGCTGCCAGTCCGGTGGGGTGTAACACAAAGACTTACGATTGATAAAAAGTTACGATTGATTTTTTTTCTCGGTAGCCTTATTTTGAAACCAGGTACAGTCATGGATTAGGATTTGGATATGATTAAGAGTTTGGTTAGGGCTAGGGTTAGGATTAAGATCATTAACTTTGGAGCATCCTGTCCATGAGGAGGCTACTGAGTAAAAATCAATCGTAACTTTTTATCAATCGTAAGTCTTTGTGGTACACCCCACAGATCATAATGTTGTCTGCATGTGGTGTAGATCCAGTAGGCATAGATGTTACGGTAGCATAAAATATCTTTAGTATATACTCGATAATATTGCAATATATTTAGTCCAAGTGCTTACCAACAAATTTATCTATCAGCTCCGCGGCATTTGGAACTTCTCAACGTGCGATCTTAACGTATAATCTCGCGAGGGAACTACCTCGCAACGATCGATCGTACGAGTGATGTCTCTGTTCATTGGCCCATGACCATCACGTGACATTCGCCTCGATATTCGGACTTTTCAAACAATACCTATTTAATTTCATCTCTAAACCGCTCCTGTTTAAAGTAATCAAACCTAGATTTCCCGGTTTTAAACAACAATGTGTAAATAATAAACAAAAATGTTTACATGTTTAAACAATGTTTTTTCCAAACAGCGATATATTTAAACTGCATTCTAACAGTGTAGAGACGTTCCTTTACGGTATTAAAGGTAGTGTCAGCCTTTTGCAGGCAAAAATATTTAATTTCTAGTTTTTAGAGGATATAGTAGTATACCAATGACTATATCTTCCCACAACATGATTAAGCTCAAATGTGTATGTTTGTCATTATATTGCGATTATCAAAATTCATTCCTATTTTTTCGAACCTCGAAAAATATACCGTACGGTGCGAACCGCTGACCGTTAGCGCAGAGAATAATGCACGCTGATGCGCCATGTGTATATTGCTGTGTACGGTCCGTGCTGCACGCGCTGTAATATCAACGATGTTGATGGAGAGCTGGTCAAGATTGGTAGTCAGATTTTCGTTTCGTATTACTGATCTAGGCAACCTATGACAGTAAGATTGAATAGACAGTATAGGTCGATCATATTCTACAGTTATGCCAAGTTGCATTAGTTTTCGCAATTTGTGAAAAAGGCTGATACTACCTTTAAAGCAAAAGAAAAAAAGTTTCTTCTAATGAAGTTTAAGGCCCTTGTATCTTTTGCGGCCTGCTTGTTGTTACTGGCTGTCAAATTTTAAGTTATTTTCAATATGGATTACTAATAGGGGGGAAATTAAATGCACCAAAAAGTAACCGTAATGTGTGCGTGCATGCGTGTGAGTTGGTGTATGTGTGTGTGTGGGTGGGTGTTTATGTGTGTCTTTTGGGATGGGGGAGTCAGCCCCCCAAAATTTTATCTATGCCGCATTGCTCAACTAACCCAACGCCTTGGCTCAACTTACTTGCGTGTTAGTTGAGCCACTTGACACTTTCTTTTTTAATTGCCCGGGGCTCCAAAACCGAAAGTGCTATTTTCGGGATATACCTTTTATAATTTGCCTAACATATTACTCTTTCAATCCCAATCCTCAACATTCTAATAAAAACTTCACCCATGGGCACCAGGTGACCTTGAGTAAAAAGTGGCTCAACTAACCCGAGTCTCCCCTAACAAAGCACTTTCAAAGAACCGTCTCAAAGTAGTTTCCGCGACTCATGAAACGGTTTGTCGCGGAGACGTCTCCGAGACATTTCATGAGTCGCGGAAACTACTTTGAGACGGTTCATTGACAGTGCTTTGTTACAGTTTTTGAAAACTGTCGCGGGGGCGTCGCGGAGGCGTCTGTGCGATATCAGAGACGTCTTTAATACTTTTTATCCGTCGCGGAGACGTCTCCGCGAAGTGAGATACTACCCTAACAAGTTTCAGTAAAAGCAGCCCTTGCAATTGAATAGTCTAGGTAATCCTTTTAGTCAGGCAGCCAGCTCAAGATTGGTTAGCTGAACGAGGTACCAGTAGTAAAGTATTGGAATATATGGGGAAGAATCCCACATTTACTAAACCCAACGTCTGGCAGTGCATCTCTGCTGCATAAGGTCCCTACAGCCGGGGGCGTCCAAAATGAGTGCCCATTTTACAAAAAATTCTATTTTGAATAAAAATAGCAGAATTCATTTTCTAAACACACTAACTTTGATGTCAAAATAAAGAGTATTAAATTGTCTTAACGCTTGTGTCATTTTGAAATCAGACTGAAATCGAAAAAAGTGAAAGTTTTCATGAAGAAATGATTTTTTTTCTCACTTTTTTACGAAAATGTTTTTTGTTCCTTTTTTCAATAATTTTTAATAAATAGTTGTATAAAACATTGATGTTTGTAACTTTTCTAAAAACTACCTATGCATGTGAATGATGCTGTAAAAAGAAGGGAGTTATATCTTATTCCGATAAAGAATTATGACTGAGCTAAAGTCAGGAACGCAATATAGACAAAAATCAACAATTTGCCTCGTGACTGAGAATCACACAATACCCGCACGTGTATTATGAAAGCTGATTGTATGCGATGGCTGTGAGTAGGCAAACAAAAGTGCCAAAAATGCGGAACATTTCGATACTTGTTTTGTCTGCTAAAAGCTATCGCATGTTATCGGCCTTTCCTAATACACGTACGGTATGGATTCTTCTTCGATACGGGGCAAATTGTTGATTTTGTCTATAATGCGTTCCTGACTTTAGCTCATCATAATTCTTTATCTGAATAAGATATAACTCCCTTCTTTTTACAGCATCATTCACATGCACGTAGGTAGTTTTCAGAAAAGTTACAAACATCAATGTTTTATACAACTATTTATTAAAAATTATTGAAAAAAGGAACAAAAAATATTGCGTAAAAAAAGTGAGAAAAAAACATTTCTGCATCAAAACTTTCACTGTTTTCGATTTCAGTCTGATTTCAAAATGACACAAGCGTTAAGAAAATGTTAACTCTTATTTTGACATCAAAGTTAGATGTTGTGTTTTAGAAATGAATTCTGCTATTTTATTCAAAATAGAATTTTTTGTAAAAGGGCACTCATTTTGGACGCCCCGGCTGTAGGGACCTAATGCAGCAGAGATGCACTGCCAGACGTTGGGTTTAGTAAATGTGGATTCTTCCCCATATATTCCAATACTTTACTACTGGTACCTCGTTCAGCTAACCAATCTTGAGCTGGCTGCCTGACTATTTGTCCCTTATGAATAACAATCGAGATGGCTGAACTCACACACACAAAAATGGATGATCAGAAAGCCAGGATGCATGCTTCTGACAAATCTTGAGACATTTTGTTTTGACCAAGTTTCGTTTTAAGAACTCGAGTGCTCAGTCATTCATTACATTGCAGGTAATTTTAGTATCACTGGATAGAATATGAGTTACTCTTTGTCATGATATAAAAAATAAATGGCACAGAATTTAAACAATATTGGTACGAGCTCTCAAAGTTGGGTTTACTTTTATTTGGGTCGCACTTTACGGTATAGGCCACTCAATATTATTTCAGCTGAATAATAATAATAATAAGACATTTATACTGCGCAAACAAATCCATCCAGAGGGTGCTCAAGGCGACAAAAGTAGGCTAGTTAAATATTTATAGGCCACAATGCTCTTCATATTTCATTAATCGTTTGTTATCCCGCCATGAGCGCTATACAAGTAGACATCTACTATTAATATAATTGTTGTTGTTGTTTTTGTTTTATTATTCAATTTAGAGCCCGACCCAGCACCAGCTCCAGGTCCAAAGCCAGATCCCAAAATCCAGATCCAGTCCAGATCCAGATCCAGTTCCAGATCCAGGTCCACGTCCGGATCCAGATGCACGATTGGTTGATACGAGTAACAATGGACGCACCGGACGAGTTGAGGTCTTAGTCCAAGGCAATTGGTATGGCATGTGCACTAAATACTGGAACAGATGGCAAGCTGCAAAGGTGGTCTGATATGCTCTTTCCGGGTAGTTCTGCTGCCCCTAACCCCTCATTCCAGTCTGTATCTACGGACGAAGCTGGTTTTGTTTACATGCCGTGCGAAGGGGACGAATTAACGCTCAACGCATGTCTCGCCTCACCACAGGTACTTACGATGTTGAGGATGTGCTCCAGTGTGGTTCCTTTGAGCGTGCAACTGTCTCCTGTGTTGAAGGTAATGTATCACATGACCACATCTGTTGCCCGTGTCACACTGTGCGATTTACTGCGATGCGATTTTGGAAGAAAACTGATATATTGCAATGAACATTCAAACAAAGGGGGAAAAGAAAAAAGTTACACGTATTCCTATGAATACTAAAATTGTATTTCACGGCGATTGCGAATCCCCTTCTCTGTATGAAATTAAATTGTTTCCATGTCGCAGTGACGTTACATCGATCCTGCGATTTAAGCTCATTTGACCTTACTCCTAAATTGTAACGAAATTTCAAAAGTATTGTTCCTGTACAGGTTTTTACTTCCAATACAATAATTTTGCATGTTTCAAATGTCACATTCAAACTGCTTTTTGTTCTAAAAAAAAAAAAAAACGCATCGCAAGCAAATCGCACAGCTGTGTGAGGTGGGCTAGCGCGCAATTAATTGGATATCAGACATTATTATCAATTATTATTATTATTATCATTATTATTATTATTATTATTATTAATATTATTTATTATTGATGCATTTCATAAACTTACCTACTTTACAAAGTTCGTTGATATTTTTTTGTTTTTTGAGCTAGACCACATAATTTTTGAAAGGAGGTCGGGCAGTTCTTTTTGGGGAGAGGACAATTTTTTTTTTTTGGGGGGGGCAATTTGTTTTTTTGTTTTTTGTTTTTTTTTTGCTATTTTTCCCCAGAAAAACAAAAATCGGGGGCCTCTTTTGGGGGCAATTTTTTTTTTTTGGGGGGGGCTTTTTTCCAGAATAAAAAAAAAAAAAATTGGGCACCCCGAGCCTCCGGATGGCACCTATCTCGGT